>OX578134.1:166562814-166988763 GCA_951213105.1 Amaurobius ferox | reverse complement strand
ATATATATATATATATATATATATATATTATATATATATATATATATATATATATATATATATATATATATATATATATTATATATATATATATATATATATATATATATATATATATATATATATATATATATATATATATATATATATATATTATATATATATATATATATATATATATATATATATATATATATATATATATATATTATATATATATATATATATATATATATATATATATATATATATATATATATATATATATATATTATATATATATATATATATATATATATCACTACGATATTAGTAGAGAAAATCTTCCTCACACATTTTCCTCACACAAATCAGGTTTTGCTGCAAGATTCAGAAAAAGCAAATAGTTTTTAGAGCTCTCTATTTTACAAGAAACAATACTATTTCTATTCCGCTTCGCTTGTTTGGTCATTTTATACAATTTTCTTTTTAATTCATTTATTATTTTTGTTTATTTAACGGCATCTGTGCCAAACCAGTCTAATCAATCGCTGTCACAGCTATTAAATCAATCATTAGTATACAGACAAATAAAATCTGTTATAGAATTAAAAAGAATTTTTTCTTATTTCATTTTTACAAAAAGAACATTTGAAGCAGTTCAGCAAAGAATTCGAGATTAGAATTAGCTTTCGATATTCTTTTAAATTTCATTTTTCATTTGATTTTATTACTTGAAGCATAGAAATATGCTGTATTTGCGTAAACTCAATTGTATAAAGTTTTTTAAGTTGTGGAGGTTAAATTAAAAAAAATGTGGGTATATAACGAGTAATCGTTTCTCACGACTCGTTTTTTTACAATATCTATATATAACAAGAAAGATCAATCATGCATAAGCATTTATTATGAAACACTTTCCAACTGAAATGTAATTTCATTTAAAAATTTCTAAAATGTGATTCATTCAGTGGTAATATCTTTTACATTATCACAGTACTACAGTAATTTATTATACTTAAATATTTAAAACTGTATCGAAATATAAATCATCTGATTCTTTATGCAAAATCAATGATTATTTCATTCATATAACTTGTATTCCAGACTCCAGAGCTAAATAATTTTGTGTGAAAAAAATTCAGCAATTCTTATGTAATTCATCTTACAATCGCTTGAGATATTGGCATTCTGCATATGGTAAAATTAGGCTTCCTTGAAGAAATAATAAAAGTTTAGGGATCATTTAAAATCACAACTATTGTAATTGCATAGGCACGGAATTTAGATACACAGATAATACACAGATAATATATATGTGTATGTGTATGTACTCAAAGTATTGGAATCGTGCCGAAGATCGGAACTCGAATTTTCAAAGTATCTACACGTTTTGGGACTTCTAGAACACGAAAAAACTACTTTTAGGAAGACGTCTGTGTGTGTAAGGGTGTATCTGTGTATGTTTCTGTGTGTCTGTGTGGATATTACATCCACTCTAATTGAAAAACTAATGGACCGAATTTCATACAATTTGGTAGGTATGTTTTTTGTGGGAAATCCTGATGTTCATTAGATTATAGTACGATTCGTAATAAAAGAATCTGCCTTCTTTGCGAAATGGCCGCAGAAATTGCCTTTATCCACTCTAGCTAAAAACTAATGAACCAAATTTAACAAAATTTGGAGTATAATATTTCAATAACCTACAAGTGATTTATATACCAAATTTAACAAAATTTTGTATATAAATCATTTGTAGATTATTCTACTACGATTCGGGAAAAAGGAACGGGCTATTTTTGCGAAATGGCCAGCAAAAATCGTCATATATAAAAATAAAAGACTACGTGTGCTCAATTATATCAATTAAATTCCTATTTTATATGTGATTTTTGACAACAAAAAGAATAAGACTAACCCCATTACTCTAGGACTAGCCGTTCTTGAGATATTCTAGTTTTTTCGCGTTTTCGCTACGCCACCTTTGACAATAAGTCCAGCTATCAAATGAGAACCAAATTTAAGTTTAACGTGTAAATTCAATGTCATTTAAAATACTTATGTTGTGCAGATAAACTCAAATTATCATTGAATAAATAAAGAGAACGAATATGAGTCTGCAGGGAAAGACATGTGCTGTCCACATCAGAATTTTTAACAATATTACACCAATGATTTATAGAAGTGAACGGGGATTATTTTCAGGGAATTTCGAAAAAAATGTATAATCTATATTTAAAGATCCATCAAATTTTTGTCGAATAAAATGTTCAACAAATTTAAGCTGTGTACCAAATTTTAACTCTCTAGGACGTAGGAAAGAGCATTTAAAATGCCATCAATTAAATTTATCATGAAGAGTTATATAAAATTTTAAAAAAATGAAAAATTGTTATCTACCAAATTTATCTTAAAATATGAAGCCACTCCCATATGCAAAACGTTTAAACAAATGGAGAGATATTTATTATATAATATCTCTCTCTTTTCTTTCTGGAAGATATCCCAAAGTCAGAATTTAATTGAATTTGTTTTTTTCCCTATATTAAATAATTTTTTTAATTAAAAAACTACTTAACATATTTTACTGAATTTTTTTATATATATTCTATGGGATAATGTGAATATTTCCTAAAAATTTCGAAGCAATTCGTGGATTTTAAATTTACTTAAAAAATGTTTGAAAAATTAGGTCCCATAGGGTTCAATGTATTTCATTTTTTCAACCCGGGTTCAATAAAAAACTAATTGGGTGATATTATTTATTTATATTCCCATAGGTCCTACAGACCGTCTGAACAACATACTAAAATTTCATTTTGATAAACTCATTTTTACGGCAGTTATCGTGCTAACGGACAGACAGACAGACAGACAGACAGACAGACAGACAGACAGACAGAATGAACAAAGTCATAAACACTTTTCAACTTTGTTGTAAAGTGTTAAAAAGTAGTATTCTGGAGTTCTACATTGCGTACGACATAATGATACTGAAAAGGAAGCTGAATGTTGGACTCGTTTTTAACTTTTTTATAACAATGGAGAATTCTGGAGCTTTACTTTGCATATGACATCAGATACTGAAAACGATGATGGATATTGGACTCATTTTTAACACTTTACAACATAGTTGAAAAGTGTTTATGACTTTGTTCATTATGTCTGTCTGTCTGTCTGTCTGTCCGTTAGCACGATAACTGCCGTAAAAATGACTTTATCAAAAGGAAATTTCAGTATGTTGTTCAGACGGTCTGTAGGAACTATGGGAATATAAATAAATAATATCACCCAATTAGTTATGGATTAAACTCGGGTTGAAAAAATGAAATACATTGAACTCTATGGGACCTAATTTTTCAAACATTTTTTAAGCAAATTTAAAATTCACAAATTGCTTCGAAATTTTTAGGAAATATTCAAATTATCCCATAAAATATATTAAAAAATTTCAATAAAATATGTTAAGTAGTTTTTTAATTAAAAATTATTTAATATTGGGAGAAAAACAAAATCAATTAAATTCTGACTTTTGCTATATCCTCCAGAAAGAAAAAAGAGATATATTATATAATAAATATCTTTCCAAGCGTTTAATTATTTTGTATATGAGAGAGGCTTCACATTTTAAAATAAATTTGGTAGATAACAATTTTTCAAATTTTTTTTTAATTTTATATAACTCTTCATAATATACTTATTTGATTGCACTTTTAATGCACTTTCCTACGTCCTAGAGAGTTAAAATTTGGTACACAGCTTAAATTTGTAGAACATTTTATTCTATAAAAATTTGGTGGATCCTTAAATATAGATCCTACATTTTTTTCGAAATGGCCTGCAAATAATCCCCGGTCACTGTGTTCACTTTAAAATGTGAAGCCTATGAATCATTGTTGTAATATTGTTAAAAATTCTGATGTAGGCAGCACAGGTCTTTTCCTGCAGACTCATATTCACGTTCTCTTTATGTCGTCAATAATAATTTGAGTTTATCTGAACAAAATAACAGCCATAAGTATTTTAAATGACATTGAATTTGCACATTAAACTTAAATTTGGTTCTCATTTGATAGCTGGACTTATTGTCAAAGGTAGCGTAGCGAAAACGCGAAAAAACTAAAATATCTCAAGAACGGCTAATCCTAGAGTAATGGGGTTGGTTTTATTCATTTTGTTGTCAAAAATCACGTATAAAATAAACATTTAATTGATATAATTGAGCACACGTAGTCTTTTATTTTTAGATTTAACGATTTCTGCGGGCCGTGTCGCAAAAACAGCCCGTTCTTTTCTCCCAAATAGTACCAGAATAACCTACAAGTGATTTATATACCACATTTTGTTAAATTTGGTTCATTTGGTTTTGTTAATTTAAAATTCACAAATCCTTCGAAAATTTTAAGAAATATTCAAATTATCCCATAAAAAGTATAAAAAAATTCAGAAAAATATATTAAGTAGTTTTTTAAATAAAAATTAAAATAATAATTACACCCTTTACATGGAGAGATCACGTGACCATTATATGAAGAGATCACTTGACCCACTTCAAAATAAAACATGGCATCCATTTTGTATCAAAATTGTGATATTTAAAGTTCTTTTTAATTCATATTTAGTGTTGTATCCGCCCTAAAACTGTTTTATTTTTGCTTGAATTAAAATTGACCTCCGGGAGGGGGTCAATTTTGGTATCATTGGATAGCTTTTCTAAAAATATTGAATAGGTATTTTTTTATTTTTTTATCCGAAGTGTATTTCTCGAGATATTGCGCCATTCCGGAACTTTCTGGACACCCTGTATACAATGCAGGTGAGCCTTATCTCACCCCAGTGCCACCAGAATACTATAGTCTCGAAAGATTTTGTCGTTTTCCAAACATAAAGTTTTAACTTCTTCCCTTTACCTCCATGGACGAATTCCCATCAGGAGTTCCAAATTTCCGTTGCCAACTGTAGAAAAATATCGCAAAATCTCAAAATTTTGGATGAGGGGGTTCCTTGGGGTTTATTGATTGGTGTGCAAAATCCACTATGTTTAATTAGATAATCTCCCAGTCATGGAGGTAAAATTAAGGAGGTAAAAGTAACTTCAAATTAAGAAAAAGCCAACATCATTTGAGACAATCATTCAGGGGTCGCTATAATAAGATAGGTAGCCCTGCATTGTATACATTTCTATGGCGAAAGGCCTAAAATATTTATTTAAACTGATCATTTTGTAAAAATAAATTATTAGAGCAATACAAAGTAGAAGTGAAACAATAAAGAATATTCCTACGTATTCAACATTATTTTACCTTTCGATTTATTTTTATCTCCCTGTATTCTGTACTCTATCCCACAACTATGAAAACATACCGCTTAATTATACTCATAATCAAGGAACCCCTCATTTAAAAATAATCAAAAGTACATATACTAAATATTGCGCCCTTCTGTTGTTTCAATTAACAATAGCAACTACTTTACTAACACTAGCAATACCTAGATATAATTCTCAATGCATTATGGCCTTTTCAAGCGTTTCTTCCATAGGAGTTTTATCTCCTTCTTTCTAACTTCATGGTCCCAGTAATGACCACAAGACAAGGAAGTGAACTGCAACCGTCCTAAATAGATGCATTCAAGCATTTGCAACTTTATACGTATGATAATGCAAGTGTAGTATCAGCATAGTAGACAAATGCAAAACTTGCTATAAATTCTAATACTATAGTACCTGAAACTGTCGAATTTGAGGCAGAAGAATATGTTTTAATACCCCATGAATACACTTTTGAAACAAAGACAGTTTGTGGACGTCTTTGTTGGGTATGGACACACCTCAAAAACGAATGTACGTATCACCATGAAATTTAAAAAAGTTCCTGTCAAAATTAGAACTGGATATTTTCTAATCGGCATGATTATGACACACGTAATTTGAAATTGTCAATTCTAATAATCAGTCCCTAGGGATAAAGAATGATAAGCATAGTTTGTACAGAAAACTGATGTTTTCATCTACTTAAACTACTTACACCATATTTAACTAATTTAATTAAATATGTTTCAGCCTAATTCCTCCATTTTTCTGACCTGTCGTCGACTTGATATAAATGATGGGTCTACTACCCATCAGTCAAGAGATATTAATTGAGACAGGCAATGATTTTGAAATACGCTTTATAATGATGTACAATTTTGAGTCAAATATCGGTTGCAGAAAGCTTTTAAAAATTAATCTTTGCTCATTCACATTTTATTTATGTGGTTGCATTATACGAAACATCTAAATATTTGAGTTCCATTTTCCTCTTACCAATTACCTCCCCCGAAGTTACTAAAAAATTCCACCCACCCTTCCAAAACTCAATGAGGCTTCAAATCTCACCTCATTAAACACGTCACAATCGATATTTTCTACCTAAACACTTGCTTAAAGGAGATTCTCGAGTGCTAAGCCCCCTATATGTCTCTTCTCAGTACTTGCTCAGCCGAGAAACAGCCACTGCTGTTTTTCCCCCTCCCACGACACGCTGGGACAAAAAGATGCATAAAAATTGTTGATGCGCCTGATCATCCTTTGATGCTTCCCAGAAAGCCATCTTTCAAGGGTTGTTGGCTGTCTGCGTGAGGGCTCTTTTGTTCCAAAAAAGGGTCGCCAAGAGAAGAGTTCGACTGAAAGCATTTGGTAATTTGTAGTTACATGTATGTAGGGGTCATTTTGTGGGTGATGTTAAACCAATAGTTACGTTTCGTGACGTTTCCAAAACAAAATACTCGTCTGCTTAGTAGGATGGAAATTTTCATTATTTCTGTATTAAAAACGGTTACTTTAGAAACTTGCAATCGTTTACGCTCTCATTTTAGTAGGTTATATCTAAATTTATTCTTTGATGGATATTTTTAATTAACCAGAAAATAAAATATTCACTTTAATTAAAATATATATACCAGTTTTTTTAAAGAAAAATCGTCACATATCTTTCCCTTCTCGCTCGCATATACATTGTAGAATTTGCTAGTCAATGTATACATCTTTAGAACGCTAGTGAGTGACTACGGTAAAAATCAATAGTAGTGTACATTCACTCAAAATCCCTTAAAGTGCACTTAAGCAAATTAAATCTTTAAATATATGTTGTTATTCAAGTATTCTAAATAACTGATTTTCATCACAAAGATAAATTTCGACGTTTAATGGGTTTAGTTTCAATTTTTATTGGCACTCATCGTCCGTTTACCATGACACGTTATGGTAAAAATAACGCCCTTTTGCCCTTACGTTTCTGCGCATTCTACCACTCAGGCTGTTTATTTGCGCTCGTGCTCATGCTCTATGATGGCGAATTAAGATTCAGACTATTTATGGTCCACGGCAGGATTTAATGCGGTCCGCGGGAAGTTGTAAATTACGAACAGCAGTAAAAAATCATATTATCATCCATCATAATAATCACTCAATTATCTCACACATTCATATTCCCAATCAGTATCAGAATGTAAAATAACTATCCAAACAGCCGGGTTTTAAATGGACTCGAGCTAAAGAAATAGGCGAGTTGTGAATGATTTCAGATTAAAACTTTATTTGACAAATAAGTATGAAATTAGAAGTATTAAAATTTAGTCTCAATACTGGAGAAACCTAATACAAAAAAGCCTATAAGATTTTAGAATTTGAGTATTAAATGAAACACATTAGAATAGAGGAAAACAATGAAATTAAAGTAACCCATTTCAATCGCAGAACCAATTTTAATATACAGGAGCCCGTTTCAATCACAAGGCATACAAGTGCACACGCTTTGATGAGCTGTTTAAGAAGGCTTTGTTCACTTCTAATTTGTGCGAAAAATGATCATGCGGGATTTAAAAATGGGAGTTTCACCCTCTTGCAGTTTGTTTTAATTATTTAAATTGTAATTATGCACATCTGTGTGCAACTTTTCATTTTCATATCTATAGCTTTCGAGTAAGAGGAATCAAACAAATGATGATTTCTCTTTAGCTTGGAAAGAGAATGTGTAAAGGTATCGGAATGAATACGCAAGCATCTTTGATAAAAACATTTAGTTTATTCTTAAGCTGTAGAAATCATAAAATAAACTTCATTAACGTCATTTGCACATAATAAATTAGAATGTACAGAGGTCCACCTTTTCTACCATCGTCTGCATCCGCACACGCCACGCTCCACTTACCAACTCGTATCATCTGATATCGAATTATTCAGCATCTCGTGCTTTTCGCACTTCGCCTTTTTATAACCTGGTTACCGGTTCCCTCTACCGTCCGCAATCTGCGCGGCTGTTATTTAAATTTAGACTCTTCTTTCCTCGGGGGGAAGATACTGGTTGAAAATTAAGAAGTCGAGAATAGAAATTGTGAATCCTTACAAATGGACTTCGCTTTGGTCGTCCATAAATATGTATCATTTTCGGAGATTTCATATACGTCGGCATCAGCACGATGACGCCAATAAATTGGAACCATTTCACTTATTTGTGATTATATATACATTGTTTTAATAACCTCTTTATCCGCAGCTAATCTCAAACAACCATTTTACCACAATTGTCGTATATATTGAATGAACACCACTTTGATTGAAGTTGGACACTAATGCGTCTGAAGCGAATGTATGCAAAATCCATATCTAAATTTAATTGACATGTAACTAATATCTCATGCAGCGAATGAATATTCTTCGAGGTCAAAATACAAAACTGTATTTTTTAAATGTCTTGCTTCGCTCGTTTGTATCATTCATTTTCCAATTAAAAATTACGCATTAAATAATAATCCATTTATCATTATTATAGGTTCATATTTTAGGATTTTTTTATAATTATTTCAAAAATTGTAGGGTGGAGGTATCTAGCATTATATTTCGTTTAAAATCAGTTCCAATATTCACTGGCTGTACTAATCGTTTTCCATTTTATTAAACGATCCATTCGTTCGTGTGGTATGGCTTTCAGAGTCTCACGGACACGTATGCACACACACATTAATATGCACACACACTAACATACACACACACAACATGCATACACACACATTAACATGCACACGCACAGTAACATCCCATACATTAACATGAACACATACTAACATGCACACACACTAATATGCACACACACACTAACATGCACACACATTACC
Organism: Amaurobius ferox; assembly: GCA_951213105.1. Lineage (NCBI taxonomy): Eukaryota > Metazoa > Arthropoda > Arachnida > Araneae > Amaurobiidae > Amaurobius > Amaurobius ferox. Next base: position 166,979,625 of record OX578134.1, on the reverse strand, counting down.
ATGCATACACTCTAAGATGCACACACACACTGACATAAATACACAAACTAACATGCACACACACTGACTTACATGCACACACTGACATACATGCACACACTAACATACACACACACTAACATGTACACGGACACGTATGCACACACACACATTAATATGCACACACAAAAATATACACACACACACAACATACATACACACACACACTAACATGCACACGCACAGTAACATCTCATACACTAACATGCACACATACTATCATGCACACACACACTAATATGCACACACACACTAACATGCACACACTTTAACATGCATACACACTAAGATGCACACACACACTGACATAAATACACACACACTAACATGCACACACTTTAACATGCATACACACTAAGATGCACACACACACTGACATAAATACACACACTAACATGCACAAACACTGACATACATGCACACACTGACATACACACACACTAACATGCACACACTGACATAAATATACACACTAACATGCACACACAGTGACATACATGCACATACTAACATACATGCACACACTAACATACATGCACACACAAACATACATGCACACAATAACATACACACATACTAACATACACACTCACTAAAATACACACACTAACATACACACACTAACATACACACATACCAACATACACACTCACTAACATACACACGCACTAACATACATACTAGCATAAATTCAAGCACACAGACATCACCTCAAAAACGTTCGTTATCAGTTCTGGGATGCTAAAAGTGCGCTCGCTCTTCCGTCGAAAACTCGATTTCAAATTTTCGACTCCATTACAATACTTTCCTTATACAGTATGCTACGTATGTAGGGAAAACAATAAGCTCAATATTGACTCCAAAATCTCAAGTTCGATCCTAAACATCTGAATAAGTAAATAGTTTATATACAACGTCCAAGAAAGTCATCCATCCCATAATCCCCCGCGAGATTCCTAGAAATCCTCTTAACTTAAATTTCCGATATCCAAAACTTCATAATCTTTACAAACTATGATCTCTATCACAAGAGGTGAAACAAAATAAATCATCGCAAACGATGAGCTATAATAACAGCGTAATTAAAAATCTGCTATTGCAGTTAGCAACTCCATTATAATAAGCCGTCAATACTTGAATAGTTAAAACTGCTAGTTTAGTACGCAATCAAAATATAAAGATAGGTGATTAGTTAAAGATAAGTGACTCTTTCTTATCGCACTTTCATCCCGTGTGGAGAAAATTAATCTTTAATTCTTGCACCAAACCAATACTTTTCTATTCATATTCAATGAATGAATGACGACTCTTTTATGGCACAAACTGAGGGCAGCCATTCTGATGAGGGCAGCACATTGTTTTTCTCTATAGATTTCAGTTCATTTCATATTTAATTAAATTGAGTTTGATTGCACAAACTGGCACGGAGAATTATTTGATGTTATATCCATTTTGCAGTTTTAATACGTCTTCTATTTCATTTAGCAACTTGACTCATTTCAAAGGTTTTCCAACTCCTCAAAATTTCCAAAAAATGAATATCTCATAAACGGTTCATTTTAGAGTAATGGGCTTGGTCTTGAAAACAGATTCCAGTCGACTTTCTCATCACTATATATAATCGTCTAACGCAGTGCTTCCCAACCTTTTTCGTGCCATGCCCCACCTAAGCCTTTCTAAAATTCTTATGCCCCCCCCATGTAACATATACATAATTTTTAATATTATAAAATTGAATTGTTCACTGAAAAAACTTAAATGATAGGTTTTAGGAAGAAATCACTAGGAAATTGTTGAGGAAACACAGTAAGTAAATTTTCAAAACATATAATGGAGAACTGAAATTCAAGTGCGAAATAATTTTAATGAAAGATTTTTCTATATTTTAATTATTAGTAATTATTTATTATTTAAATTTAGTGAGATCCTTGCGTTTGCTGCTTGCTGCAAAGAGACTTTATGTTAGGTTCCAATTTAGTTAGCTTTAGTCTCAAGTCTCCACGTTGTGTTTTATCCAGCCGATTTCTTTTTTTTAGCAGCAAGACGTTTACCCAACTCGAGTAGCGACTGAAAGTCGCCATATGGTTAACTTAAACTCTGGACGAGTCCATTTTCGAATTGCCCCCCTTAACAATCAAATTTCCCCCCTTTGGGGCGTGGGCCCCATGTTGGGAAACACTGGTCTAACGTGTCTAACGTGTTTTTGTCCTTTCATACCCTCCAGAAACACCCCCCTCCCGCCTCCGACAATCTAAAAGGCTAAATCTCTGCGGGGCAGAATCTGATTAGTCCAATTTTCTATTCAAAAACATTTCCAACGGTAAGCATCCTACAATGTTAAACAAATTAAAACTTATTAAAAAAAGTTTCAGTCTAATATTTGCAGAGTGTTTAACCGGCTTAAACTCTAGTCATTCATATTTACAGTGATCTGGTCACTTGCACTATAAGAAGGAAAACATCCTATCTGTTTCAAGCTTTAATTCTCACTCAATTCATTCTTGGTCTTTTTGAAAGCTTATTTTTACTTAGCGACAGCAAACGTGTAAAGCTGGGGGCCAAGAACGGTGAAATCAATTGAAGGGTACTTATGTGATCGCTTTATGATTGCAGTTCTTTGTATCTTCAAAATCCTAGAAGCGATTATAAAGTATTAGACTAATTTTAAACAATACCTAAATGGGAACAGGAATCGAACCCGGTTCTCCTAGATTGCCTCCATCGTACTACGAGATACACTTCAACCCTGTAGGATTTGCTTAAATTGCATGACATCTCCCTTAAGAAACAAATTGGCAGAGCGGGTCCTCCGATCGTTGTCAACTATATTACTTTCCCTGCAATACATGGCAATGTATAGGGAAAGTATTGGAATCTTGCCGAAAATCACAACTCGAGTTTTCGACGGATCTACACATTTCGAGACATCTAGAATACGAAAAAACTATTTTTAGCCTGACGTCTGTGTGTGTGACTGTCTGTCTGTTCAATGTTTGTATCCACTCCAACTAAAAAACTACTGGACCGGATTTCATAAAATTTGGTAAGTAAGTCACTTGGGTGAGACCCTGGTGCTGATTAGTTTTTGGTAGGATTCGTAAAAACAGAACCCGCCCTTTTTTTTGCGGAATGGACAGTAAAAATTTCATGTATCCACTCTAACTAAAATACTAATTGACCAAATTTCACAAAATTTAGTATATAAGTTACTTGTAGGATACTCTGGTGCTGATTAGATTTTGGTATGATTCGAAAAAGAAGAACCATCCTTTTTTACGAAATGGCCCTCAAAAATTTCATGTATCCACCCTAGCTAAAATACTAACTGACCAAATTTCACAAAATTTGGTAGATAAGTTACTTGTGGGATACGCTGGTGCTGAATAGATTTTGGTACAATTCGGAAAAGAACAACCTGCCCTTTTTTTACGAAATGACCAGCAAAAATCGCCAAAATCTATTTAAAAAAAAAAAAAAAAAAAACTACTTATGCTCAAATGTATGAATTAAATTCTTGTTTTATACGCAATTTTTGACGAGGAAAAGAATATAACACACTCCATTATGCTTTAGGACTAACCGTTCTCAAGATATTTGAGATTTCTTGCATTTTTGTTAGGCAGATTTTGGGAAAATGTCCAATTACCAAATAAAAACAAAAATTGAATTAAAAATGCAAATTTAGTGTTAGTTGGTGCAATTAAACTCAATCTAACGAATTATTAAAGAAATAAAGAAAATATAAATTTGAGTCTGCAGGGAAAGTCATGCGCTATCCACAACAGAGTTTTACTTTCCCTGCAATACATTGTAATGTAAAGTATTGGAATCATGCCGAAAATCGAAACTCGAGTTTTCGACGGATCTACACGTTTCTAGACCTCTAGAATACGAAAAAACTATTTTTAGCTTGACGTCTGTGTGTGTATCTGTGTGTGTCTGTCTGTCTGTGCAATGTATGTATCCCCTCTAACTCAGAAACTAATGGACCGAATTTCATAAAATTTGGTAGGTAAGTCACTTGGGGGTGACCATGGTGCTGATTAGTTTTTAGTACTATTCGTGATTAAAGAACTCGCCTTTTTTGCGAAATGGTCCTCAAATTTGCCTGCATCCACTCTATCTGAAAAACTAATGAACCGAATTTCACAAAATTTCATAGATAAGTTGCTTGTGGGCCACCCTGGAGCTGATTAGATTTTGGTTCGAATCGGAAAAAAATAACCTACCTGTTTTTTTTGCGAAGTAGTTCGCAAAAATCGTCGAAACCTAAAATAAAAACTACGTATACTTATATATATCCATTAAATGCTTGTTTTTACGTAATTTTTAACAAAGAAAATAATAAGAACAATCCCATTACACTAGGACTAGCCGTTCTCAAGATATTTTAGTGTTGTCGTATTTTCTCTACGCCACTTTTGAAAATAAGTTCAGTTACCAAATGAGAACGAAATTTGAATTAAAAGTGAATTAAATTTAATTAAAATAAAGGGAACGGGGATATAAGTCTGCAAGGAAAGTCATGTGATCAGATTTTCTGAACTTGGACATCAGATTTTCTTAAATTGGGATCCAATTGTATAAGTGGCGCTTTTTGTCTGAAGTAAGGGGCCTTATAACGCCCTCGAAACAATTATAATCACCTAACTATCATACGCTTGCTTTCTTCAAGGAAGTATTGGAAGTTATTAGAACTTTATAGAATTTAACTTTGTGAATCTTTTGCATAACTTTATGGAATTCTGCCACCCCCCCACCCCCCCACCCCCTGAGATTTTGAAAACTCGGCGGCTATGTGTATAACATATATATTTTTTTAATTTTAACTCGAAACAATACTTAGCCGGAACAGAGAATCAAACTTATGCCTCCTATATTGCACTCATGCTTGTCACCGCTACTTCTACACTATTCTGACAACGCTTGGAATAATTAACTTGCTTAGACTAATAGATTACTCCACACTGTTTCAAACATATCTCCATTTTGCACGGTCATGAGTCTTTCCCAAATTACAACCAAAGTTAATGATTAAAGAACCTCGATTTCAAACTTTTAGCAATAGACAGAAAATATTTTCATAGCCGCAGAATACGCCTGTAGAGGGCGTTCCTAAAAATTCGCAATACGCTCGCGTCGCTAATAGAAACAACCGTAGATATGTTCTGTGCTCATACTAACACTCGTCAGTATAGAACAGCCGATGCCTATAATTGCAGCAAAATAACTTGGTATATGCCGCAATTTTGCCAACCTCTATGGGGAACTGATAAAATAAGTCCACCCCGTCTCCGGCTTCACATTTGATTTGAAGTACTCCATGGTCAAATTAACTAAATCAACCATTAAGTAAATTGGATCCAATTCAATAAATGTGAAGCCGGGTGCATAGTAGGATTGAATGTGTCGTTCCCAGTGAGGTTCAAAAAATTGTAGAAAATTTTCTTTCTGTCATTAAACATATTGACGAGCGCATAATTAATTATAAAGCTGTCGGAATGAACAAGCAGGCACCCTTTGATAAAAACAACAATTTTATTCTTAAACTGTAGAAATCATAAAATAAACTCCATTAACGTAATTTACAAATAATAAATCAAAATGTGCGTGATCCAACTTTTTCTATTATCGTCTGCATCCACACTCGGCACGCGCCATTTTATAACCTGGTTGCCAGATCCACCTACAGTTCGCCATCTGCTCTGCTGTTATTTAAATTGAGGCTCTTCTTTCCCCGGGGAAGACGCTGCTTAAAAGTTAAGAAGTCGAAAATAAAAATTGTTAACCCTTACATAATAAGAGGGAACTGGGACCGTAGATGCTGTTATCTGCGAGTTTCACAGAATATTTTTTTAACCATTCTTTACTTGCAAAAAAATAATAATATAAATTGTGTATAAATTCAATGGATACATTCAATGATAGTACTTTGAGATTCATTAAATCTACCTCTAGCGTGTCCGAGATATATTAAGCAGGACATAATAAACAGACTAGCAACAGAGTAATGTACCTACACAACATATTCTACCACGTTTAGTGTTTATTAATATTAGCACCGAAATCAAATTGCTAAACCTCTCACTCTCCTGTTGCTCGCCCTTTCAACAAAGCCCAACAAAGGAGATAAATCTATCCAATATCAGAGTTGTTATTCAGAATAAGCCGTTGCGTGCTCCTACAGTTCGGCCCCGCTTGAGCACTGTGACACACGAGGGTGTAAAATTGAAATTAACAGGGATGGACATCCACTTTCTGATAAAAGGCGATATTAAAATGAAGGCATTCATTAAATATCCTCAATTTAAGTTATTAAATATTATTCCCTTTCCGTATTCTTCGTAACTCTTCAGCCAGCTGTGTAATAATTAAATGAATATTTCCTGTGTTTGTTCGTACAAGAACTTTGAATTATACATTTATATAACTTTCAGAGTCCACTTCGATGATAAGAACTTGCAATTTCACCCCAGTTCGGAGATCCAGGGTTCGATTCCGGGTTGGAGCAGCAAGGCTCTTTACAATGTCGCCCGAACACATCAACACTGTAAGTCAGAGTTGTCGGAGGTCTAAAAGTGACCCTAGTACGACTCGTTCGGATTCAGTGGACTCTGGAAGATGGACCGCCGATTTCAAAATTGAGAGGATAACGACCACAGGATACTAACCTGGGCAAAAGTAGTAGTGTCAGGAGGTTAACCTGAGGTAAAAATAGCAGGAGGTGGTCAGTCAGATTGTCAATTGCCGGCCAATCTGACGTTAGAGAGTAGAGAATGCAGAGTCCACTTCGACTATAAGGGCTTGCAATTTCATCCCAAGAGCTCAACGGTAGAGAGTCGACTGGCCAGTTCGAAGACCCAGGGTTTGATTCCCGGTTTGCGGATAGCAAGATTCATTACACATCGCAATTACATGGAAATTTTACGAAGACAATTATTTACTTTCCCTACCAAACATAATAATGTAAAGGAAAAGTAATCCAAAGTACTGTAAATACAGTGATCCAATCCTCAGGATTTGATGGATCTAAATTTTGGAGCGTCCCTGAATACGAATGAACCATTTTTCAATTATGCATGTATGTATGTTTGTGGGCACACTATTTTTCGAAAGAAATAATAAAATTAATCAATATTAGGTACAATTATTTAAATGGGTAAAAGAAGCCTATTGATTTTTAGGGTAAACAGACTCAGGTAAGGCACTTAATTTTTTTTTGAAAATAAAATTGTATTTCGAAAAACGAAAAAATATTATAAGAACATAATAAAACACAAAATGGTTACAAAAATACATATGTAAATGACAAAAACACATATAGTAAATGAGAAAAATATGTACTGGAAAATTTAGTTAAAGAATGCTCTTATAATTTTCGAGTCATCGTCTTGTTAAGTTAAAGAAGATTGAAAATGCTCAGTTTTTTTTTCAAGATTTTAATGCTTATATGTTAAAGGAGCTATCTTTAAAGCTTATCTTAAAAGAGCTAGCTTTGAATAACAAACAAGAATTTACAGTTCTAAAAGCCCTACAAGTGTATATAAGTGAATTTTGGATCGAACACTGTTTTTCTTAACTTGAAAAAGTATCTGTCTGAACGAGTTCTTCTTTTTTTTTTCATTTTTCACACTTTCGCTCAAAATATCTTCGATACTATAAAAGATAGATATAAAAAGTAAGCGACAAAAATATGCATGAGGAAATTTAATTTCCAAATTTATTTATTTATTTTTAAAGCTCTTATAGTTTTCGAGTAATAGTTTTGTCAAATTGAAGAAGTATGAAAATTTTGCGTTTTTCACGTTTGTAATGCTTGTATCTTAAAAACTAAAAATGGTAGGTATAAACAATAAACAAGAATTTGTAGCACATTAAAAGTGCTCGACGTGTACATAATTAGATTTTGGATAGAGTTATCTTTTTTTCGATATTACGAAGGTTGAAAATGTTATTGAAGCAAAATAATTTCGGCTTCTTCGGACTGGAGCCACCACCGATTTCTATTTCTGAAAATACCCAACATATTTCTAAATAAAAAAAGTACAATAAATACTAGAGAATCATTCAAGTCACTTTCGTTTCATATCATGACAGGAAGAATAAAATGAATTATTCGACCGATAAACTTTTCTCACTTCGATCTGCAAGCATTTGACTCATTTCACTTTCTTCTGAGTGGCATCTTATTTCACACGCTAAAAAGGGGCAAGGGCGTTCTGCAAGACGTCAATGGAATAAAAGCCTTGTGGCAAACAAATACCTCGAAGAGGTTTAACCGACGCGAGTTATCTCCAAATACCCATCCTCATATCTTCTTCTCCAGCTCAATTTCTAACTTCAAAACACCCGAGTAAATTAAAAGCGAACGGAATTTCGCCAAACAGATGATAACTTAACAAATATGAGGCTCCTGGAGAGACTCTCCGGCGCCAGAGTGACTGCTGTGGGGAAAGTAATTGCTCCGGCGGATCACTTTAATATCTTCCGAAGAAATTGCCCGGCTACTATCCACCCTTAAACTGCCTCCCACCCCTGTCAGCAATCCATTGCCAGGCTGAGAACCGGGATATTTGCATAACACTCACTGGCTTATTTCTCCGCCAGGCAGTTCAAATAATGCGTAGGGACAAACAAAAATAAGGGGGGGAAAAATCCCCAAAATGAAAAATTGCAGATGCTCTGGATACAACATGGGTGTCCGAGAGGATTCATTAAAATCTGAAAACGGGCTCTGATTGGTTGTTCCCGTCCCCCATCTCCCCCGACGACGTAATGGTGGTCATTTGTTGCTCTCATCTTTGCTCACAGTCTCCTACTCTTTATTCATTTTATTTCTGTTGTCGAATGCTTCCGGATAAAAAGAACGTTGCACCGGAATTGTTTCTATCTGAAGTTCTTACAAGTTCTTCGAAGTGAAAATAATGCTCCGGGAACCAACAAAAATAAAATAAAAAGTAAAATAGACAAGTGACAGGAGGATGGTTTTAATACGATTCTACAGTAATTCTCGAGATTCGATTACGCTTTGGGAGAAGGAGGGAATACTTTTAGTATTCATTCCACTGCGGTTACTTTTGAAACATCCTCCACAAAATGAATAGAGGAATAAAATGAAAACTCTTTCAGAAGCAGGGTTCGGGGTTTAGTATGTGTCAGGGAATATTTTTAAAAAATTTCTATTGTAATACGTGATTCAGCGGTTAAATGCTACATTTGAAATCCTTGTCATTTGTTAAATGCGATTTAGTTTCAAATAAAATGCATGCCACGTTTCGAAAATATATCTAATAACTTCAGGTTTCCAGCAAAACGAAGAATTAAATATAAAAATGTTTTCATAATTTTATCGATGCTAGACTTTCTTACATGTATCGAATATAATTCGTGAGTTTGGTGGAATCAGTTTCCTAGTACTTAACACACCGTTTATGAAAACAAAAACAATCCGATAAGTTTCTTGAAAGTAATCCTGTTCCAAACATATCAACTCCTTTTAAGATTTAAACCACACAATAACAAACGAGGTATAAGAGTATGTCTAAACGCATAAGAGTATGTCTAAACGCATAAGAGTATGTCTAAAATAAAAGATGATGTAGGCAACACCTGACTTTCTCTACACAACGCAATGACTTTACTTCTTTCAAAGGGAAATAATCGTTCAATGTTGGAATAGAATTAGCATCACTTAAATTGAAATTGGGCGCGTTTGGCTACGCACGCATGAATCCAAACAAAATGACTTATTCATACTTAGTGCAAAATGTATTGACATTTAAGCATTACACTGTGAAATAAATGACTATTGGCCAATTCTTGGATGTCAAAATACAAAACTATTACAAAACGTATGTTCTCTCGTAAATGGAAGGAACTAGGTTCACGAGAATGATGCCAATAGATGTGTTGTACAACATTGGATATGGAAAGTGAACCTATTTGATAATGCTTGCTATTTTTAATTTAATAAATAAAATTGATAAATATATTTGTAAAAACATGAAATATCTCGAAAACGGTTCATAAAGTTCTAAAAATCGTGTCTTTCGTTTTCTAATAAAGCATGAAGTATGAAATAATTACTTATAATTACTCTTTCGAACACGTTTAAAATCATAATGGTTTCAGTATTCACTGATTGTAATAATCATACTAAATTATTTTCGAAACAGTTCGTTCATAACATATCTCATCCACAGACTCACGAACACACACACTAACGTATACACACATACTAACATATACACACACACTACACACACTAACATACATACATCACGCCAACATACATACACACACTAATATACATACACATATACCTCTATATACACACGCACACAGTAACATACATACACACACTAATATAAATACACATACCAACATACATATACATGCCAACATGCATACACAAACTAATATACATATACTCAAACATACATACACACACTAATATACATACATGCCAACATATACATACACACACTAATATACACCAGGGCAGCATACATACACACACTAATATACATACACATATACCTCGATATACACACGCACACAGTAACATACAAACACACACTAATATAGATACACATATACCCCATATATACGCACGCACTAACATACATACACACACACTAACATACATACATATACACACACTAACATGTAATACACACACAGACATGTCCTCCAAAATGTTTTATTCTAATTAGACGGCCTTGAGACCTGCCCTTCCGTTGAAAACTCAAATTGGAATTTTCGCGCCGTTACAATACTTTCCCTAAACATTATACTATGAATGTAAGGAAAGTGAAGAAGTTAAAGAAAGATACATAAATTTATTTTGAAATTTATTTTTGTCTGGTTATTGATTCTAGTTCTCTACAAGCATACTAATTCACATATATGCAAATCGGATCCCTTCTGGTTATAGCCATGTAGGGTAACTTTATTTTGCATTTTCAGAGTTGATTTTTTCATGCTATGGTATAGGGACATTAGTTTTTTTTTCAAAATTTTTTTTAACTAGATTTCGACTGTAAAGCACGTTTTAGGACCTCCTGAATGCGACTGGAACTCTTTTTGAAATGATGTCTGTGTGTGTGTTTACGTTTGTCACGATAGTTGAAAAACGAATGCGCGTAGTAATAAAATTGTATGTAGACACATTATATAAAATACAAGAAATAGATATAAATGTTTGTAATTCCCATATTTAGAATAGAGATTGTTGGAAATTTAGGATTTTCATAACATTATTTCCTAATGAGATCGATGATAATTGTTGATAACAATTTGGTAACAGGGCCATGCCAATGCCAATGTTTTGGCCATGCCAATGACCTGGATATGTTTAGGTTGATTTCTTTTAATATTCAATATTTACATTCAAAACATAGTTCAAATTGCATTTCTCCGCATGGACTATGGTACAACTAATGCGGAAATAGTTAATTATTGTTGCTCTGTTGAAAATAATCCTAAGAACATTTTAAATCTCGAACACATTATATTCTTACCATATAAATCGCAAAATATTCTATTTAGTTCTATTATTTTGAGTAATGCATGTAATGTGTATAAAATTTCACGACGACACGAACGTTGGTCTTGAGTTGTGTTTGCACCTCACAGACTCACTCACATTTTCAAAAAATAGTTTCAAGTGTGTTCGGGAGGTTTTAAAATATAGTTTTCCCATCTACACCTCGAATTTGAAAATTTGGGGGGAGAACAATACTTTCTCTTACAATACTGCAAGAAAACATTTGAAAAAAAAATTAAATTAAATATGGATTAAGCATCTCACGTAATTTAGGTATGTTATCTGCATAAAAGATTCAATATTGTCTTCATGAAGTATGTTATCTTCAGCTAAGACAAGAAAATATTTCGTCATTTATTCCAAGAATTTTTACTCCGGCGATTCTAACGACATCTGCCAACAACCTACGCTTCGGGTCATCGGAACCTCGATCCCACACAAAACTGTCACCCCCATTCGGCCGAAATAACAAATTCCCCCCTCCCCCTTCCCTTACCAATGTTCTTACCTAAATGTTCTACCTCGAAGTTCTCTACGGATTTCAAGGCCAGGGCTGACAAACACTGGGGCGCATGTGTGTGTACAGTGCCCCCACATCCTGAGGTCATGCAATATTGATACGAGTATGTGGATAAGCGGAAAAGTCAGCAGAACAGCAAATAATCTCCAACCCATGCCCACCTGACTGATGAAGAGCCTGGAGGAAGCCGAGCTAGAAAGATTGCGTAAAGGAAGGGAGCAAGAAAAACTTTCTCCCGAATTAGGGTTTATTCTGGTAGGAATTATGAGGAATTAAACATTTACTTAGCTCGTCTATTACATGATGGAATGTAAATACACGCTGAGGGTATGTGCGGAGATAATATAGAAATTCATATATCTTCGAACAATATTCAGCTTGCCGTCCACGACAGGGATTGATTCTTGTAAGACAGCCCTGTTGACGAGAATATCTTATTTGAAAATCGCAGTTTAAGAACTTTGTGGGTTAGATAATGGAATTGTTCTTAAAAGATAAATAGTAACAGAGGCAATGAAGATAAATATTTAAATATATATATTAGAATGTCATACTCGGGCATCGTCTCAAACAACCGACTTTTGACTCTTGAGACGAAAGTTACTCCGACTGAGCTACCCGAACTTGAAAGGGAACATCACAATATTAAGAAAAATCTGACTTTCCCTGCAGACTCAAAATCATTTCCTCTTTCCTAATTCATTTAAATCAGTTTAATTGCACAACATTACATGAATAATTTGATAGTATATCCAATTTTTAATTTAAAAACGTCTCTTATTTTTTCATATAGAAACTACAAGCATCTTAAAACGTCGCCTGCTCCTCCAAATCCAAAAAATATAAATATATGGAGAACAGCCATTCTATAGTAATGGGTTATTTTCAAAGTTTAGTCTTAAATGACTTGGAAAACAAGCATTTAATTAATATGTTTCACCATATTTAGATTTTTATTTCCGATTTTAATTATAATTACGAGCTTTTTCAAAAAAAAAAAAATCAGTTGTAATTTTTCCGAATTGTACTGGAATTTAATCAGCACCAGGATAACCCACAAATAACGTGCGTTCCAAATTGTGCAAAGTTTTTGAGCTAGAGCGGATGCATAAAGGACACATACATACAGACGACATACCAAAAGTAGTGGAGAGGTTCCGAAAGATAAAGGTGATAAAAGTGAATTAAGGTGACTATGATTACCCTATCTTGGTCGCACGATTTGTTTCACGAGAATAGTTCGAAATTTCCTACCATTCGAGTTTGAATCGCGCTGTTTAAAAACAAATTATCTAATTCTAGTTTTTCTATAATGTACAAATTTTACATAACGTTATAAACTAAGTTAGAACTAAAAGGTTAACAGGAAAAGAACAACATTTATTTCATTACATAATTATCTTACACTCTTAAAATTGACAAATTATAGAAGTATCATTCTATAATTTGTCTAAAGTGGTTGGGGGTTGGATCACGTGGTGGGACGAATTAATTAGTTTTTCTTTTTAAACACAATTTTTGAAGACATCCTCATATAATTCTAATTGTACGGTACCTGATAAGATCTTTCACACCTTGAAGAAGATGCCAACGGTCCTACCGTGCTGATAACACCGGTTCTCGTTAGATCACCGAAGTCAAACAGCATCGGGCGCAGTTAGTACTTGGGTGGGTGACCACCTGGGAACATCACGTGCTGTTGGCACATTTCGGGCGCGGTAGCCCGGTGGTTTGCGCGCTGGATTCGCACGCTGCCACAACTGCCGTCGTGTTCATGCGGAGTACGATCACGGTAAACATGTGGGTCCGTAAGTCCTTTCGAGAGGTTGATGATAGGGGAAGGAGGGTACGGTCCCTGTGGATGCCTCCCCCACTGGGTTCCGGTCTAAATTGGGTGGCACTTCCCGGCCGTCCAAACAGTTACCTTACACCTTTCTGGTAGGTCGGACGGTCTGGGTCTCAACAACACCCGGAAGAAGCGCACCGAGGCTTTTCCACACTTTACACCTTTTTTTAGCACCAGATGTACATGCGAGCTCTCCTCCGAACTCATTCATACCTCAGAGGCACTCACAAAAATATAACTGCTACTGCAGCTTGCTCTTCAAAAACCCAGTTCACCTGACCCCCGCTTGAATTTATACTTTTACCTTTTCCTTCTGCTGGACGGTCTACGTGCCTTCTCTTTGGTACGCAGACACACAGTCTCCATCTCGGTTACCGACAATGGGCTTAGCGTGAGAATATTCACTCTCCCCGCATTCACCCTGCTTCCACCATTTCTCAGTCATAACAATTATTTAATATTTTAGATTTCTGGCATTACAGTTGCCTTAAAATAGCCCTACTTAAAATTTAGTCCATATTTCGAGTCTCTACGACCAGTGGTTCTCGAGATATTAGTAAAAAAAGAAACTTTCGCTTATATTATCATCACGAAAGAACGGCTGAGCCGAATTTAATGAAATTTTGTAGATCATAGGTCCCCTTAAATTTCATCCAAGTTTCGAGTTTCTAAGACCAGGGGTTATTGAGATATTAATGAAAAACTAAATTTTTTCCTAGGAGTTCTACTCTCTAACTCCCTGGTTCTTCCAACCGAAAAGGTTGGAAATCGTTTGTTTGAAATGCAATAGTGAATTAAAATTTTATCTCTTAAATTGGTTGCAGATTTTTGCGCTAAATAGTCACTTTCTGAAATTATAAATTGTTCGAAAACATGAATTTAATTGGAAAATCTATCAATATGGCTTATTTTTCACAAACTTTTACTCAACGATGAAAAGTATTAAGAAATCAAAATGGTTAATTAATTGTAGCATTTTATAAGGATATATCATGTTGCTCGGCAATGCAATTAAATTAAATGTGTTTGTTAATGTTTATTATTATTTTTTCGATTTGAATAATAAATAAATGAATATAAAAATATACTATCTTATAAATGAACTTTTTTATTTTTATTTTAATTATATTAATTGCGGACTGCATACATCACTTTCATTTATTTTGGCAAAGAGATTTTAAGTTTATATATTATGTTTAGCTACTAAACTCATATATTGTGTTTAACCAATAAATTCATTTAGCCGATTGTTGAAACAGAAAAAGAGTAGAACGAGTATATCTTCTAATACAATTGCAGTGTTTTCGTTTAGTATATACAAACGGGATCTGGATATTTTATTCACATCTACAACTTCAGAACTACGAATTTGGTGGGATATCACTAACTTGGCAACTTTTTTTTTTTGCAAATTGATGGAAATGTCGCCAAATTGTTAAAAACGACGCAAATCAATGAAATTTATTTTGTTTTGTTAGAAGACAGCACTAAAATGATGTTTCGTTAGAATTTGTCTATCAGTCCAACCGTCCTACTTTGTAACACATTTAGCGAACTTTAAATTGTCACGAAATTAATAAAACTATTTTCAAATCCATAAAAATTTTTTGAAATTGATAAAATTGCGCTAAATAAATGAAATGAATTATGTTTTGTTAGGGGATAGTATTATGATGATGTTTCGTCAATTTGTCGCCAAGTGGGACTGTAGAACTGACAGTCCCACTTGGCGACAAATTTAACGACTTTTTAAAATAGCATTATTTGGACGATATTTTTTCCACCAATTTATTTGAAGGAAATGATACCATGTTGCTTAGCAATGGATTTAAATCCAATCTTTTTATGAGGCAGACGATTTCTATTAAATCTTTTCCAATTTGAATAATGAAGTTATGTAAAATAAATTTCATTGCCATTGCATTTTTGTCTGGCTAATATCAATTATGGTCTTCAGGTTAAAACATTATTATTATTGATATTTTCGGGATTATTGATTCAGAGATTATCGATATTTTCAATTTATTATGTCATTGTTGCGGCAAAAATTGTTGAAACTCATATATTGTACGTTGTACGCGTAATCTTCTACAAATGCACTGGTATATCTTCTAATCTACCAGAATATAAATAGTGCAGGTATATTGGCATATACTTTGGCATATACTGGCATATATTGGAATCAAGTACGGCCTTCTGGTATGAAGACTACGAGGATTATTGATATTTTCAATTTAAAACGTCATCTGTTTTATTTTGGCAAAGATTTTTGAGGCACATATTGTAATACGGGTAATCTTCTACTAACACTCTGACATATCTTCTAATCTACGGCATTATAAGTAGTTCGGGTATGTATTCCCATATAATTTTAGCACTTTCATTTTGGCACATATTGGTATCAATTACTGCCTTCAGGTTTAAAGATTACGGGTGGTTTATTGATAGTTTCAATTTATACATGTAATCTACTAATACAGGTTATATCTTCTAAGATTTCCATATATAAGTAGTACGGATCTCATACAATTTTAACTCTTTTATTATATTTTATATATTGATTCAATTCCATATTTTTTGTAAATTTGCTTACAAAAGGGGCCCGGATGTTTTATTCTTCAGATCTGTCCTTGAAGATCATTTTGTATAGCGAGAACAGATATCCTTAAACTTCCTTTCAGGAGCATTAAATTAAATATTTTAACAGAATATTTTGATTAAAAATGGCATTTAGTATACTATAGAAATTATCACATGATTGTAAATTTAAAGTTCTTTTATATTATATACTTCGTACGAAGAACTGTATGTCTTTTATGGACTCCACACGGTTTTATTTTCAGTCGCATGTAACCAAGAATGTTGTGATGACTAAAAATTATTTTTCACTTTTCAGTGTATTTTACTAACACTGTGTAACTTAAAATGATTCGTTATAATAATTTATTAACACTTTACAACAAAGTTGAAAAGTGTTTATAACTTTGTTCATTCTGTCTGTCTGTCTGTTAGCACGATAACTGCCGTAAAAATGACTTTATCAAAATGAAATTTTAGTATGTTGTTCACACGGTCTGTGGGACCTATGGGAATATAAATGAAGAATATCACCCAATTAGTTTTGGATTAAACCCGGTTTGAAAAACAGAAATACATTGAACCCTATTGGACGTAATTTTTCAAACATTTTTTAAGAGGATTTAAAATTCACAAATTGCTTCGAAAGTTTTATGAAATATTCAAATTGTACCATAAAATATATAAAAAAAATTCAGCAAAATATATTTAGTAGTTTTTTAAGTAAAAATTAAAATAATAATTACACCCTTTATATGGGGAGATCACATGACCCACTTCAAAATAAAAGTATGGCATCCATCTTGTGTCAAAATAGTGATTTTTAAAGTTCTTTTTATTCAAATTTAGTGTTGCATCCGTCCTAAAACCGCTTTATTTTTGCTTAAATTCTGTGCATCTACATATTGAAACAACGCAATTACAATATAGTTGAGTTTAAAAGATCACCCAACTTTGATTATTTCTACAACGAAGATCTTCATTTTCTTTTCATTTATGGAAAATGTAAACACCAAAAGATGTAAAATGAGTTGTATAAGAATTGCTTCATTTCTTTAACGCAAAATTATTTACCTCATGGAATCTGGAGAGCTGATATGAATGAAATATTCATTGATTTTACAGAGAGAAGGACGATTTTTTTCGATGAAGTTTTAAGCATAGAGATTAATTACTTGTAGCTCCGTGGTCAAGTTTTTAAATAAAATAAATTATTTTAGTACTATGATGAATGAAATTAATGGGAAACTTTTTGTGAATGAATTATTTAACTCATGGAGTCTGCAATATAGCTGATATGAATGAAACATTCATTGAATTTACGCAGAGAGGCAAACGATTTTCGATGAAGTTTTAAGCATAGAGTTAAATTACTTGTACATCCATGGTTTTAAATTTAAAAAAAAAAATTATTATAGTATTGGGATGAATGAAATGAATGGAAAATTTTTTATCAATGAAATACCGCTTTTATAGAGAGAGCCAGGCATGTTATATTTCGATGACGTCATTTGAATAAATTTAATTTGTTTTCGATGAAGTTTTCAAATATAATAAAATTTTGTAGCATTATGATAATTTTAAAAATATTACCGACGAATGTATCGCATTTTAGAGATGTTTAAATAACATTGCATTGAAGTTAGAAAGTGTTTCATACTCATTGCTTTATGCGCGATTGATCTTTCTCGTTTATATTTAAATGCTGAACAGAAAAGGGGATGATTATTATATTGCTCGCAGCAATGATTTAGCCTGACCTGTAAAACGGTTTTCACAGTCCGAAGAGTCAGCTGGTGGAAAAAAACCATATAATGTGTTATGAGCGTCGCCTGACTTTCTTTGCATTTACTTCTTTTACAGATAAATAATTAGCTATCACAGTGACATGTTTTTAAATTTAAATGAACTGCTTTTCAAGTGTTTTAAAACATTATGGTATGGCTTTAACTACTTATACACACATTTGGAGACTTTACATAATATGACTATATGGTTGATAAAATATCATTTGCTTTTCCACATTAATTAACAAAATACGTTTTTGGCATATAAGGAAACATAAGTGGAATGCGGATTTGGAATTTTAGGAATTCGTTAATAAAAACTCAAACTATCGATTATATATTTAAACATATTAATAACTTTTTAACATTTAGTGACTTTACTATATTGCTTAACGGATTAAAATAATTTTACTTATAACCGTCATTTGTTAAATGATTTGTGCAAAATATAAGTTCATTTGGCACATTGAAATAGTTTTTCATGGCATCCTCAAGGAAGGCGTGCAGTTTTAATTTGCGATTCAGGGTCAAACACGTTGTTCCTCGAATATCGCACAATTATTATTTCGTCATGAAAGATATCTATATATTTAACGAAGAAAAGTATGTGTGTATGCATGTATGTATTATGATCCAACATCACGGAAGAACGGCTAAACCGAATTTAATGAAATTTGGTGGGTAGTCTTGAAATATCCTCATTTAAAGTTTAGTCTATATTTCGAGTTTTTACGACTAGTGGTTCTCGAGATATTAGTGAAAAACGACACTTTCATTTGTCTTATCATCACGGGAGAACAGCTAAACCGAATTTAATAAAATTTGGCGAGTAGCTTTAAAATATCCCTCCATAAATTTAGTCCGAATTTAGAGTTTCTAAAACCAGGAGTTGCCGAGATATTGATGGAAAACGAAACTTTTTCCTGGGAGTTCTACTCTCTAACTTCCTGATTCCCAACGAAAAAGGTTGAAAATCGTTGGTTTTAACGTGAAAGTCAATTAAATCTCTTGTAGGAGAATTAAATCTCTTGTAGATTTGTAGGAGTGTATTGAACGTATGCCCCCTTGTGTATTGAACGTACCCTTTTGAAAATCGTAGGTTTGAAATATGAATTTAAATAGAAACTATCAGCATGGTTTATTTCTCACAGGCTTACTCAACAACGAAAAGTATTAAAAAATCACAAGAAAGATCAATCATGCATAAAGAATTGATTATGAAACACTTTACAACTTTAATTTTATTTAAAAATCTCTAAAATGTGATGCATTCAGCGGTAATATATCACAATACTGCAATAATTAATTATATTTGGAAATTTAAAACTTCATCGGAAAACACGAACTTGATTCAAATGACGTCATCGAAATAGAAATCGCCTGGCTTTCTGTGTAAAAGCAGTGTAAATATTTCATTCATACAATTTTATTTCATTCATACATTTTTATTTCATTCATCATCAAAGTACTACAATAATTTATTCTACTTAAAAACTTAAAACCATGAAGACCAAATTAATTTAACTCTATGTATAAAACTTCATCGAAGAAGTCTGCCATTAAATAGTCTGCTTCTCTATGTAAAATCAATGAATGTTTCAATCATATCATCTATATTGCAGACTCCTAAGCAAAATAATTTTGCGTTAAAGAAAATCAACAATTCTTATGCAACTCATCTTACAGCCTAATCAGTTTACATTCTACATAAGTAAAAATTATGTTTCGTTGTAGAAATAATCAAAGTTTGATGATCATTTAAACTCAAATATATTGTAATTGTGCTGCTTCAGAATACAAATGCACAGAAATTAAGCAAAAATAAAGCGGTTTTAAGACGGATACGACACTAAATATGAATTAAAAATAATTTTAAAAATCACGATTTCGACACAAGATGGATGCCATATTTTATTTTGAAGTGGGTCACGTGAGCTCTTCATATAAAGGGTTTAATTGTTATTTTAATTGTTATTTGAAAAAACTACTGAATATATTTTGCTGAACATTTTTTTTATATATTTCATGAAATAACTTAAATATTTCCTTAAACTTTCGAAGCAATTTGTGAATTTTAAATTCGCTTAAAAATGTTTGAAAAATTAGGTCGAATAAGGTTCAATGTATTTCATGTTTTCAATCCGAGTTCAATCCAAAACTAATTGGGTGATATTATTCATTTATATTCCCATAGGTTCCACAGACCATCTGAACAACTTACTAAATTTTTTTGATAAAGTCATTTTTACGGCAGTTATCGCGCTAACGGATAGACAGACAAACAGATAACAAGGATATATGAACAAAGATAATGAACAAAATTATAAGCACTTTTCGACTATGTAGTAATGTGTTTAAAATGGTTATTTAAATATCAGCATTTCATGAGGAAGATTCGTTCTTATGCAACTATGACTTATATAATACGATTTTTTTTTTTACATAATGCAATGAATTTACATCTTTCACAGTGAAACAACAATGTATAAGATTCACGGCCCTATATGCTCCGGTGTAATTTTTATCACATTTTTGCATGGTAAATCCCGAACAACGTCGGGTAATCGCTGCTAGTAGTCATTATATTACTAAAAAAGCGATATGCTGCCCACATCATATTTGTTAATACGTAATATCCTAAAATATAAAAAAAAATGTTTTTTATATATTATTTACAGCTATGGTTTTCTCCACCGATGAACGTATAATACATCTAATACGTATCTATTAAATATTTTATCTTAATAATTGCATAAACCCTGCCTTATAATGTATATTCATACCGCTAACTGCCTCGCTATTTGGATATCGTAAATCTTCTCCCTGGGATCCGTCTTCGAGAAGCCTTGCGCTACACCCCACTTTCATTCCATTCCATTCCGATATATAACTGGGAAGTAACGTCGGTGCATGATGAGCAAACAGGGTACGAACGATATCCCTATTTTCGTGATTGGCCCTGCTCATGCCCCGGGGCAGACTGGCCAATAATTCAATAAAGTTAGGACTGAAAGAGAGATGACTTGATCGTCTGGTTTTTCGACGTCTCTGCTGAGGCCTTCTTGCTCCCAAGGAAAAAGAATTTTTGTGATTGGAATGCATTATTTCTTGGACATAATTCATGTCGCTTACATCAAAAATTGAATGGGACCAACGTATCAGTTTCCCTACAAAACAGTCCTTATAACTTTCCTGCATACGTAAAATGATACAAAGCATTATGGTGGTGTTTAAAATTCAAATTCGATATCTGGACAGAAGAGCATCCATGAAGTTGGATCGAGCGAGTTTTTTATGCCATTTATGTTTATGTGCATGTATGTATGTTAATGAGTGTGTGTGTGTTGAAGGCCCAGGCCGCCTGACTCATCCGAAGATATGAGACTGCTGTTTAGGCGACCATGTGTGTGTGTTATCGAGTGTATATGTGTGTGTGTTATCGAGTGTATATGTGTGTGTGTTATCGAGTGTGTGTGTGTTTTCGAGTGTGTATGTGTGTGTGTCTCAAACAACTGACCTGTTTGGGAAATTATTAACAATAATTGGGTGCGATTCATACAATCAGCGAATACAAATTGATTTTAAACGCAATTGAATGTTTGGAAGAACTTTAAACTTTCGAATGAATTTTGCAAAACATCAATAAAAAATTCAGGGTCTTCCATAATGATAAATAAATAATCATTTACAATCTAATTTTTTATTATAAAATGAATGGTATAAACTTTAGAGAGCTAGTATAAACCATTATCGACCTATTTCACGTTTTTTAAATGCTTATCAAAAAATGACATAAAATTTAAACAAGAAAGATCAATCAATCATGCTTAAAACATTGATTATGAAACACTTTTCAACTTCAATGCAATTTTATTTAAACATCTCCAAATTACATTACATTCTTTGGTAATATTTTAAAACTTATCACAATACTACATTATTTTATTATATTTGCAAACTTAAACCTTCATCGGTAAAAATGAACTTCATTCAAATGACGGCAATGAAATATAAATTACCTGGTTTAAACATCTCTAAATTGCGATACATTCCTCGGTAATATTTTTAAAATTATCATAACACTACTACAATAATTTATTATATTTAAAAACTTCATCGAAAACAACCGAAATTCATTCAAATGACGTCATAGAAAAAATGACACGCCTGGCTCTCTCTATAAAAGCAGCATTTCATTCATAAATAATTTCCCATTCATGTCATTCATCACAATACGATAATAATTTATTTTATTTAAAAATTAAGACCATGGAGTTACAAGTAATTAAAATCTATGCTTAAAACATCATCGAAAAAAATCGTCCTTCTCTTTGTAAAGTCAATGAATATTTCTTTCATATCAGCTATGCAGACTCCATGAGCTAAATTCTTTTGCATTAAAAAAATACAGCAATTCCTATACAACTCATCCTACATATTTTGCTGTTTACATTTCACATAAGTGAAAAATAGGCTTCGTTAGAGAAATAATCAAAGTTGGATGCTCATTTAAACTCAAATATATTGTCATTGTGTTGTTTCAGTATGTAGATGCACAGAATTTAAGCAAAAATAAAGTGGTTTTATGACGGATACAACACTCAATATGAATTAAAAGGAACTTTAAAAATCCCGATTTTGAGACAAGATGGATGCCTTATTTTATTTTGAAGTGGGTCACGTGATTTTTTCATATCATGGATCGCTTTATATAAGAGGTGTAATTATTATTTTAATTTTTATTTAAAAAACTGCTGAATATATTTCGCTGATTTTTTTTACATATTTCATGGAACAATTATTTCATTTTTTCAACCCGGGTTCAAGCCAAAACTAATTGGGTGATATTGTTCATTTATATTCCCATAGGTTATATTCCCATAGGCAGTTATCGTGCTAACGGACAGACAGACAGACAGAATGGACAAAGTTATAAACACTTTTCAACTTTGTTGTAAAGTGTTAAAAAGTAGTCAACACCATCCAATAGGTTCACTTGCCATATACAATGTCAAGCACCAAGTCTCTTAACATCATCCTCTCTTCGTTTCGAATAATATCGTTCGACCGTGTATCAAGTGTATCCTTAAAGTTTAATTCGGGCATAATTTCGGTATTCAGGTCCAGAAGTTTAGCACTGATGAGGAAAATCCAATGGATTTCCAAAACAAACATACGTATTTTCATTTATGCTGCATTCATGCTGCATTTTACGTCACAAACCAGTTCATTACTGATTGTGCGTGAAGTCAAGTACTTTCCTTCGCACTTCCAAGATGCCATTTACTTCAGTTAATTAGCAGACTGTTGACACACTCTTCAAGCCAATGCCTGCAAATGGGGATCGAACTGTTTGGGATAGGGAAGTCAAATACCTGTCTTTTTAGGAGGTTCTTCGTTAGGGATGGACGCTGTCCCACCCGTAAGCAAAAGGTTAAGAATTTCATAAAGACTTTTGAGTATATATTTATTTCAAAAGAATAGCAGTATCTTTTGGTGGGCTCAATCCAGCGCATCAAGAATTTAATATAAAAAGAATTCTTGCCTAGTTTTATTGACTTTATGATTTTTTATGAATTCTTCAAACATTTTCGAGAAATTTCCCGATACCGAAGTTATGTCTAATTTTTAACACTTTCCAACATAGTTGAAAAGTGTTTATGACTTTGTTCATTCATTCTGTCTGTCCTTTCGCACGATAACTGCCGTAGAAATGATTTTATCAAAATGAAATCTTAGTATGTTGTTGTGACTGTCTGTGGGACATGTGGGAATGTAAATGAATAATACGAGCATCACCCACTTAGTTTTGGATTGAACAGGGGTTGAAAAAGTGAAATACGTTGAACTCTATAGGACCTCATTTTTCAAATATTTTTTAAGCGAAGTTAAAACTCACACATTGCTTGGAAGATTTTAGGAGATATTCAAATGATCCCATAAAATATATAAAAGAACAATAAAGATCAATCATGCATAAGCATTGATTATGAAACACTTTCCAACTGACATGCAATTTCATTTAAAAATTTCAAAAATGTGATACATTCAGTGGTGATATATTTTGCATTATCACAGTACTACAGTAATTTATTATACTTAAATATTTAAAACTGTATCGAAATATAAATCATCTGATTCTCTATGCAAAATCAATGAATATTTCATTCATATATATTCCAGACTCCAGAGCTAAATAATTTTGTGTGAAAAAAATTCAGCAATTCTTATGTAACTCACCCTACAATCGCTTGAGATATTTGCATTCTGCATAAGTTAAAATTAGACTTCGTTGACGAAATAATAAAAGTTTAGGGATCATTTAAAATCACAACTATTGTAATTGCATAGGAACGGAATTTAGATACACAGATAATACACAGATACATAGATAATATATGTGTGTGTGTATGTATGTATTCAAAGTATTGGAATCGTGCCGAAGATCGGAACTCGAATTTTTGAATGATCTACACGTTTTGGGACTTCTAGAACACAAAAAAACTATTTTTAGGAAGACGTCTGTGTGTGTAAGGGTGTATCTGTGTATGTTTCTGTGCGTCTGTGAGAATATTACATCCACTCCAATTGAAAAACTAATGGACCGAATTTCATAAAATTTGGTATGTTTTTTGTGGGAAATCCTGATGTTTATTAGATTATAGTACAATTCGTAATAAAAGAATCTGCCTTCTTTGCGAAATGGCCGGCAGAAAATCCACTCTAGCTAAAAACTAATGGAACAAATTTAACAAAATTTGGTGTATAATATTTCAATAACCTACAAGTGATTTATATACCAAATTTAACAAAATTTGGTATATAAATCATTTGTAGGTTATTCTAGTACTATTCGGGAAAAAGGAACGGGCTATTTTTGCGAAATGGCCAGCCAAAATCGTT
Organism: Amaurobius ferox; assembly: GCA_951213105.1. Lineage (NCBI taxonomy): Eukaryota > Metazoa > Arthropoda > Arachnida > Araneae > Amaurobiidae > Amaurobius > Amaurobius ferox. The sequence goes on along the minus strand of OX578134.1, from coordinate 166,954,405 downwards.
AAATATAAAAATAAAAGACTATGTGTGCTCAATTATATCAATTAAATTTCTATTTTATACGTGATTTTTGACAACAAAAAGAATAAGACTAACCCCATTACTCTAGGACTAGCCCTTCTTGAGATATTCTAGTTTTTTCGCGTTTTCGCTACGCCACCTTTGACAATAAGTCCAGCTATCAAATCAGAACCAAATTTAAGTTTAAAGTGCAAATTCAATGTCTTTTAAAATACTTATGGCTGCTATTTTGTGCAGATAAACTCAAATTATTATTGAAGAAATAAAGAGAACGTGAATATGAGTCTGCAGGGAAAGACATGTGCTGTCCACATCAGAAATTTTAACAATATTACAACAATGATTTATAGAAGTGAACGGGGATTATTTGCAGGCCATTTCGAAAAAAATGTATGATCTATATTTAAAGATCCATCAAATTTTTGTAGAATAAAATGTTCAACAAATTTAAGCTGTGTACCAAATTTTAACTCTCTAGGACGTGGGAAAGTACATTAAAAATGCCATCAAATAAGTATATCATGAAGAGTTATATAAAATTAAAAAATATATATGAAAAATTGTTATCTACCAAATTTATTTTAAAATATGAAGCCTCTCTCATATACAAAATGATTAGACACTTGGAAAGATATTTATTATATAATATATCTCTTTTTTCTTTCTGGAGGATATCCCAAAAGTCAGAATTTAATTGAATTTGTTTTTTTCCCTATATTAAATAATTTTTAATTAAAAAACTACTTAACATATTTTACTGAAATTTATTTTATATATTTTATGGGATACTGTGAATATTTCCTAAACATGTTGAAGCAATTTGTGAATTTTAAATTTGCTTAAAAAATGTTTGAAAAATTAGGTCCCATAGGGTTCAATGTATTTCATTTTTTCAACACGAGTTCAATAAAAAACTAATTGGGTGATATTATTTATTTATATTTCCATAGGTCCCACAGACCGTCTGAAAAACATACCAAAATTTCATTTTGATAAAGTCATTTTTACGGCAGTTATCGTGCTAACGGACAGACAGAATGAACAAAGTCATAAACACTTTTAAACTATGTTGTAAAGTGTTAACAAAGTCATAAACATTTTTCAACTCTGTTGTAAAGTGTTAAAAATTGAGCGATATATGTTCGTTAGTTTTTTAAATGAAAATTAAAATAATAATTGTACCCATATTATATAAAGATATCATGTGACACACTTCAAAATAAAATAGGGCATCCATCATTTTTTCCCAGTGTAAAAATAGTGATTTTTAAAGTTCTCTCAAATTTATATTGAGTGTTACATCCGTCCTAAAACTTTTTTAATTTTTTTTTCTGTGCATCTGTATTCTGCGCCAACGCAATTACAATATTTTTTAGTTTAAATGATCATCAAACTTTGATCATTTCTACAAAGAAACCTAATTTTAACATATGCAGGATGTAAACACATCAAGCAGTAAGATGATTTGTATAAGAATTGCTGAATTTTTTTAAAGCAAAATTATTGAGCTCTGGAGTCTGGAATATAGGTGATATGAATGAAATATTCATTGATTTTATATAAAGAAGTAGACGATTTTATAGCATTACCTTTTCCAATGAAATTTTACGTATGAAGTTAGACAGTACTTTTATCTCCATGGTTTTAAGTTTTTAAGTAAAATAAATTATTGTAGTACTGTGATAATTTTTAAAATATCACCGCTGACTGTATCGCATTTAAGAGATGTCTAATTAAATTGCATTTCAATTGGAAAGTGTTTCATAATCAATGCTTTATGCATGACTGATCGTTATTTATAAAATGGAATTAGAAAGTGCATCGTACACATTACGTTTATCCGTTTGTCAAAAACATAAAAATGTGGAATAAAGATATCAATCGTTTTCAAAGGGAAAAAAAATTTTCAGAAAAATCTGGAACACCAACGAGAGCAAGTACGCGTCTGTCGAAAAATATTTGTGTCATGTGACCCAGGAAAGTAATTGCTGCTAACCAATATTCGAAAACGAATGGAAAGAATAACTAAGGGAGAATTTAAAGAACAATAGAATTATTTAAAAATTTACTTTAGAGTTTTGTTCACCAAGGAAGTGTCGTATGACCAGAAATATGAGTCTATTTGCTGTAAGGAATTTTAGTTCGAAAATTGGTTGTTATTGTGCAATAAGTAATTTTTGTAAACTATACAACGACTTCCCCGATAATTTCATTGTTTTTTGTTCATCGTATTTTAAAAATCCTTTGTTGTAAATACTTTATATTTTAATGTATTTATTCATTTGCAAGTGTTTTCGAAAATCATGTGTTGTCAATAATTTGCATTTTAATGCATTTTATTATATTTTAATCTGTATATTTTGAAATGTATTTTTATCTTGCACGCTGTTACTGGGACTTTGTTCTGTAGCTTGTATTCTTTTAAAATACATAAATAAATAAATAAATAGTGAATATTGGTGGATGACCGATTTTGGAATAAGCATGAGTAAAAACATCAACATAAAAATAGAAATTTTTAGAAAAAGAAGGCGCCTTTTCGTCTTTGAAAATGGTTCACAATTTTATTCAAACTTTTTAACCTGTTGACTATCTATTTTTCAAATATTTAAATATCTGTAGAGTCCTCTTCAACGATAAGAGCTTGCAATTTCGTCCTAATAGCTGAACGGTAGAGCGTCGGCTGGCCATTTCGGAGATCCAGGGTTCGATTCCCGGTTGGGACAGTAATGGTTTTTACATATCTATTTTTCAAATTCAATGGATAGATACCAATTTGAGCAGTCGTAGGCTCAGAACTTAAGACCTCAGTTCCTTGCAAATACCCACAACGTTATAAACTACTCCCCGCTATCCTTAAAGCTCATTTCATGCCTATCCATTAACAATTCGGTAACAAGTTTTTGACACCATCACTTTTTCTTATACAAGTATGTACAGCAAGAAGAAAAAATCGAATTTTCCCAACCAATGAAGATACGAGATGCTTAAAAATATTAAATTAATACATACATAGTTTTTTCTCTTGCACTCTGGTTCGGGCATCACTCAAAGCCTCATATAACTTATTGGTAGAAAAACCGTGGTAAACTTCCCGGCACAAAATAAATTGTTTAGGTACATATTATACCAGTTAAGGATTCATGCTGAGCGCAGCAAGGCCCCGAGCTGTTTGTGTTAATTAAATATAGAGGGCGCCCGAAAAGTTTGCGCTTGAAGAAGGGAGGCAAAAAAATAGTTTTTTTTTTCTCTTTCCCTGAAGTTATTTACCGTCTAACTTAGTGGCATAGTAAAATACACTTTGAATGCGAAAAATTGGGAGAATTTCTCTCCATTATACATGATTATATATAAATAATTTGAGAAAAAATGTGTAATGTAGTTAACACATGATATTCGCTACATACGTCTTCTACTGCTTTATGTTTTATTCTAGCGAATTTACAAAATATCTTTTCCACTGCAAAATCCATACTATTGAGAATAAATTAATGTTATGCAGATCAAGTTCGAAATGACTTTGTCAGAAAAAAAAAAAGAATCGCGTTTTATATGCAAAATCCAGATAAAAATGCTGTTCATACAGGGCCATCGAAAAGTGTGTGCTGATTCTATTATTTATTATCATTTTACTCAAATTCTACTTTTCCTAATTTTAATGTATGTCCTAAACTTCTCAACTTTCATTCTAAAGAATCGCATACTCACGAATGGCCAGATCTATAAGAAGGGCGGACTTTAGAATGATGTCTCTGCCACTCCGTCGAATTCGCGCGTATGAAACACCCAGACCACACGACAGACCCGAAAGCTTACTGTAGCTATATGTGTGGCCGGGAGTTCGGGCGTGTGTATGTTCTGATCGTCCAGGGAAGGTAGCATCGAGAAGTAATAGCCTACAATCTTGTGAGCCTATATATTGTGTCGTAGTTTGATCATCATAGGTTCAGATTGAAGTCAGTTTAGTAATAGCTTAGGTTTGAATTTTATTGTAGATTAGTATGTTTCAGGTAGAATTTGTAATGATAGCGTTGTGAATAATTTGTATATAGATTTATAATATAATGTGTATGTTTTGAGTTCCCAGCGAAGCTAGCTGTCAAGAAATTTGTTTGCTTGTTAAATGTCGTGATTCTCTCGTCAAACTCTAATCATTAGGTTATTGGAAGTTTAATTTAGAGGAAGTAAATCGGGATGAATCATACAAAAGTCACGATCTTGGGAAGTAGTAAAATAGTACTTTACAAGTTAACGCACATATAATTTTAAAATTATATAACGTACCAAAAAATTGAAATAGTCGATTTTTTTAAGTCATCTGGTACTACCTCAAAAATACCCATAAATTATATGCACCCATAAAAATTTGAGCTACGAGCGCCTTAAAGGGACTTTAACACCTAATCCCACCTTCTGCTAGTCGTCTCTAAATAGCATCCCTTGATATAGAATGCATGGGTGATGGCAAATGCCTTTAAATGGCTGGCTGATAGCGACTCTATTAATGTGGATCCTGACTGAACGATCCTCTCGAGTAGTTGTCTGTCTGGTGCGTCCTGGGCCTCTGCGACGGTTACATGTGCTTTCACTGATCCACTTGGTGAGACGGGCGGGGAAGCAATTTCAACCTTCTCAGAATACTCCTGAATGAACTGACCCGTTGCAACATGTGTTGCAGAATCTTCCGCTGAGTGACATCAGCAACTTAATTGACTCTATGTCGCACCAAATATCGGCTTTTACATCTGCCAGAGGATGATTTACCACTTACTAATATATCAGTCTCTTGTTGCCACCACTTAATAAAACGATTTTACTTCCCAAAATTCTAATCATGCCGAGTTTCACAGTTATAGCTCAATTTCTTGTGGGTGCACATTTTTTTTTTCACAACAGAAAGTATATCAAAAATATGCTGCTTTTAATACGTCAGGCGATCCTAGCAGACCTCTTATTTACCAATCGAATGTGGCGTTTGCCCAGAGTGAAAGGATTTTTTAAAACAACATTCCTCTACCCATTGAATGTCACTGAAGAACTTCAGAAAGGTTTATTGAAGAGTTCCAACAACGCAGTTGCTCTTCCAAGAATTTATCCTGAGTTAAAATGCTATCAGTTCTGTCTTCGTCTGCAACAGATACAGTTTCTGGAAAACGCTTTATCAACCTTATGGTTGCATTATTGTGAATTTTAGAGCAAGGATATTGTTTCTGAAACTCATAATACTGGCTAAGAGAAACACGACTCTAAATTAAAAAGAATTTCATTCTGGAACACGTCCCTCTTTTGATTGATAAAAAAATAGGTCTGTATGGGTCATTTGGCGTAATAAAAATAGCAGACTATATTTCGGTTATGCTTTTGAGGAAACTGAAAAATAACTGAAAAATATTCTACTATTCCAAATGATCGATGCGTTATATAACTTTAAAATTTAAAATACGCAACTTTTAATTAACCATTCTCGAGATTTTCGCCATATCGCCTTTGAAAGTAGGTCAAGTGGCCAAATGAAAACGTTAATTGAATTAAAACTGCAAAGTCAATGTCATTTTAAATAGTTTTCGGTGATCTTTTTTGTGCAAGCTCGATGAATTATGAAAGAAATAAAGAAAAAATATATTTGAATGTGTAGCGAAAGTCTTGTGCTGCCCACATTAATTTCTTTTTTTCTTATCTGGTGTGAAAGTTAACCATTTCATGCATCCATTTTGCATATTTTTACTACCATGTGTATCGCAATCATTGTCAAACAAAAATAGTATATGTTTTCTTAAGCTTCCGTTTACGAGTTTTCTAAATTCTATAAAAGCAATTAAGTTGGCAACAAGTCCTTCAAAATGATGAATTGGATACATTCAGATGATCTTAATGAATGCATAATACCATAAGGAACTGAGTATATAAGGATATTTCGTATATAAGAAACCATTATTCGGTTCCTAATCCATTTTCTATACAGTAAGTGTTATTTAAGGGTAGGCTGGCCATACGTCCTTTGACTGAATTCGTACTTTTATCCAGATTTTTAATGAAACTATTACATTTTACTTTTAAAAAATTACAACGGGAAAGTTTCGATAACATTGGGATCCAAAGGGATCATTAATCAGCTTAGATACCGTTCCGACATGGTAAATATTGAAAAAAATCCACGGGGAAATGGCAACAGTTGTCCTGCGCAGATAAATGTTGAGAGTTGCTTAAATATCCTGAGTAAAACAATATCAATTTCACGAATTTACTAAATTTTTTCAGTTTGTTTTGGAGATTTCGAGAACTTCAGCTGTAGTTCAAAGAACGTTTTCTTTAATGAGCCATTTATGAACACAAAACCGCGGTAAAAATGCGATTGTGGAAAAACTCTTAAACATAAAAATAAACACCAATGAGAACTGCTTTGCTTTCTGTGACATATTTAAGACGAATGGGCAATCGTTAAAAAATACTTTCATCTGGAAAGTTTGTACTTTCCAGATGAAAGATATGAAGGAACAAAGAAATGACGTGAGCATGAAGTTGGAGAAATGGACAATAAAGAAGCTAATTTTAATTTAATTTAAAATTATTTTGATGTAAATAACATCCATGTTTGAGGTTTCTGTGGCAAAATCGGAGCGTTACGAAAAATGTAAACATTTTGGACGCTTATAATCTCTAAATCATGTTTACTTCTCAAATATTTTCGTGTTTACTTCTCAAGTATTTTCGTGTTTACTTCTCCAAGTTCACATTTCCTTCATTTTCTATGTTGCTCGTTTTACTTCCTTTTTGTCACACAAGGTTGCACTACTGTATTGGGTTCCGCTTTTCATTTTCTGCAGCATAGTCTTGCGCTTATTTGGGCTTTCAGTTTCAGGCTTGTTGCACTGAAGAGGGGAAATCCAATGATTTCCGAACTTACTTAACTTTTATTTGCGCTGCATTTTACGTTGTAATTAGCTCATTTATTTCTATCCAGTTTTAGTTCATTAAATAGGGCATCGACCAAACATTACGAAACGTTCATTTGTTCTTGAATTGTTGCTCCAACCACTCAGATAGAGATCTTTCCGATACATAGGCAGTCATTAATGTTTTATACATTGAGAAAACGTTCGAAATTTTGCCAGACTTTTGAATGTTGAATCACACTCAAAATCAACTAGATTCGTTGTTGGCACATCGTGATAATTACACCTTAATTTCATTCGAATATCCTCATTCGTCCCAGAGCTAATCTCTGCCGCTTGTCTGCCAACATTTATCGTCGTGCAAATCACCGGCTGGGCTCCCCCGTTGATTGCCTCATTCTCGAAGCAACGGAAGGAGCCCATTTCCTTTACGCCACCTGCAGATCTTAAATGGCCAATAAGGTGAGACGCAAATTACACAAGCAGTTTTTTATTCCTGCTTTTTCATCCAGCACATATCCAGTCGTAAACCGGATCGATTCGTCACCCCCCGGAAAGAAAAAAGGAGCCATCAATTGGAACTCCAGTTCTATTCAGTTTGTACGAGTCTACTATTTGTTATTATTATTTTTTTTAATACTTCGCACATAATTAATTTCTTATAATGCTAAAAGGATAAAACCGTCATATAACGGGACGCATAAAGTTGCAAAAGATGTCGTCCCATGCGTCCGCCTGCAGCGCGTGCTCTGCTACTATCCACTAAACTTGTGGGGTCTAAATAATCTTTCGATTATCATTTTCCTCAGTTTTTATTATAATTTATATTCTTTAAACTAACAATCCTAATTTGTTCGGCTGTTAGACGATTCACCGACCCAATCAGCATTGTCTACGTTCCTACGGGAGAGTAGGAATAAGCTTTCGGTTAGGGACAATTCAGTTGTTCGTTCTTATCGTAGGCTGGTCTTGTCTTAGTGTGTTTGTCTTGAAGGAGTGCATGGAAGGAAAATCTAGTGAATACAACGATGACTAGGAAAAATCTAGTGTTCGGGGTTTGTACGCATTACAAGGCGTCGAGATAAAAAAAAATGCCAGTGGTAAGAATAAAAGCTTTTTAATCCTATCCATTTAAAACTATTACCGGGCCAGTTAATGATAGTATCTTGTATACAGGGTGTCCGAAGAAGATTGAAATGCGCTTTAATTCTTTACCTGTTGGAAATAGTAGGCAATGTAAATTGCAAAAATGTGGAAAGTAAAGAAGGAAATAAGACTACGTTAATGAAATAGTCCTCCCATTTATTTTCAGAAAGTTACACTTTTAAAACTTTATACGACCCCCTTAGACAAATTGGGTCAATCAGAATTTTTTTTATTTTTAATGCAACAAGATCATTAAAAAACCCTCATATCTGTATCTTTAAAATCAACTGAATTATGATACAATAAAAAAAATCTGACTTATGCCACTTTTCCGTACCATGGGAAGGCTGTTTCATCAGTGAAAGTAGGGATCATAAACAAATTGACGATGGAAATTGTTTAGATAAAAAAAGTACTCAAAAATACTTAGTTACTGAAAAGTAAAGAATCCGTGTTTGCATCGTGAGCTTATGTGGAATTTTCAAAAATGTCTCCTATGTATTATCATCCAGTTTAATCTTTTTTGTGATATGTCACAAATTTGCATTTGTAATTTGATATATGATCTCCATTCACAATGTTCAATTTTCAATTAAATATCACTCGCTCAATTTTAAAGAGACAAATATGCAGTTTTTTTTTTAATGATCTTGTTTCATTAAAAATAAAAATTATCTGATTGACCAAATTTATCTAAGGGAGGTCGTATAAAAATTTAAAAAGTGTAACTTTTTTTAAATGAATGGAAGGACTATTTCATTAACGTAGTCTTATTTCCGACCTTACATTCAACATTTTTGCAATCTACATTGTCCACTTACCTCCAACAGGTAAAGAATTAAAGCGCGTTTCAATATTTTTGGGACGCCCCGTATAGTGTAAATTATTCTGGTCGTGTGCAATAATAATTATTGTCTATGTCATCAATTGCTTTAACCAGCCAAATGCTATTATTTCTGTGAAGTGCACAATAAATTTCGTTGAGTTTACTCAGTGCAGTCCTGTGTTATTGTCCTTGGACCGAAAGATCTAAATATCAAAGAATTAAGTTTGAGTTAAGTCACCTTTAACCTATCAAAGATCCATCCTCAAGAACGGCACCGAAATAGGACAATGCCAACGGCCTTACCGTGCTGATAACACTGGTTCTCGTTAGATCACCGAAGTCAAGCAGCATCGGGCGCGGTTAGTACTTGGGTGGGTGACTACCTGGGAACACCGCGTGCTGTTGGCGCATTTCGGGCGCGGTAGCTCGGTGGTTTGCGCTCTGGATTTGCACGCTGCCACAACCGTCGCCGGGTTCATGCGGAGTACGATCACGTTAAACATGTGGGTCCGTAAGTCCTTCCGAGAGGTTGGTGGTAGGGGAAGGAGGGTACGGTCCCTGTGGATGCCTCCCCCACTGGGTTCCGGTCTAAATTGGGTGGCACTTCCAGGCCGTCCAAACAGTTACCTTACACCTTTCTGGTAGGTCGGACGGTCTGGGTCTCAACAACAACAACAACAACCTAAATAGGACAAAGAGACATTTGGTCTTTACAAACTTTCCTAATAAATCTTATTATTTCTCATACGATTCCCTATCAAACCATATATACTACACCATCCTCTAACAAAACGTAATTGATCTGCAATCCCCTAAGCCCTGTAACAAAATCGCACCTCCCTCACAAATAACATTGCAACCCACTATGTTCCAAATCGAGAACATTAAATTAATAATTCCAACCAAAGGGATGGGGAATGTCAAAGTGCAGATTTCCAAAGATGCTGAATATTTATTAATTTGAAGATATATTAAAAAATTCGGTAAATTTGTCACACAGCGTTCTAGACAGATAGCTAGATCTAGCTGATTATATATAGTATATTCTATTCTTTAAAATCGACTCACATCTTTTTAGGGTATATTCTGTTCTTTAAAAATTACGTGGACGGTTAGGATCCTTCTGGGCCTGAAAGTACAACTCTGATTCGACATAAACTTGACGCAAACCATTTTGAGACTTCATAACGTCATAAGGCTTTTGGAGGCTTTTTGTACTTGGCCGGGAGTTTTTGCTATAAAGTGGGGGTTTTGTGAGATTTCAATATTTTTTGCATAAGTATTTATCAACATGATTGCGCAACAATGACACAGCAAGCGTTGCAAATTTCACTTTAACGCAGCGCACCATTGATTCGTCACGTTTTTTACAATTTACAACAGAAAAGTATAGTTTTAAAAGAAAAGTATAGTCGTAAAGGAGAAATATAGTTTTAAAAGAGAAATATAGTTTTAAAAGAAAAATATAATTTTAAAAGAAAAGAACAGTCTTAAAAGAAAACTATAGTATTAAAGGAAAAGTATAGTTCTGAAAAGTATAGTTTTAAAAGTATAGTTTTAAAAGAAAAGTATAATCATAAAAGAAAATATAGTTTTAAAAGAAAGATACAGTTTCAAAAGAAAAGTACAGTTTTAAAAGAAAAGTATATATATCTCCCACCAGTACACACAAAATAAGCCATCATTGATTAAAATTAGTTTAGTAATTTAGGCTGTAAACTAGGCTGTTGACACTAAAGAAAATGGCCGAAAAATTATGTTTTTTTCTTTTTTATTTTCGAAATTCCAAACCAAATGCATCTTCACATTAAAAAAAAAAGTATGTACTTCCCACCAGAACACACAAAATAATCCACCATTGATTAGAATCGGTTTAGTAGTTTAGGCTGCAAGTCCGTCAGAAGAAAATGGTTGAAAAATCACGATTTTTTGGTTTTGGGATTTCTAAATCAAATTTATCTTCAAAAACAGTATGTATCTCCTCCATCAGAACGCACAACGTAAACACAGAAAATTTTTGTTGCACCAACTGTATTTTTTGTTGTTGTTGTTTAGTCTTAGTCAGCTTCGTAGTCACATAACATATAAAATAGATTAAGTCTATAGCTATTTTGAGGGCTGAGAGAGAGAGTCTCATAGAGATTACGTCACGTCATAGGGTATTTCAACTTACCTAGAACTTGAACTGACCTAGCTTTTTCGTTCTTCGATAATTGGTTTCACACACATACTTCTAATTTGAAAGTTTGTTTAAACTAAACGCGAAATTATTTCATCTAATTTTTCCCGATGAGTGGTATTTTCTAATAAAATATATAGGGTCTAACTTTTTATAGGATCCCCTAATAAAAAAAAAGTTCCATTAGATAAAATTGCGTTATACAGAAACTATAGTCTAAAGAAACAAAACGGTACAAATATCTGCTCTATTCGCGAAGATATTTGCAATAGAAGTAACGGAAGGAACTACCAAAATAAGAAAAAATGCAATCGGATTTTTTCTGGATTTTCCTTCGATTGTTGACTCGTGCTATAGGAGCGGGCTCAAAATTGAAACCAGTTCATACAAAGAGAGTTGCAGACCTTACATAAAACTTATCTGTGCATTGTTATTTGCAGCTGACTTATTTGTAGAGAAAAATACTATCGATTTTTTAATCAGCAATCACGCTTTGAACATTGCAGCTAGTTATTGTACAGTGCAACTTTTTGGAATTTAAATTATTTTGCTCAATGGAAACTATAAAATGCTAGAACCCTTATTTTTCTAAAAAAATATTATGTGAATGAAGGGTAATCTTACAGTGTTGGATTTAGTTTTAAAGCGGTTAACCCCATAAAAAAAATAATATAATTAACTCCTCTCTCACTGGGGTGGTGTGGATATAACTCCTCACATCTACAACTATGCGTGCGGTTTGAATTTCGGCTAATGTGCTAATTTAATACCCACTGCTTTTTTAACACACGCACCTTTTCTTTCAATCAGTTAGTTCTTTTTTTCTCGGAATCAACGAGTAGTTAGAAGTGCAGAATTTTTGCAACAGCATTACCTTATTTTTGCGGAAAGTTACAACTATTCAAATTTTAATATATATCAGATGTGAAATGTTTCATTAAGTTAATCACTTAGTGAGTAAGGTTTTCATTCGTATTAAAGCCCTTCTTTTAAACAAATTTAAAAACAGGGTATTTTAAGGTAGCAACAATTTTTGACTTGCAAATTTAAAAATATATATATTTCCTTTAAGTATCACCATGTATAGAAGTCGGCCTTCCCATTTTGGACCAGTTTTTATCCAAAATTTCTCACAAATATATATGATATTTCGTATCAATGCGATTTTACTTAGATTTTCTTTCTAAGAACTCGGTATCTTGAAAGTCAATCAATATGCTCGGAGAAACCAGGAACTATCGAATCATTTTCTTCCCCTCCAAAATGGTGCACAAGAAAATAGATCTTCTCAGGGTTGTTTTTCCCAAGTGTTAAGCAGATAAGGAATTTTACACTGTGAGCAGAGACGGTCATGCACTGACACTATCTCGCCCCCCACCCTCCCTTTCTTTATAATCAAGATCCATTTAAATTCAAAATCATGCAGATATCAATTCCCAAATACATCATCTTATGTCTCGTCTGTCTGACAAGACCCTTAAACACAATGGCACTACGGAGTGGAGAAGTCTCTGCCCCCAAAGTGATTCGGAAATAATACTCATCAGATAAAAGCAGGGTTGGATCTTCTGCCAGATAGGACAAAAGGAGAGGGAATGAGATAAAGGATATATAGAAATGATGGTTCAGAGGGGAAACATTTTTGAAGATGGAGTTTATTCAGAGTTCGGAGCTAGATGGAAAAAAGAGGCAAATTTTGAGACTTCAGTACATTATTTCTTTTTTAGAGCTAAATAACAAGGGTGTAACAGTTATTTATAATTTGTGGTTTGGCAAAATTATCACAATGGTAATATTTTGCTGTCAAATAAAAAATAAATCGGTGTGATTAGTTAAAAGAAGATACCGCTTTCCTTCAGCTTATTTTTTTTTAAATAAATTTCCAATGAAGATTATACTTGTGAAAAGACTAAGTTGAATACACTGAAGCTGTGATCGGCCATTTATTTAGTCAGTTTTGCCTTTATGCACCCATCATTGAGCAGATGGTTTCCATATTAACTGAATTCAAATTAATTTTTAATATCCACTGAGAATATCATGAAGGTAAGAGGTAAAAGTGGAAACACCATGTTGTAAAACGCTAAAATAGTTTCAGACAATAATCTGTGGCGCTGGGGTAATAAAGTCACATAACACACTATGGCAAGAGACTCGTATTGAATTAAATATTTAGTTAAACTGTTAATTTTGCAAGACATTTTTCCTAGGTATTCATATTCCTAGGTATTTATATTCCTGGGTATTACATTCCTAGGCATTTATATTCCTGGGTATTGTTATTTTTTTCTTACAATAAATTTTGTCTTCCTATGTTTTATATAGTGTTCTACAATAAGAAAAAAGTACCTACTATTTCTACTCATAATGAGGGAAGTTTAATTTAAAAATAAATAAAACAATATATATTAAACCCTTTGTCTTCTTGTTGTGTCAGATGAGAACAGATGGGCCTTGACTAACACTATAGAAAGCTTAAAATGTAATTCTCAAAGCATTGCGGTATTTTCAAGCTTTATATAAGACTGTTTTATTTCCTTCTCTCTAACTCCAGGGAGAATATTTTTACTGGATTAAAATATGAAAGAGTATTATAATAATTTCAAATTTCAAGTATGGGAATCGGTTGATTTAAACTCTAACAATTGGTTTAAATCTGCAACGGTTTAGATTTAATGACTCATGACATTCAATTTATAGATTATATAGCTCAGTGGAGGTTTCAATATATCTTAAAATTAAATTAGTTTTCTCACACGTATAAACTTATTTTAAAGCATCCATGATTTTGATTCATTCTTATTATGTAACAAATAGGTTACTAGAAGTAACTGTTTCGAAAAAAAAGAACAAAATCAAAAATAAAGAAAGAACTAAAATAAAGAACAACAGATTTAAACCTACAGAAAATTAAAGAAGAACAGATTCAAAAATAAAGAAAATAAAGAAGAACAGACTCAAAATAAAGAAAAATAAAGAACAGATTCAAAAATAAAGTAGAATAGACTCAAAAATAGAGTAGAATAGACTCAAAAGTAATGTAGAACAGACTCAAAAATAAAGTATGACAGACTCAAAAACAAAGAATAATAAGTATTTAAAATTTTTAAACTTAATCAAAAACATATTAAATTTTAAACATCTAAAGAGTAAACAAAGCATTTTTATCAATGCTTTCATTATTGAAAAGTAATCGTAATCATTTCTAAATTTAAATAAAGTAAAAATAAACAAGTCGTTTTGAAACACGTTTATATAAAGCAAATGGAACCATTTATACATCGTTGGAGAAATGAAAGGAAACTAAGAACTGTTTACAAAACCACTAAATTCAAATCAATAGGCTGAAAATGTCACGTGTTGAGCACATAAGATACTTTTAATAAAAAGTAAATTGTAAATTCAAATTGTAAAAGCGTTTGATTTTAAAATGTAAATATATGAATGGTGAATGTAAATATATGTATGTTAATATATGTAATGTGAATATATGTATCGTGATATGTAACGTGAATACTGTGAATTTTGTATATTTTACAGTTTCCGAAATATTTTACTTTGTGAAGAGTTAGAAAATGTTCGGAAATTTATTTTAAAGAGGTCTCTGAGAACATTCAGTTTTGAATAGCATCGTTTAGTACACCCTTCTCCGTATTGTATTCCAAGGAACATTGATTTTCTATGCAGTGAGAATAGATTTTCTGAGATAAAATACAATGTTTGATGCATCGAGTACAAGACATTCCCTATACAAACTAGAAAATACAAATATCATGGATAAACACAAAAATCGAGGTTCAATTACGACTCGATCCTGGTGAAAACAAATATAAATTTTTTCTCAAATAATCCTATAATAAGTACATCCAATTTTATGGTGATCTCCAAATTATTTAGAAAAATATAGCGCCCATGTGAACAGAATTAAATGTGCGATATATCTAGACATGACTGGGGATAACTTTTTAGCAAAGGCAACAATTTATTTCGGAATAAAAGTATTCATAAATCCACTTACGCACTCATTACTAATATAATGACTCGGGTCTTTCTATCCGTCTGTCCCAGACATTTGGCAACAAACTTTGCGACTTTCGGAAAATGTCCAAAATTGATAGAAATATCTCCAGATCGACGAAACTGTTGCAAAATTTTTGAAAATTCAATCACTCAGGAAACCTGAACTATTCATTTCATTTAATTTCGGGTGAGTTTAACTTAATTTGATTAATTTAATTTAATTAAGAGTGAGTTTCACTGTTCGTGAGACAGCAATCCCTTGGACATGTTATATATATATATATATATATATATATATATATATATATATAAACAAATTTAAGTAACCTAGGTAACTATAGATATTTGTAATATATTAAAAGGAAAAATAATTTTAAGTATATAACAAAACGCAAAGCCGATCCGTTAGAACAACAAATAAATATGGATACATTAACTTACATGGCAAATAATTCAAAAAGTACGCATCAAAAATATTTCAAAACATAATTCAAAAATAAATGCAAAAAAGGCAAGAAAATGATTTAGTAAAATGAGATAAAAGGCTGTAAAAGAAATTAAAATCCAAACGAAAATTTACATAGGTTACGATAGACAAATTAGGCTTAGGAGCAACAAAGCATATCAGGGAATAAGAAGAATATAAAGAAATAAAATTGATATTAATTCAAACCCTAAATATTAGAATATTAAAATATATTCCAATTTCAAAATTCTAACTTGGTGTCTACGTATGAAAAATCTAAAGTGGAACTTTCATAATTTTAAATGTTGTATTAATGTTAATATTTTCCATTTATTTATTTATAAGTATAATTTTGCGAATTTAAATGCACTTAAGTATTAGTTCCCTGACATTGAAGTTAAGTTCTTCGTAAGATAAATTCTAGAATGTGTGTATATATAATCTGATATCCTATCTAAGATAAAAGATTCTGAGAAATGTGTCCTAAATTCCGTAGCTGAAGTACTTTTTAAAGCCGTTGGTTTGTTTAATGTTCTCCCCAAAACTGAAATTTACCTCCCTTAGAGATCAAAACACTTCATTAATTGACAAACATTCTACTACTAAAATTCCTATATGTTAATAACAAGCGAAATATCCCCGTATTATCATTCACTCTGTATAAAAACTTTTCAATTTAATTAGTTTAAATAAGCCCTGTAGGAATGCTAAACGAGCTTTAAACATCGAAATTTAGTCTTGATATAAAACAGTCGTTCTTCATTATTTCTCTTCACATCAAAGAATGACATTGGAATTATTAGGGACATTGCCCGATGTGTTTCTGTTGCTGTATCCCCTGTGTCTGATAAAAAGGGGCTTCCTTATCTGAGAACACGGGTAAAGGGAGGCGAAGTACTAGAACAGATTCCTAGCTATTTTGTTGGAAAGCAAATCATGATGGAGCTGTAGGAGGGGAAATTCGGCTAAGATATATAACCTCAATAGAGAAAAAACAAATGGGGGAGAAAAGAGATAGAATTATGGCTGTGTTTCCATTTATTTCTACCCCATTTTTATTCCAAAACAAACGACGATATTTTGGTGACATTTTTAAGGAACAGCTGATGTCTGACAAAAAGCAAGAAATAGACATCTACAGAATTTTTTTTCATTAACACTGAACGTACCATGACCGGTCAAATGACCAGTTATAAACTTTTAATTAGAAAATTCGAATATAATGTTATCGCTTTTTCTCACTTGACTTCACGACTTTTTCTATTAAATGTATACAATCAAATTTTCAATATTTATTTTTCTTCTTGTGTTTATATGATAAAGATGCATAGTCTACCGTTATCTACTACGACGGGTCATTTGACCGGAAGAAAAATTTATTGCCTTATGATGTTATTGGGTCAAGACTGTTGCATAGTAAGTTTAATCTAAAATAATTGTGTATAAAAATTTCAGTAAAGTTCGTAAAATTTCAATTTGCAAGAAAAGGTGACAAAAACTAAAAAGTATTACTGGTCAGTTTATATTTTGTTTTTACAGCATTATTCCATTCCTAATCTTCACCCTGAAAAAATGTCGAAAAATTCAAGACACACCAAGTTCTCAGAAGAAAGAAATAACATAAGCGAAGAGTTTTCGGTAATGGATGAAGGTGAAGTTTCTGAAAGCGAAGATATATTATTTGAAAATTATGATGATCTATTAGACACTGAGTGTGAGCCTACAGAAACCGACGATGAAGTGGAGAATATTGTGAATATAATACATAGAAGACGAAAAGGAATGAGATTGCTCTCAAATTCTGAAGATGCAAATGTAAAAATGAGCAGTCTGTTTCGATGGATGGCTCTGTTTGGGAAGAAATGCAAATAGGCGTTACATCTGGGAGAGCAGCACTTCATAACATTTTCAGGGAAGAATCAGATACAACGGGATATACAAAACGTAATATTATAAAGGGAAAAGCGAAGACTACATTTTCATTGACAATTGACCACCGTATTATGAAACATATAAGAACATGCACAGTAGAGGAAGCAAATCGAGTTGTAGGAACCGAATGGAGTCTATTAACTTAAGTTATTTGTTTTAATATTTCCTCACTAAAATCAATATCACCTGCATTCAATCAGAAAAAATAACGTATTTATCTAAGAACAGGTCATTCGACCGGTTACGGTACTAATAGGTATATATTGAGTGTCGGTTCTTTTAGTGTTAAAGCGCGTATTGCAAATGAGGATCAGTCCTTTATAAAACGCATAAAGACACAGTCATTAATAAAACTTGCCACCGATAAAAAAAAAGTTGTCGTCTATAAAAATATGTCATTATTAAAGAAAATATGTCTTTAAAAAACGGTCAATATATAACGGAAAATGTGTCGTCAATAAAGCACAGAAATTTTCCAATGTGACACATTTTCCAATTTAACGCAGTCAATACACAGTTGCCATTAAAACGGATATGAATACTTAGTGATGTACAGTCACCCATAAAGCACGCAATCGATAAACAGCTCAAGTCTGCAGAGAAAGATTTCCTCCCATTACACAAAAACTTTATTTCAAATCAAACTATGACACTTTTAGTTCCAACGAGGGGAGGGGGCGGGGAATGCAACAGATGACGTTTTATAACGTTCTGTTGCAAATACGTCTGCGTATTTCTCTGCGATTATCAAGATCAACCGCATAATCGGAATGTTACATTTTACTCGCTTCAACGTCTGTTTACAAAACCACAATCTCGGATTCACCGTAAAATTTCTGTATCTGACTGTCTTATAAGGCAAAAAAATGCAATGGCGGAAAGTTTTCCTGTCGGGTAAATCTTTCAATTGACAAAAAAAAAAACTTTCTTCGTTCGATGCGTTCGGCACTCGGATTGAACGCAGTTGAATTATTCTGAAGTTTTGTATTTTCTTTTTATGTTGGTGCTCTACCTTAAACGAGATCCACATTTTAAAGTGCATTTCGCACCACTACGAGCATGCATGTGTGAGTATAGCGCTCTCGCCCTTATCTATGATTCAAACCCGGCTTATACGAATCTGAAAAACAAAGAGTGAACCGTTAAGTTACAAGTGGGTCTTGCAGCTCGCAGAAAGTTGCAGAGTATATCTTCGATGATAAGAGCGTGCCATTTCGTCCCAGTAGTTCAACGGTGGAGCGTCGCACACTGGTGCCATGGCGGAAAAAAACCCGAAACCCGAAAATAATATTTTTCGATACCAACTACTATTTTTTGATAGGCAATGAACCGAAGTATCTTACCATGAAAATAAATGCATTTTATTCAGTATAACTAGAAGGAAAAACTGATCTTAAACAAGACTTCCACATTCTAATTGAAATCTTGTTTATTCTAACTAAAATTTCGATATTTTTTCCAAAATTTTTGTGGATATTTATAATTATATGTCTCACGTATTTGTAACCTCAGCTTATTTCTGACATAAGTACATTTCGTAAAAACATAGCCCAAATCATACTATAAAGCGTAAAATATAGATATATATATATTTTTATTTTCCTTCATTTCTTTAAGCCTATAAAAAAAGCTACACGTTCCTACACGCTCTGGATGAGTTATTTCAAGCGCAGATACTATTATGCAACTGTTCTGTGAAAATCAGCTGCAATTTTTTGCAACGTTCGCTGTTTCGGCATGCATATAAAATCTTACTTTTAACTTATCTACATGCGCAAAAAGTATGCAAAACTATTAAGAAATGCATAAGTTGTGAGGTTTTTTCCGCAAATTCCTCATTTGGCACCACTATGCACCGGCCTGCCAGTTCGGCGATCCAGTGTTCGATTTCCGGTTGGGGCAACAAGGCTCTTTGCAATGGCTCCCAAACAAATCAACTCTGTAGGATAGAGAAAAAATGTTGGAGGTTTGAAAATGACCCTAGTAAGACTAGTACGGATGCAGTGGACTCTGGAAGAATGAGGGCCGACTTCAAACTGTGAGGGTAATGACCACGCAGGATACTAATCTGGGTAATCATAGCAGTGGTAGGAGACCAACCTGAGGTAAAAATAGCAGCAGGTCAGTTTGTCAGTTACCCGCCACTGTGACATTAGTGGATGGACAATGCAGAGTCCACTATGACGATAAGAGCTTGCAATTTCATCCCAAGAGCTCAACGGTAGAGCGCCAGCTGGTCAGCTCAGAGATCCAGGGTTCAATTCCCGGTTGGGGCAGCAAGGATCTTACAAAGATCTTACATATGAATGTGACGTCAGAAAGTCTCCTGACAAGCGTTTTACTGCGCTTGGAAAAATTTGACTAAAAGAAGAAAAGCTTTGACTAAAAGAAGACAAGCGACTTTTCCAAACCTTTTCAAACTTTTCCTTTCCAATCAAGACATACACTAGGTATTATTTCACTGTGGATTCATTAAACATTTTACCGAACTAAACTGCGAGACACACAGTAAAAGTACAGATATGTTTTGCAAATCATGTACTGCCAAAAGTGTTGCACCCGCATTTTCAAATCCACTGCCTGAACGTGACATCTCGCTCGTTACAAGTAACTGACGGATCGGAAAGAGAGAAATCCCATCCAGATTCCACGTCTTAGTGCAAGAAAAGACGGGGAATAAGTTAACATTATATATTTTTTTCGTCATTATAGGACAGCAGCCTCCAAAGAATTCGACAAATATCAGCTTCTAAGTTTGAATTTCGTATAATTTGTGTTTCAATCATGCAATTTACAGAAAAATATTCTATCAAAATTTACACTCGTCAATCACTAGAACAAATTACCCGCCGTCGCAAATAAGCACCCGTTCCATAAACTATGCTGATGACACCACTCAATTTTTAAAGCGTCTGTTTTGAGTAAAAATTACTTCCACGCTTCTTATTTTTCCATGCACAACCCTGCCAATGGTACAATGCAATTTAACAAAGATAAACACGTCACTGGTTTGAGCAGCAATGGACACGCTCCCAGTTTTTACGTCATAAAAACGGGAGAAATTCTCCCGTTTTTATGATTTTACGTTTTTGCGTTTGTATTTTCAATTCTCGCTCGAATTGAAATTCGCAACTCTTATGCACAGAATTAAAAACTCATAGAACTTTCCAAACTAGAGTAATTAAAAAAAATATTTATTAGATTGCGAAGATATCACTCAATATTCATTCCAAAATTTACAAGCATGTGAATCTTCAATTCATTGATGCACGAAAATGTAAATATGCAATGTTTCTTTCGATGTATTTTCAAAATAAGTTTTCAAATACTAATGACTGATTTTACGGATTCGGCTCGAAACTTGTTGAAAAAAAGTTCATTGGTATTTCTGATGGTGTTAAGACGGCATCTCTGTGATAATATTTTCGATCGCTAAAGAACCGATTTGTGTGAAAATCGCTCAAAATTGTGCTACAACGTAAAATAACAAATTCAAATGAAAACAAAATCACTCCAAAGCATTTTCAGATTTGACCTGAATGACCATTATACCGAAATTATGTATTAGGTGTTGGTCGATTATATTTTTTACCATGCAACAGACAGATGAACAAACAGGCAAACGAACAGACAAACAGATCTTTTATTATTATAGATGCATTGTCATATAGTTTGAGAGCAATGCGTGCATTTGTTTTAGGTTATCCTATAAACACACACAAACACATCTCTCCCAAAGGGATCAATACGTTTTCAAGTCTTAAATCGTGTTTATGCATCCAAACCTAGAACACGAAAATTTTGGGGAAAACAATATTGTACAGCGGTACGGTAAAATAAAAATACTTTCGATTATCCGGGGGGACAATTTCGCATAGGTGGACGATTTTGCTTCTGTTGGGCCTCATCTATCATGGCCCAACATCCATCTAGCATGGCGTTGTTTCTGAAACTCGGAGTGGCTCTTCACTTGATTCTTCCTTTCGTTTGGCTTCATTTTCCCTCCACTCCTTTTTTTAAGGTAGTATAATAAATCGTTGATATATATCGTAATCGCTATTTGCGATGACTTCGAATAGTTAAGTCGGGTGTTCCGATGTCATGGGAGTCACCCGAGAATAAGAACCCTTTGATTCTTGATAAAATTCATCTCTTGTTTTTCGGAAGTGCGTGTTTCTCGAATCAGTGAGTGCGCTAAAAGAAATGAATCCTGGTTTTCAACAAATCCGACGATCATGCGAAGTGTTTATTATTCGCCATCATTCTATAAACTTTACATTTTACTCAGATCTCTGAAATGGCGAGAGGCATGCGAGTGATCCGTATCATCGTCTGCTCTCGATGCAACTTCTCTGACGGATGTCTCGCGTGGAATTTCTCTCTGGAGTGGAGTACTTTCATATATAACTTCCTATAGCCCACCCTAGCCTATTGAACCTATTGTTAGCCTATTACTTCGCCTACCTTGTTAGCCTATTACTTCGAATTTTGTCTCAGAATTCAATGACACATAGACCTCCACGCGAGCTCCATTCTTGGAATCTTAGCTCCCCTCGCGTTTGATGACAGCCCTAATGCCTTTATTCTGCCTCCCCTAACAGATTCTGGTGGTGACAAAAATCTTAATGGGTTTTTCTTTTTTTTTTGGCTGGGATGCTTCTACTCTGAGGTCTATGGCTACACAAGAGTAATACCTAACACTGTCTTACTGAAGTTCTTCTGGGTTTCTCACAGGTAGCTTTTTCTTTAGTAGGTAGGCTTTTATAACATGCATTAGAACAATAACACACAAGCCCAGAATCACTTTCGAGGAGACCGACTAACACATTTTCCTGTCGGTTTTCAGCTACAGCCAGGATTTTTAGTATATCTTCTGTTATAGTCGTAGTTTTCTTCTTGGTGTGCTTTTAGTATAAAATAAGTGTTTAAATGTCCGCGTCTGTTATATCCAGGGATTGATTAACACACGGACATCTAGGGCCGTGGCCCTGAGCCCCCCCCCCCCCCAAATTTAATAGGGCTCCTTAAATTTTGCATGTACAAAATGTAAGCAGAAATAATTTTATAATTACTTTAAAACTGGTGATATTCGTTTTTATTGCACATTATAAAATATTTCAATAGTTTTAAAATAATCCTTTCAAGTTTTGATAAATTACTTTGAAGTAAGAAGTTTAGAAGTTTCCTACATGTAAAAAACGGCCTTCGTAGCTATGATCTTGAGCCCCAAATGTGTTATATGTTGATGTTTTGCATGTGTTTAATATGTTGTGAGTGTATGGGGGCCCTGAGCCCCACTTTGGTTTGATCTGGTCCTGGTTATAGTTCCACTCACTTGAGATCAACAAGCTGCTTGTTATTATCCATTTCATTTAGACAATTTGAAACAAACAAGCTGTACATCAGTTACGTATAAATATATCGTCAAGAAACCTCTAGATAAAATAAAAAAAAATAGTTATATTTTCATAAACTTGTTTTGTGGTTTACTAAATACTCCTATCGTATTAGGAAACTTTATAAGGAATCCTGAAAACGTGTCGTATTTAGTATAGGTATACTGACAAGAGCAGAAAATTGCGAAATTGAATACTGGTAACTGATCATTTATTAAAAGACAAAATGGCGTCTTATAAAACTTATGTCCGGGTCATGAAGTTAGAAAGAAGGAAATAAAACTCCTATGGATGAAACGTTTGAAAATGCATAATACTTTGAGAACGATATCTAGGTGTCGCTTGTGTTAGTGAAGTAGCTGCTATTGTTAATTGACACATCAGAAAGGCGTAGTATTGAGTGTATGTATTTTTGATTATTTTTAAATTAAGGATTCCTTAATTATGAGTATAATTAACCACTATTTTTTCAGAGTTGTGCGATAGAATACAGAATATAGGGCGATAAAAATAAATTGAAAGGTAAAATAATTTTGAATACGTAAGGATATTCTTTATTGTTTCAGTTCTACTTTGCATTACGATAATAATTTATTTTTACAAGACTGACAGTTTAAATAAATACGTTAGGCCTTTCGTCGTAGAAATGCATACAATGCAAGGCTACTTATCTTATCCCAGCGCCACCTGAATGATTGTCTCAAACGATATGGGCGTTTTCTTAAGTTTTAACTCCTTACTCTTACCTCTATGGTCCGTGTTATCAGATGTCTACCCCCCCTCTTTTGGACGTGTCTTAACATGATCCGAAGAGAAAACTCGTCCATCTTAAAATTTCAATAGGTCTTATGGTCAGGGACTAGACTAATTAGCCGTTAACTCGCTGCAATGGCAATAAGAAAACAAGCCACAATTCTGAAAATACGTGTGGAACTCAACAGATTATGAAATGGCACTTCTATTGAAGAAACCGGCATCTGTAAGCCAGTTTTGCGGTTTCTAGTACTCTTAAGCACGAGATACAGACGATCACTATAAAGGCAGCAGGAAGCCTTACTATGTTCCGACAGTTTTTGAACTTGTGAGGTGACCGACTCAGTCAGTCATACCACGCACAAATTTCAAGAAGATTAAGATCGGCCTGCACTATGATTATACATTTATACAAACACCCATAATCTTGCAGGGCCTTCTTATAACGCATTTTGTGATATTATGTACTTTTCTTTTTGTCATTGTCGTTATAGGATATTCTGTTCTAAAAAGCGTTGCAATGTCAGCTTTACAGTCAACAAACCGTTGTTCCAAAGTTATAATCATCCTGTAAGTAAAAAACTGATCTCGTGATGCTGATTGCTGAATTGGGGACAGAATGCGTGCCTATAGAAAGTTGAAACGTCGGAAATTTTGTATAGTGGACAAATAAAAGAGAATAATCTAATTCTTTCTTTCTGTGAAATTATCTTCAATTTTTCTTTTAAATATGGGTAGCGTGATCACACACTAATCGCATACTCATATTATTAATGATGTATTGTAACTACTATTACTTTCCCTGCAATACATGGTAACGTATAGGGAAAGTATTGGAATCATACCGAAAATCACAATTCGAGTTTTCGACGGATCTACGCGTTTCGAGACCTCTAGAATAAGAAAAAACTATTTTCAGCGTGACATATGTGTGTGTGTCTCTGTGTATGTCTGTCTGTCTGTGCAATGAATGTATCCACTCTAACTAAAAAACTAATGGACAGAATTTCATAAAATTGGGTAGGTAAGTCACTTAAATGAAACCCTGGTGCTGATTAGTTTTTGGTAGGATTCGTAAAAACAGAACCCGTCTTTTTTTTTTTTTTTTTTTTTTTTTTTTGCGAAATGGCCCGTAAGAATTTCAAATAGCTAAAATACTAATTTCTAGCTAAAATACTAATCTACCAAATTTCACAAAATGTAGCAGATAAAGATACTTGTGGGATACTCTGGTGCTGATTAGATTTTGGCACGAGTCGGAAAAGAACAACCTGCCTTTTTTACGAAATGGCCCGCAAAAATCGCAAAAATCTAAAAAAAAAAAAAGACTACCTATGCTCAATTGTATGAATTAAATTCTTGTTTTATACGCAATTTTTGACGAGGAAAAGAATATAACACACTCCATTATGCTTTAGGACTAACTGTTCTCAAGATATTTGAGATTTCTTGCATTTTTATTACGCCGATTTCGGAAAAATGTCCAATTACCAAATAAAAACAAAAATTGAATTAAAAATCCAAATTTAGTGTTATTTTGTGCGATTAAACTCAATCTAACGAATTATTAAAGAAATGAAGAAAATATGAATTTGAGTCTGCAGAGAAAGTCATGTGCTGCCCACATCAGATTTTTATTATTATACTCATAACTTATTGTGTATTGTAACTCATTATATATTGTAACTCATTATATATTGTAACTCCTATTATTATTATACTCATATTAACTATGTATTGTAACTTAAATACATAAAGTCTCTCGCTCCAACTAAGTTCAGGTGCACCTCCAAATGTGTCTAACTTAAAACGAGCATTGAAATATAGAAACACAGAAACCACATTTTATTCAAAATTATTCCGTAACTATTAAATTAAAGACAACCAATAGTTTAAAAAGTCATTTAATAAAACTACCTTTCTTGACATACATAAATTTACAAAAACCTAAGCGCTTTAGTCTTTGTAAACTTATGTACGTCAAGAAAGATGATTTTATTAAATGACTTTTTAAACCTATGATTAGTTGTCTTTAATTTAATAGTTTATTAAAATTGACGTGTATCCATTCTCATTATTATTCAGTGTTACGTAATTTGATTCTAAAATAATTAACTTTATTTACCAGTTCTTTTTAATAAATAGAGAGATTAAATAATAACCTGCCCCATTGTTTCTTTCCAGATCGGCAGCAGCAGTCTAATGACCCCGAGCCCTGGTTTGCCGAGAAAGCGACCAACATGACAGTGGCCGAGGGTCGCAAGGCATCTCTCCCTTGCGTCGTAGAACACCTTGGCAAGCACAAGGTGAGACCAACAAATAGAACCATTACTCAGGATTTAAAATATGTGAAAATTCAAAAACCATTTTAATCATATTGTTCTAAAAAAAAAATTTCATCTTCTTACACAACAAAAGAATATATGTGTGTGTGCGCGTGCGTGTGTGTGTGTGTGTGTGTGTATGCGTGTGCGTGTGTGTTTCGTCGATAGCGGCAAATCTAAACTTCAGATAGCAGCAAAATTACATCCATTTCAGCTTCAATTCACGAATTTTCCTAACGTCGACATATTGGCGATATTTCACCAACTCTCTCTCTCTCTCTTGTCCTCTATTTTCCTCTCTTTCGTCCTCTATTTCCCTCACTCTCGTTCTCTATTTCCCTCTCTCTCGCCCTCTATTTCTCTCTCTCTAGTCCTCTATTTCCCTCTCTCTCTCGTCCTCTATTTCCCTCCCTCTCTCTCGTCCTCTATTTCCCCCTCTCTCTCGTCCTCTATTTCCCTCTCTCTCTCGTCCTCTATTTCCCCCTCTCTCTCGTCCTCTATTTCCCCCTCTCTCTCTCGTCCTCTATTTCCCCCTCTCTCTCGTCCTCTATTCCCCCTCTCTCTCGTACTTTATTTCCCTCTCTCTTGTACTCTATTTCCCTCTCTCTCTCTTACTCTATTTCCCTCTCTCTCGTACTCTATTTCCCTCTCTCTCGTCCTCTGCTCCTCTCTCTCGCCCTCTCTTTCCCTCTCTCTCGTCCTCTATTTTCCTCTCTCTCGTCCTCTTATTTCCCTCTCTCTAGTCCTTTATTTCCCTCTCTCTCGTCCTCTATTTCCCTCTCTCTCGTCATCTCGTTCCCTCTCTTCCTCCTTATTTCTCTTTCTCCCGCTCTTTTCTTCTCTTTCTCCCTCTCTTTTCTTCTCTTTTCCCTCTCTTTTCTTCTCTTTTCCCTCTCTTTTCTTCTCTTTCCCCCTCTCTCTTCCACCATTTCCCCTCTTTCTCTTCATCTCTTCTCCCCTTCTCTTTCTTGCTCCCTCTCACTTCTTCTCTTTTCCACGCTCTCCTCTCGTTCCTCTCCTCTTCCTTATGTAAATCAATACACTTTTATTAATTTCTATCATAAAATTTAACTTAAAAAACTTATCCCAAATTTAATGTCGATTTTTGTTGAAACTTCATACCAACTTTCATTGTAACTCAATTGTGTATATAGAATTTATTTAAATTCTTAGAAAATGAAAAACAATAATTTATTATATTTCGTTATATCGTGTATGATATATTCCGATTTATGCTCATATTCTATGATTTTTGCTATATTTCCTTTCTATCTGTGCTGGGTTTTTTTTTTTTCGAAAGATTAGTTGTTTGACCCTATCAAGGATAATAAAAAACCAGTAAATACTTTTTCTTTTCAAAGTTGATCATTTTCTAATGATAAATCAAAGTTTGTCCTAACAAGTGCATAAATCTAATGTTGTCATCTGTACTTAATAAAATGAAATTATTTAATTGTTTAAAAATGAGTTTTCAGAACAGTTGAAAAGAAAAAAATATATAAAGAACATTTTCAAATTAATTCTTCGATCGTATAACCACAGCCATTCAAATGGAGGGAAAAGGGTGATTAAAAATTCTATTTAGAATGGAACATACTTTTAGTAAGAGATGTCTCTGCGATAATGAGAGATCAGAACTTAATATTCTACTGTTCCAGGGCCGAAGCCAGGTAGTTGCCAGAGGGGGCTAAGCCCCCATGAGGTATACTCAGCCCCCCTCCCCCCTGATAAAAATATTAAATTTTAGTAGTGATATGAAATTTCATATAAGATACCATTCAAATTTTGCATAAAAAATTTCTTTGAGATCTTTTTTATAAATTACTTCGTTTTAAGGATTTTTTAATTTAGCTGAATGTGCGATTATACTAGTGATCCATTTATTTACATATTTAATTTAAAAATATTTAAAACTTATAACAATAGTATTTAGGATACTTTTCATTATTGTGGGGTTCACTGTTATACATTAGTCAAAATCAACTGATAAGTAGGTAAGAGTTAATAATAAGCATCAGCTTGCATTAATTTCAGAATGTTTCTACAAATTATTACCAGCTTTATTAATAATTTGTAGTAAAATCAATTGTAATTATTATATAAAAAATATTGATGTATAGTAGCTATATGGATCTCAATAATCGGCTCTTAGCTTGCAAATATAAATATGCAATTATTTGCTAATAATTTATATGAATTGAAATATATAATAGTAACTATTATGATTTATAAATGCTAATGATTAATTGTGTTTTGGGTGAGCCCCTTCTTTAAGACTGTTGAGCCAGCCCCCCTTGAATTTCCCTTCAGCCCCTCTGCAATTTCGTATCTAGTTGCGGCCCTGTTCTGTTAGCTCCTTCAATATTATATCATTCTGTCTCCCAATATTTATCGAATTATAATTAATATAGGAGTTAGGGCCTCCTAAATTTTATAGATGTTCTAACTCTCGAGCCATCTCGAGCACTTTGATGCTTGTTCTGCTTTCAATAATCAAAATGTAGGAAAGTAAAATGCACTTTGTGCAAAGTGTATTTTACTTGCAAAGTTTGCCATAATCTGCAATACGTTGTGTCTTGAAAACATTCCAATATGTCTTTTCTCTTTACAAGCTGGCCTGGATCCACAAGGACCGCCACATTCTGTTGACCCTCCACGACAAGGTGATCACCCGGAACCCCAGAGTGTCTGTCCACCACAGCAACTTCCGATCCTGGTCGCTCGAAATCAGAGACGTGAAGCTGGAGGACAGCGGATTCTATATGTGCCAGATCAACACCAACCCCATGATCAGCCAGACCAGGCACCTCGAAGTTGTCGGTGATTTATTCTCTCTCTCTGAACAATTTTAAGCTGCATCGTATCTATTGTTGTATCGTGTGCCTTTCTTTTTAATTTTAATATTAGTATTACAAGCGACCGCCTGAAAACATTTCGCTTCTAGAATCCCTGAAACCGCGTGGACTACACACCTCTCCCGATCAATATTATTTATAGCTATACGACCCCCTAACAAAACATTATTATAGACGACCCCCTAACAAAACATTATTATTGACGACCCCCTAACAACACAATTTCTGAACGACACTAACAAAATATCGCAATACGACACCCTACCAAAAGAAATTGCTATATAACCGACCTCCTTAACAAAACGTAAATTCTATACATCCCCCTAACAAAGCGTATCTGTCCCACGCGCAGTGAAACTCTCTTGAATAATAAATCAATAATTGATAAAAAAAAAAACGCTACAGGTGGTTCGCTCACAAAGACATCTAAACTATTTGTTAAAAAAAATACGAGAAATAAGTGAAAGTAATGTATGCGTTGTGCAAACTTTCATTATACTATAGCCAATTGAGCAAAGCAATTTGTCAGGATGATACCACAAAAGGTTGAAATGGTTACCAAATAAATAAATATATATATATATATATATATATAAATAAAAATTGAAAGATTTTAATCGAAAATTATGCATAAACTACTGTATGTACAAAAAAACCCATCTCTAGCATATCTGTTACAAATGACTAACTATAATAGACCAAGACTAAGGATAAAGATAGAAGGTAACATATCACTACAATGGAAAGGGGGATGAGAAGAATATTAGGATACAAAATTCACAATTAAAAGTATATAAATAAAAATAAAAATAAAACACGACAAAAATGAGAAAAGGCAATAATAATTAGCTCAAGATAAAAGATTAAGACATAGAGAACAATCAATTGAATCTACACAAAAAATGGCGGTTAGTTCAAAATTGCATTCTCATCAGGACAGCCATACAATTCGAATTAAAACCGATAGAATAGCCAGTTTCTGACAATGGCGATAGTATTTAACTATAGACACCATTGGAACTGTCTACTGGCTCGTGGAAGGAGAAAAATAAATCTATTGAATTACAAATCAGAAAAATAATACCTCCTCGAACAGAAATATGAACTCACAAGCATAGTTACCACGTGTTAGTTGAACAAGCGACTGAGAATTTCACCTCACTTCGTCAATGCGAGTGGGCTCCGGAATGAATACATTTGAACGATACATAATATGTATAGAGACTTTCAAAAATAGTAATCAGTATAGGACTCAGGACAAATGGAAAATAGTCATTCGAAAATAGTAAACAGTATTAGACTCAGGCCAAGTGGTAAGTTAGGAGATAAGAATGGGTGTATTCTCAAAATTGAGTTATCCAATCAAAGATAAATAATGCATGTGTAAAATTATAACGTGGTATATTTGAAATTATTAATAATATTATTTACAAATATTTCCGGATATTGGTAATTTTGACAAATGCGTTTAAGATTATTGATGTGGAGAAAGTGAAACCGAGGATCAGAAAGTCGATGTATTCGAAAGAGCTGGTTTAAAATGATGTTTCTAAACAATTGAATAGAATTACAAGATTTATATGATAGCAACTTTATGATAGTGAAGTTGTAAGAATCTTTTTTATCATATAGATTGGTGATTACATGATTATTGAGGGTATTTAAATTTGGGTCTAAAAAATTTACAGTTTGACTAACGCTAGGCTCATTAGGAATTAATTTTAGGCTAGATGGGTAAAAATCAATATTAATTGGATAGGAATCATCAATGATAATACAAATGTATTCGTCAACAAATCTATATATAATATATGAATTAGAGTTAAAATGACATTCATAATAATAAAGATATACGTTAGCGAGTATACTACTACTGCAGCCACCTTGTGGTACACCAGATGTTTGTAAATAAATGTTATCACCTTGGATAATATAATTGTTGTATAACACAAAGTGTAAGAGCATAGGAAAGTTTTTGACATTAAATGCAACATTATTGGAAGATAGATAGTCATGATAAAGAGAAATAATAACTTTATATAAATCTGTAATGACAATATTATTAAATAGGTCTTTAAAATCAAAGGTATGGAAACCAAGAATTTGTGGAAGCTTGCTAAGATGATTTACAAAATCAGAACTATTGTTCAAAATGAAATATCCTGAATTCCTAAATTTAAGAGATTCATTAATTCTATTTAAACAGTTAAGCAAGTACTTACTAGCTGTAGTGGTAAAGGTATTATGTCCACAAGTGACTGTTCTAAAACTGAGAGGTGATTTATGGAATTTAGGAACCAAAGTAACTTAAGGAAATTTAAAAAACTTACAATTAATATTTAATTGTGTATATAATTTTAGCATTTTAGTTTTGATTTTGATAGACTGATTATTAAGGGGTTTGAAAATTTGATTATTTTTTAAGTAATTCTGTAACAGAGAAACATAATATTTTTCACAAATGATGGCATAATTATTAGAAGCTTTATCTACAAAAGGTATGACAAAATGTTGTTGTAGTTCTTTAATAGCAGATAGGAGTTGTTTATAAGGATACCTAGGCATCGTTAATTTAATGTTTATAATAACATTTTTAAGTAGATGTAAGGTAGTATACTTCCATAGATGGAATGCTTCAATAGGAATGGAATGTGAACAAGCAAGTTGATATATGAATTTATCAAAATCAAATGATATAGACTGAAGAAGTTGTTTAGGATGATGGCAGAATGGAATGCGAAATTTAGACCCTTTATTCATAATATCCCTAAGTATATCATCCTGAACTATACTGAGATCCCCAGTAATAATGTGTCCATGAGAGGAGTTGACATAAGGGGCAAGATTTTTATTGCTGCATACACATGATGTAAAGTCATCGGAGTTTAATGTCCTGGAAACTTCATTGTAATTGTAAATAGTTCTACCAATTGGTAAATTATATTTGAATGATTTTTGTATTTTGATTTCCTTTACGGGTAACAAGTGCTGATGTTTTGCAAATAAATTATTGAAGTTAAGAGAATTAAGAATAGGGTGTTTAAAAGAAATTACACAGTAAGCTATTTTAGTATGTGGATTTGGTGAATGGAGAAGGTGGTAATTTGAGAAATTTGTACGTGAAAGAAGCAAATCATAAAATAAATGTTTAAAATGCTCATGTGAGTTAATTTTAATTTTAAAAAATTAGTACAAACAATACTTAATTTGCATTTTCTGACTTTATATAACCATGTTCTAACAGGTAGAAAATTGAAAGTTTGAGAATAATTATATTGTAATTTCAAAATGTCTGCATTGTAATCAAGAGTTTTACTTAAGTTACTCTTTCCTTTGCCATGCTTATATCGCTTTTTACTAGACGTTGATGACTTTGAATATTGAAAAAGATGTTTATATACTGAAGATTTATTAGAATTGTATTCAAAACTATTGTTTTAACACAACATTATTCTTATTATAAATTTGATATAAGCCATGGGGGAAGAGAGTTTTACATTTTTTAATGTAATAATTTTCAAATACTAATCTATCAGTGAGTGAAATTTTAATATCTAAAATATGAAGGGATACGTTTTTAAATCCGTGTGTAGCAAAGAGCTGATATTCAAATTGATTTTTAGTAGAGAGATCATTAAATACTTTATGGTCACATTTTTTAATATGATCCCTGTGGACATTCATTCTCAGATGTAAAGGGTTGCTGGTTTGGCCAATATAGGATAAGTTACAAATAGTACAATTAAGTT
Source organism: Amaurobius ferox (assembly GCA_951213105.1). Lineage (NCBI taxonomy): Eukaryota > Metazoa > Arthropoda > Arachnida > Araneae > Amaurobiidae > Amaurobius > Amaurobius ferox. Next base: position 166,921,848 of record OX578134.1, on the reverse strand, counting down.
TGTATATGCAATTAAAAACTTTGCTGAATTTTTGTGAAGTGGAATTATTATTAATTTGTAATGGGTCAGCATAAGGACAAGTTTTGCACCTAAGATTATTGCATCTATTGAAGGAATATGATTTAGATTGAGAGTAGGTATGGTATTCTTCCAAATCGTCTATAACGCTAAATTGGTCAATGTTTGTCAATCCATAATTATTCCAATTCATAATAATAATAGACCGGACACTAGGCAATGAATAAAATTTACACCACGAATTTTAATTAAAATTCCCAATATAAACCCCTTCAAAAACTATTTTGTCAGGTACGAATTTCAAATTATAACTAATACCATAAAGAATTGAAACAAAATTTCGGAGAGTAACTAAACAAGCGTAGTAGATAAGATCTAAATGAGATTTCCATACGAAACATTCATAAATAAGTGAAGTATGGACAAATAGTCATAATCATCTGGAATGGAAGATATACAAAGCCATTAATACGTATGTGTCTGACTGAATCCCTACAACTGCAGGCCAAAGAGTGCCACATATAGTGGAAATACATGTCTAGATTAAAATGTAAAAATAAGCAATAAAAGATATTGACGTCTGAGTTAACTAAAAGATACAGAAATAAATAACACAAAAAAACACAATAAACTCTAAAGCCTGCCGAGAGATGTCAGCACTATACACACACATATAAAACGAGTTTGAGAATCGACTGTAAAATCTACCAAAAAGAGCAATAACCCGCAGAAAAAATCATAAAAGCGATGAGAGAACTCAAACCAAAATACTCCAAAATGCAAAATGTGAAGACATACCAAAATCAATCAATTGAAGGAATGAAAGGATTAGCTAAATAAAAACAATATCCATAGAGGGCCATGTTGAGACATAGATGGGCTTGTAGTTAAAGTATAGAAATGCGTTAGCGATAATAATAATCAAAATATTAAAACGGCACCGTTTAAGATGGATTTCTCATTATTACGTACAAATACAGATTTCCCGGTTAAGATCTATGGATATTGCATGTTATAAACATCGCTTAATATGTTCTTTCATTCGTTAAGATAGACAAAATTTATTTAATTTTTCAATGAGCAGAAGATGTTCTAGAACATACTTTTGAGCAATTGACTAAAATTGAGAATGGCATAAAAAATATTGTTTAATGAAAAAAAATAAACAAATAAAGATTACTTCATTTTAAAAATACTAATACGTACAAATCCATTTTGTTTATGCTTTGAAAGTTAATATTTTTTCATATTTACCTCATTATACATATTAAAACGTTTCGATTAAAATATTCTGTCTTTTTTGTTTTAAAGTTATATTTTTCAATGTACCTCGCGTGTTACATAAAATTAAGGATAACAAACTTCCATTACCCTTTTACTATTTCATTACTATTTTACGTCAGATTTATGAACTTCTGCTATAATGGACTCTGGCTAATAAGTACAACAAATGTTGTCCATTGATTGTCCGTCTTAAGGAAAGATCAATAAAATCTGTAGGCAAGCAATTGACAAAATCGTGTTAAAACATGTCAAAGTGACCCAGTTTTACAGAATTTTTTTTTTAACATTTTGATAGTTTTTTTTATTCTAAATTTAAAAGAATTTTACTGTCAGCATTTTAAAACAAACCAAAGTACCGAGTTGATTATAGTTCAATATTTATGTCGACCATTCATATAAGAAGAACCCGGTAAAAGTTAAAATCACTTCATTTAAGGTTTCAGTAAAGGTTAAATGATTTCATTTTGCACGACTGTCCTGTTTCATGTCATTGACATTAACAGCCAATGGGTATGGTGAATATAAAATTACGGTTGACTCATGTGGTGCTCATAGAGTCGCAATTTTCAAAAGCAAATAAAAATAACAAAATTTCGTTCCAAACAAACACTACCGTCAATTACACCGACAGTTAACACTCTTTAGAATTTATGACGATAAATGAATAGATAAATTGTACGAAATGGCCCTACAATCCTTGAGGAAATATATAAATGGTACCGAAAATAGAAGAATGGTGAAAGAAAATTTGTGAAGAAATGATTCAGAAACCTACTGACACACTATACATAATTCCTAGGATCAGTCGAGTGGTCTAGGTCTTCGACATTTTAGAGACTATATATAATTGATAATCAAATCATATTTTTATTTTCCTATTATTTACTTTAACACATGTCCTAAAATTAAAGCAAATTCTTTTAACCTTTTGCTTACGGGTGGGACAACATCCATTCTAAACGGAGAACCTCTCGAAAAGATAGGTATTTGACATACCCTATCCCAAACAGTTCGATCCCCCTTTGCAGACATGGACACCAATGTCTGCAAAGGGGGCTCGAACTGTTTGCGATAGGGTATGTCAAATAGCTGTATTTTCGAGAAGTTCTTCGTTTGGGATGGACGTTGGCCCACCCGTAAGCAAACGGTTAAAGTACGACACCATTTAGGCACCATGGCCTGTCTCTCAAACCTTTTCTTTTGCTATATCATTCGAAACAAATTTCACGATTGTTGGAAAATCACGGTATACGAAGAGTCAATAAAAATAGCTTGCCTTTTAATATTTATTTCGGAATAAAATCCATGATACAGTGGTAGTATACTTTAAGAAAAAAAATTATTGCTTTTATCATTTCCATATAATTTACACGCGCCCTATGGTCTACATGGAACTCAGAAGACGCACTAGGCTTTTTCAAATTCATCGATCCCGGATTTAAACACAAAAAAATTTTGATCCAAATAAAAATTTATATTTATTGTATTTAAATCTGTATGTCTCACTTTAACGAATTCTCACATAGCAGAAATTTAGAGCCAACAACGATTCGTTTATGAAACAGGATTTAAAATGTATCTTCTCATAAGGAGGTATGTGGATGTCACGTGATTGGTGTGTATGTAATGTGTAAAGGTAGCTGTGTTCTACCTGCCTTCCTTCTTTCATATGCATATTTTTTTTATGTCCCCCATTAAGGAGACGTCCCCCTATGGGGGTCTGTTGTATATATATATATATATATATGTGTGTGTGTATGTGTGTGTGTGTAATATATATATATAGGAAGAAGGGAAGTGAAGAAGAGTAATATATTATATAATAATATATACAATAGGAGATATAAACTATAATCTATTCTTAAAATTATCTTATAGACCCTTCCTCTTTCCCTTTCCTCCCATAGTCTTAACATTAGGCCCCTGAGGATACATCTAAAACAGACACCCCATAGCGCACTTCAACTCTGACCATAGGTGACGTCACTTACTCGATATGGAGATTTTGTGTGCGTGTGTGGGTTACTTTTTCAAAAAAAAATCCTCAATTTTTCCAACTTTAGTATATCAAAGTTTCATAGGGACAATGTTGCAAATAATTGGAAACTATTTTGTGAATAACAAAACAGAGTAGAGTCAATTGATTTCCTTCCTTGGAATTTTTGCTAAAATGCTCAATTTGAAACGAAGATTACAAATAGACCATTTCCAATAGAATCTGCATGCTTGTTTATAACTGTGCAACGTGCGCTTCTATTCTTTAATAAAAAAAATAGCTTATCAAATTTTCAAAAACTGTGACAAATACAAGACTTGTGATGTTGACATAAACGAAGTACAAAAATCTGGTTATCATAAGCATCCAGTAATTTCCTCACTAAAGCCTTTTGGATATCAGAGGAATACGAATATCATACCTTCCAGAGGATTTATAAAAGTAATATAAAATTCCACAGTATATTGTATATTGACTATCTACATTACAATAAATCAAACTGATGCTTGTAAGATAAACACTTGCAGAACTCCCTTAAAGAAATCGGGTATCTGTCAACAAGATGACTACTGAGGATGTTACCCTACTGACATATGCCTTCTGTTTTCAAAAAAGCTTCGCAAGTGTTTAAACTACCCTATATATTTGCTAACCCACAAACAGAAATCTATTGCCATACTACCAAGATAAAATTTCAGTTGAGAACAATGATTCGAATACCAGATTTTAACTTCCATCTCATATTTTTCTCCGTTTATTTCCCATTCCTTAATAACATAGTTTCTATTTCCTGTCGCCAAAAGGATTTACAGGAACTCCACTCAATATCTTCGTTGAAGACTTTACAGCTACCATAGCCGAAGACTCACCATTCATGTGCTTTCCGGGTGATGGGGTGGAAGAGATTTCCCCCAGAATGTCCGATGAAATTCCCCCCTATCAACACAGCCACTCTCATATTTATGAACGAAGTCAAATTAGTTTCATCTTAAATCTGTTTTTTATCGTTCCTTTTGGTATTTATTCAGCTTTACAATGCAACACGCTCGCTAAACACAGGGACTACAAGTTTTGCTCATTAAAATCGAGCCAGTCAGGCTTGAATCAACTCTGTATTTATTAAAAGTTTATAATATTCTTCTTAAAACCGGTTTCTATCTAAATGTGGACTCGCTATGAGTGGGTTCCAGTTTTTTTTTTTTTAAACGGTGAGCAAAAATCCATAAAAAATGCATAAATTTCAATATATTTAATAATTTAAAGAAAATAATGCACTTTATGTAGTTAAGCATATTTTATACTAGACATTTCTACACACGCTTTGAGTGGACTAAATAACAAGTGATCCCTCAATATGACATTTTTAATAAAGGTTCTGAATAACAAAAACGGTTTCAAATCAATATATAAAAATCTGATGTGGGCAACACATGACTTTCCTTATATAATGTAATGAATTTACTACTTTTACAGTAAAAAAATAGGATTTTCTTGTAGTAGATACTAATATTCTTTCCAAGATATTGAATTTTCGACAATTAGTCGTCATTTTCATCGATTTAGCGTCATTTTTATCCATTTGACGAGATTTTCGTTAATTTGGCAACATTTCAAAAAAGTCGCCAAGTTGGCGACATTCCGCCAAATTCGTCGCCAAAATCTCGCCAAGCGTTATGCACTAAGAAATAAGTTTTTCTTAAAGCAGATAAATGACTATTGGCGTTCAAATACAAAAGTATTATTCAAAGTATCTTTTTTCAAGAATGGAACGAGCTAGATCCACGAGAAGGATGTCACTCAATTTATCGCATGGTATTACATATGAAAAGTAAACATGTTTCTCAATAGGAAATATTTTTCTTTTTATTTTATATGACTTTTTGATAATTTTTTTAAAAAATGTACAATATCTCGAGAACGGTTCACGTTAGCGTTCTAAAATTCATGTCAATCGTTTTCTAATGAAAAATTACATAAGAAATGTCTATTTGCGTAACTTTATTAGTGGTTTTAATTTTTTGACGATTTTTTCAAAATTTCATTCGAAAATTTAGGTGGGTTCTGAACATTCGATTGCGTATAAAAACAATAGGCTTCCAGTGTTTACGGATTGTGATTTTTGTACCAAATTTGGTTCGAATCGGTCTATTCGTTCGTCAGTTATCGTCTCCACAGACTCACTGACACACACACATACACACATACTTTCACACACACACACACACACACACACACACACAGACATCACTTCAAAAATGTTTGATTCGTGATCAGGGATGCTTGAAACGTGCTCTCCCGTCGAAAACTCGAATTCGAATTTTCGACCCCGTCACAATACTTTCCTTATACATTATGTATATAAGGAAAGTAAAAATAACGAACATTTTATAATGCTGTTAACATAGATATGACAGTACGTAAAACTATTTCAATTTCAATTATTTTATGTTGACATCATCAACGTTTTCAGACATTTTTATGCTGTCATTAATTTAAAAAAGAAAACATACATTATTTTCGAAAGTCTTATCAGAAGAATGCCAGCAGACAATTTCGATATTTGGAAGGTACGAAAACTAGAGCTCGAAAACCTATATTTACTGCCATCTATCGAGAGAATCGGTAACTACTTCTCTAACGATCTCGTAACACCATAATCATTTATACCTACAAATCGCATATATAACCTTTATCTCGTAGAAAATCATGTACACATGTATAACAAATCTGAAACAAATCTTTGATAAAACTATATAGAATGAAACATTGACTATCGCATCCCACTTTTCCTATGAAAATCCAAAGAGGTGCCGTATGCAAAGTGGTGTTGTACAGATTTTGTACTCGAGCTTATTAAAACTCATGCCAAAATCTGCGGTTTTAATATTTCATATTATTGTGTTTAACCTATGTTCATACTTTCTAAAAACCCTTTTCCTAATCATGCTTTCATATTTTCAAAAAACCTTTTTTCTAATCATACTTTTTAAAAACCTTTTTCTAATCATATTTTTTAAAAAACCTTTTTCTAATCATATTTTCATACTTTCTAAACACCTTTTTCTAATCATACCGTTTCATACTTTCTAAAAACATTTCTCCTAATCCCTAATCAAACCTTCTGAACAGTCACAAACGTATGAGAATTGACAGACAGTAAATACATATCTTCCCTCCCATTTTTCAGAATACTTATATATTCAAAAATAAGTATTTGTGTTTTTTCTTTTTAATTATATACTTTTATAGGAGATAAATTTCTCAATAAGTATGATGTTGATATAAAAAGAAATAAGAAAGACAGAAATCAAACATTTGAATAATCAATAACTACCACTGGACGAAATCAAACCAAAACTCATCAAGTCAGCGCCTCAGTGAGCGCAGCAAGCTATTTAAGCCCAGAAAGAGGCATCTGTTCATCTTTTCAATAATTGCTACCTAGTATTTCTTTAATCATATACTTCATTAAGTATAATTTTTACAAGAATCCCAATATTTTATACGGAAATTTGAAAACATCAAATTTGTATTAGAACTGTAGCAGATATTTGCAACATACATTGAAGATTTGCAACATACATAAACCTGTAATGCAAACAACTCCAATTTCTATCGCCTTGTTTAGTTCCACCTTCCATCGATGAGGAGTATACGAGTTCCGACCAGACCGTTCGCGAGGGAGCAGACGTCAGTCTACGCTGCAGGGCGACTGGGTCACCCCAACCGGTCATCAAGTGGACCAGAGAGGAACAGAAGGACATCATACTCGGACAGAAAAGGGGTAAGTAGCCGTTTCATGATGGCAAAATATTTTCGACCCTAGTACTGTAGTATCCAGTATACTTCAGCTTTAAGGAACTTGATTCGTACAATGCGTTCACATTAATCACAAATCGCCGCATCTCCTTCCTCCCTCATTACCAGGACCTAATTTATTAACGCACGAACCTCCAGAGCTGCGGCCCTGTGTTCCCAAAATTTTAAGGGACCCCCTAAATTCTGCATGTGATAAAAAATTTAAGCAGAAATAATTTTCTAAATAATTTAAAACATGTAACGTTAGTCCCTATTTTTAACATTTTTAAATATTATATTAAAGCCTTAATATATTACTTTAAAGTAAAAAGTTTGTACATATACAATGGCCTTCGTAGCTGTGATCATGAGCCTCCAAATGTGTTGTGTGTTGATGTTTTGCATGAGTTTGGTACTCCGTGAGCGCATGGGGGCCCTGAATTAACACCAAGCTTTGGGCTCCACTTTGGTTTGATTAGGTTCTGGCCATTATACCGTCTCTCTCGTAAACACACAAGTAAGAATCAATCATCAAAATTCCCTGATTCTTATATCATATCGAACTGTCAACCGTTAACGACCAAACTTTATTTATTTACTTTATTGCTGCTGAAATTTCCCCCTGTTACATCAATCTATTTATGAAGGGCTAAGATTTCTTTCTGCAGATTACTAAGGAGTACCACGGTGGCATATAACTAAAGGAGTTTAAAATAGTATAACCGTTGGATTTTCTTTAAGTTGCACCAAAAAGGGTAGCTGCCCAGTCGCAACCCGACTGGTTACCACTGGGTAACCAGTTGCGAGAAGTTGGGAGATTATCAGAGGAGAACTAGCCGAGTAGCCATCTTTGGTGTCGGAAACGGCCCACTGGATGTTGTAGAGGCAAAATTTTTTGCCAGAAGACTTTGGAATTATAAGCTTACAAGCTTTTGGTATATTTTATTGTTGAAAGAAAAAATATATTGCCAAAGAGAGATCAATCCAATATTCATCATTCATAAATACATGGTACAAAGATATTTTGCCTGCAGAATATTTGACTCGAAATAGATTAAGTATTATGTTCTTACTATTTCTATTGTTGAGAAACTAAAAGTAAAATTATTTTATCAGATAATTGATGAAGTTATTGCTGACAAGGGAACAACAGTGAGGACAGACCGTATTAATCTATAAGCATATGTGCCCAGTGTATGATACACAGCATATAAGACTGCAAAACCTTGTATAAATTTACCAATGGTTTGTGTAAACTACTTCTGAGCAATAAAGCTTCTAGAGATTCAAACAATATAGCAATCAGAGAAGATTAAAACTGGGGGGGGGGGGGGATTTAAAGGTTAGTTCATGGACGCATAAATGAGAAACAGAAGGATGCAGTTCTGGAGGAATTCAAGGGTGGGCTTTATTTTGCAGTTTGTTTCGTATTTTTATGTAAATAAAGGAAAGTCAATCGAAACGATTTGAAAATTGAGTAGTTATCAACGATTTTTGAAATTAGCTTCTTACTGGCATGCCCTTTAACTATGAGACACGTTTAAGAGAATGGTGAATGTGAATTTTGGAATTTTTTTTTTTCGCCATTTCTCTTTAAGATGATATCTTCCGTTTGTTTCAGTCTTTCCGTGTTAACCTTTGGAAAATAGCTCTTAATCTCTAGCTCATTTAATTTTAGGATTTTTTCCGCTTTTCTTTGCCAAACTAAACAGAAGGCTTATACTTTTTTCAATCGATAAACTAATTGGGTAATTGGGAATGTTTCTAATATATTTGTAAAATGAATGCATTGCTTTCCAATAAATATTAGAAATACTTCTAATTACTTTATCGGTTTAAAAAAGCATAATCCTTTCTTTATTTAGCATATATGCTTGGCAAAAACAGTGGGGAAAAAATCAGCAGTGGCTTCAGTCTAATAGAGCTGAAATGATTTTGAGTGAATAACATCTTTATGTGTGGGTGGTTTGTCTTTAACCATTTTCAAAACAGTTCAAAATACTAAAATATCAAAACTAAAACCACTCTATTTTAAAAACTAAGAACCTGATCTGAAATCTTATTATATATCTTTGTAAAGTTTTTAAAGGACACGAATTATTTTTTATAGTTCACAGCTATCACTTTCAGTTTTCCAGATATAAGCATTATAAACTTCAAAAACGGATAACTTCAAAATCGGCCTCTCTTTTACGGTTTAGACATTTACAAGACGATTCCTTCAAACCATAATTTCTTTGTAAAAACCAATTAATAATTTAGAAACTGAATTTCCTACTAAACATTTTGTCACTTACAGTTTATGTTTCTCTTTTACGATTTTAGAAAATAGTCGGAATGAAATGAAGTAACGCGAAAAAAATACCAAACTCGCTCGGACAAAACTTTATTATTTTCAAACAAAAAAATTCAAAATATTAAAATATTGAAATTATTTTATATATTCATAAATAGAACCCGATTTTCGACAAAGCAAGTAAAACTTGTTTACGATTTTATTTATTAGGTTCAGAGACCCAAAGTTTTTTCATTTTTCGTAACGCTCCGATTTTAGCCAGAGGTAACCCAACCATAGATGTTATTTACATCAAAAATCCTAAAGCGTAAATAATTTAGAAGTTAGGCACTATTAACATGGGGAAACCAAAACAAGAGACTAGAGAGAGCATATCCTCTTCAGAATTGACCATCAAAAGACGTGATCCATGAAATTGAAATTCCACAACTTCCGTTAATCTGTATCACCCAACTACCACATAGCATCAATAAACTCCAATAGTCATCAATAAACAATGTATTGATTTGTGTATGATAACTCCAATAGTCATCAATAAACAATGTATTGAACTACCATCTAAGTCATCAATAAACAATGTCATCAATCATCAATACCATCTAAGTCATCAATAAACAATTAACTACCATCTACGTCATCAATGAAGAATGAACTACCATCAATGAACAATGAAATAAACAATGAACTACTATCAATAAACAATGAACTACTATCAATAAACAATTAACTACTATCAATAAGCAATGAACTACTATCTAAGTCATCATTAAACAATGTCATCAATCATCAATATCAACTAAGTCATCAATAAACAATGTCATCAATCATCAATACCAACTCATCAACCATCATTATCATCAATCATCAACTAAGTCATCCATCACCAATACCATCTAAGACATCAATAAACATTGTATAATAACTCCAATAGTCATAATAAACAACGTATTGTACTACCATCAATCTGTATCATTCAACTATCACATGGCATCCATAAACTCCAATAATCTTCAAGAAACTTCAAGAAACAAAATAGCAGCCTTAAAGTTCAATGACGTATCCTGCACATAGGCCGTAGTTGTATGAAAGATCACACTTAACCCATTTCTAGTCAATGGACATTTTTAACGAAAAATAAAATATTGGCTAAACGTATGGGATAAGATCATTCTCTACTTCAAATCGGATGCCAGCCAATGACAGACCAAATTCCACGCCTGAAATATTTTACTCGCCTGTCTTTGTCAGCAAGAACACTGATAGAGTTTTACACTGATATAGTAAACTGTATTCAACTACAACTATAAACTATTCCATTCTACTATTCTAACAATTCATGTTCTTCCAATCATTCCAACTGTTCAGGGTGGTATAGTACTGACATGTTGCTAAAAAAGCTTGCAGTATATATGTCAATTATTATGGAATCCATTCTCCATTCCTAACGAAGTCTTACTCGCAAACTACAATAGATAAAAAAATGAAAATTCGCATACATGTGTTGTTGTTGAAACCCAGACCGTCCGACCTACCAGAAAGGTGTAAGGTAACAGTTTGGACGGTCGGGAAGTGCCACCCAATTCAGACCGGAACCCAGTGGGGGAGGCATCCACAGGGACCGTACCCTCCTTCCCCTACCACCAACCTCTCGGAAGGACTTTCGGACCCACATGTTTAACGTGATCGTACTCCGCATGAACACGGCGGCAGTTTTTTGGCAGCGGCTGGAATCGAACCCGGGTCTACCGAGTGCAACTCCAGCGCGCTAACCAATGGGCTACCGCGCCCCCTCGCATACATGTGTGAAATTACAGACAGATTTACAGAATCCCAATTTCAATTATTAAAACGAACTATAACAGGACAAAACGGCCATTTTTAAACTGAACATACTCACTACGCTTTCTACATATATAGCGTGTAAAAATAAAATACAGGCCTAAGATATGAATAACCATTGTTACACAAAAGTTAAAAAAGAGTCTAATATTAAGCTTTACTACCCTATTTTTGTTTTACACAGTTACTAGAAGAGCGTTACCATTTGCCTCCGTGATACATACAATAATAAAACGCAAATCTATGGCAATATGTTTTGGCGGTTACTTTGAATCTATCCTGTATTAAAACGTCTGTAATGTAATATTTAAAATGTAAAAATTCATAGGCTCTTTTGTATTGGGATTCACAAATATCGTAACTAATTTTTCCTAATTCTAATCTCATAATTATTTGTTAAATGATATTTTAATTTGAAATCTTTCACAACTCGCATACTTCATACTCGCTAGTCCATTCAAAGCTGGTGTTGGAAAACTCGTAATCGTAAAGAGATGGCTTTTGCGTTACTGAAAGTGGCAACTGATTTTGTAGTATATTTTTTGATATGCAAAGGTGGCTCGGAAGGATTGTATGTAATCTTAATAAATCTGTTAGTTTTAAACTTTGATCGGTGTTATTTATAGGTGAGATGCTTTCATAGACATTAAGCTAAGCTTGTTGAACAGCTCGTCTTCTTTTGGTGGTGTAATCTACTAATGGTAATCCTGTTCCCTTTTCAGTTCGCATGGTGGAAGGGGAGAGCCTCAACCTGACGAGAACGAGCCGGCTGAGCATGGGCGCCTACTTGTGCATCGCCTCCAACGGAGTCCTGCCGTCGGTCAGCAAGAGGATCATGCTCAACGTACTTTGTAAACACGACCTCTGAAAGAATCTACTATCTCTGTGTTATTTCTTTCCTTTCGGCTCCTAAACCCATACTTTTCCTAGATCGTAAATCTTTGAGAGCAGTTTTCCAAATTTTCAACATCGCGTACCCACTTAAAAGAAAGCAATCTTCTCAGTGTGCCCCTTTTATCCTCTTGGTGTACCCCTTTAAAAACAGTGTATTCCTCCGTTAGATCATTTCTGTGTGGATGGGTCTTATTTTGAAACATAAACTATTTACTTTCCCTACAAAACATTGTAATGTACAAAGAAAAGTATTGGAATCGTGTCGAAAATTATAACTCGAGTTTTCGACGAATTTGCACGTTTAGAGCACCCCACAATACGAAAAAACTATTTTTAGCGTGACGTCTGTGTGTGTGTGTGTGTGTGTGTGTGTGTGTGTGTGCTGTGAACTCGGGTGTGTGTGTGTGTGTGTGTGTGTGTGTGCTGTGAACTCGGGTGTGTGTGTGTGTGTGTGTGCTGTGAACTCGGGTGTGCGTGTGTGTGTGCGTCCACTCTAGATAAAAATCTAGTGGGCCCAGTTTCACAAAATTCAGTAGAAAAAGACGCCTTCAACCAAAGCTCGCTTGAGTGAAACTAAAGTGGAACAAAGAACTAACTGATCGAAAAATAATAAGGTTGTTCAATTTCTCACTCAAAAAGTCTTAATACCTTTCTGCTGAGCATTAGTATAGGGTGTGCACTGGTGTGTGTATGGATGTTAAAAATCAACCTGGGAATAAATGGTAAAAACTAAGGAGGAATGCAAGAATAGAAGAAATTTATGAATGACAAAACTTCAAGAACAAAATGGGAACACCCAATAGAAAGATTCAAAGAATCTGTTCAGAGCTTAAAATTACGAACTTAAATACTCTTCAATAAGTATAAAGTGAAACTAACCAATTTCTGAATATTCGTTAAGTCGTTCAAACTATCTAAAAACAACAGTTATAAAATTGCAACTTTGCAAAATTTGACAGGAAATGAAGGCACTAACTGATTTAGGAGAATATAATAGATAACTCCGACAACAAGAACTGCATAAGTTAGCAAATATTCCGGAAACACTTAGAAAATAACCTGAAATGAAGTAAGCTAATTGTTTTGAAAATAAGACCGAAGATTCCCAAACAAACGGAAGAGAAGAGGGAACAATTATAGTTAATAAGAAAGTTTGGCTGAAAAGCAGTAGAGAATCATCCAAGAAAGTTCAATTAAAAAATGCAATTAGAAGTAAAAATGATTTTAACTTCCAAAAAATTAAAAGTATGATTAGAGTTGGAAGAATGAATGTTCAGTAATTGAAGAATTTGACATTTCTTGTTTAGAAACACGACTCATCTGTTCCGTAACACGAAATCCAAGACTTCATTGAACCAAAATAACAAAGACCGCATTTGCATGGAATATTATTTTATAAACACCCCCAATATAGGGATGAGGGGGTCTTGAAGTAAAGAGAAAATAATTTTGTTAAGAAAATAGTTTTAAATATACACTTGAAATTGAAATATGACATAATATTGGAGCCCTTTTAACTAATAATAAAAATGTAAAACGATAAAATTACGTGAACCTGAAGTTAGAACGTCAGGCTCACGTCTTGAACCTGCCCATGTCTGTATGTGTGTGTATATCTGTCTGTGCAATGTATGTATCCACAACTCAAATTCTAGTGAATCCAATTTCAGAAAATTTAATAGGTTAGTCACGTGTGGGTGATTTTCAATTCGCAATAAAATCACCTGCATTTTTTGCGAAATGGCCCGTAAAAATCGTCAAAATCATCAATAAAAGATTACGTATGCTCAAATGTCATTGCTTATTTAATGCAATGTTAACTGCTTATTTAATACTTAAATTTTGACGATGAAAAGAATAATGCCAATTCAGTGGCATTTCAAATAATTATACGTGTTATTTTGTACAATTAAACTCAATTATTAAAAAAATACAGAAAAAATGAATTCGAGAGTATGTAGAGCAAGTCATGTGCTGCCCACATTAGATTCTTTTTTTCATTTTAGTAAGAGATATATCCGTGGAGTCAGATTTTCACTCTTAAGGCCTATTCTGAAGATCATTAACAATTTCTTCGTCCATTCAGAAGAATATCATTGACACTATCCACGTAGACAGCGCTTAAATCAGTTATTTCTCTTTCTTAACCTTTTGCGTACGGGTGGGGCAGCGCCATCCCAAACGAAGCCCCAGAAGACATTGGCGTCCTTAGACGCCAATGCCTGCAAAAGGGAATCGAACTGTTTGGAATAGGGTATGTCAAATACCTGTCTTTTTGAGAGGTTCTTCGTTTGGGATGGACTCTGTCCCATCCTTAAGCAAAAGGTTCAGCATGAGCAGGAATACCTCACGAACTTTCAAATAGGCTTTAAATTGCACATGTACATATACATCAGGGGTCCAGCTGCTTTGCTACATGAAATGTATATCAGGGGATGATATCGATAACGACAATCCAGTTCTGAAACCAATGTCAACGTTCAATGAAGTCTTCAATAGATTTAAACTGATAACGTATTCCTTAATTTGAATTCCTAAGAAAAACACTTTTAAACCTATTTTGTTGTTAATAATGCTTTATTCATGCTAAACGCAAAAAGAGAAAACATTTAGAAATTTTACCGATTTATTATACGAATTAAGAACCAATAATGCATTTTTTTTTATAATTAAAATCTTTTATAGCATATATCCGTAGCAAAGCTAACTTGAATATACTTTGAAAGCCATAACCAGTTATTTACGCCGTTCATTCTTTGTACACCCAATATGTTTACTCATTCGTAACAGATTCACTTTTTAATATCAATTAGGGATACATTTTTATCGAAATAGAATGAAACACAAAAATAATTCTGAAGTTTAATAATAGGAATCGGTTTATTTCAACTCAAATTATGAGTTTAATACAGCAAAATTTTATTTTCTAACTATTTATAGCATTTAATAAGTATACTATATAATTGAGTGGTTGTTATAGTTTATTATGTGCTCTCTATGCTGTCAAGTTAGTGTTGACAGTGCAGAGAGTAGCAGCTATTTTGAATATTTTTACATTTTTGTAACCGAACAGCCATTTCCAGTCACGCATCACGGGGGGGGGGGGGGGGACTAGTGGTCACTCAATGTGCATTACCACCATAGGTGGCGCCACGGGGGGTGCTAGGGGTGCTTCAGCACTATCATTGCAAATTGCGCAAACACTCCCTTTTACTTAACTGCCCCTTATTCCAACAATTTTCAGTTTTTCTCTCTCTTCTTTTAAGTCGTTATTTTATTTATTATTTTTTACGGATTTATAAATCTGAGATCAGGTGTTTTTAAGGTTTCTGGCTAGACCCAGTTTCAAATGACTGCACATGCGCAAGGCTTCAATAAAGAAATATGTCGCGGAAGGATACAGAGACGGTTAGTTTCGTATCGAGTTTGGCAGAACACTGTCAATATTTCATTGGCGTCTGTGCTAGCCATGAAGATTAGAGAGATTCTCTACCTTCATGGTGCTAGTGTGCTCATAGTTTTCAAAGTTATTTTTATTTAGTATTTTTTACGAATTAGGACTATGACTATATCATGCAGAAATCGGTGGACAAAATTGAATGAATTAAAGTTCCAAGAGTAAACTAGTTGTTATTTTTAAACTATACATGCTTCGCCTGCGCATCCCCAAATGTGAAAGCCTGGAGCCGCCTATGATTACCACTTAAAAGTTTTGAATATCAAAAGCTGTTTCAAATTTAAGCATAAAAATGAAGCACATTTTATAGTTTTGTTAACATGGAAATTGAGGTATGTAAATCATTATTTCCTCTCCAGTCACTGTAAGTTGCCTTATTTTAAACGTTTTCAGACATTTTAAGCTAAAAATAAATTCATCATGTCATTTTTTTTCCAATAGTTCGATTGGAAAAATAACCAACAAACAATTTCAGTATTGGAAACGTAACTCGGTTACCCTTAGTGGCCACAATGGAATAAAAAACTATGAATAAATTCAGTGATAAGATACAATACAAAACCTTCTGCTGTAACTACAAATAAAAAAATTCTTAAGAACAGTTTATTTGTATATCCATAGAGTTAATTAAGAAAATTAAGAATATCCCTTTCTGCGCCGGACAGTATAAAAACAAATTTTAGCCGTTCTCGAATGATAGCTGAAAGAAAGTCAAAACAAAAAATTCTGCAATTTATATATTTTTCGAACAAAATTCAAAAATTTTAAATTTTTCTCTGGACTCATAAGTCAAGTTCCACATGTACGCAAAGTTTCAAACGTCTAGCTTCAGCAGTTTGGACTGTGTCCTTCATCTCTTAATCCCTCAGTTTCCCTTTTCTGTATAAAATAAATTCCTGTGACCTATTCCCTCATTCACGGTTTAATGGTTTGCCAAGTTGTACGATTTTTTTTGCATGAATCGGCTGAAAAACATAAAATCGGGGCTTCTCTCTAGGGACGAAACATTCGGCTGATGATATTAATTCAATGTCATGCATGAATATCGGCTTACTACAGGGTCAAGTAGTTTTTCTTCTTCAACTCAAACAAAATATTACTTTTTACTGGATTTACATTTAACTTTTTTCCGTTTAGTCGCTCCCATGATCTTGATCCCAAGCCAGCTCATCGGCGCTAATCTTGGCGAAGACGTCACTCTAGTCTGCAACCTGGAGTCCTATCCACGGTCGGTGACCTACTGGGTGATCGCAGGAGGGATAGTGATCGTCACCAACAATAAGTACCGGGTCATCAGCGAACCATCCGACTCACCAGCAGCGTACAAGGTCAAACTGAAGTTGCTCATCAGAGACTTGAGACCGCAGGACTTTGGATCGTACACTTGCGTTGCCAAAAATTCTTTGGGAGACACTGAGGGCACCCTATCCCTTTATGGTAAGTAGATAATTTACATGATTTTTTCACATGCGTCGCTAAACACATTGCAGTTGCCAGACACATTTCAACGCACGTAAATAGTCGGGTACAACGTACCAGCAGCGTGGCGTCCATGGAGGCTAAAACGCTGAGCTTCCCCTGTTGAAAATCTAGTTTAAAGAATTATTTAAACATACTTATATTTATTATAATTTTTTAAATAGCTTTGCGAATATACACTGTATGGCTAAAAGTATCCATACACCTATCGTTGTGAAATCAGAGAGGCATGTTGCACATATTATTAGAACGTTAGACCACCTTTTGCACCAATCACAGCCTGCACACTTTTGGGGAGACTTTCCACCTGCTTTTGAAATATTTCAACAGGAATTGCCTTCCATTCGGCAATGAGAGCTGCAGTGAGTCCGGCCACGGAAGATGAGAGATTTGGCCTGGCTCGTATTCTGCCTTCCAATTCATCTCAGAGGTGTTCAGTGGAATTCAGATCGGGACTCTGTAAAGACCAGTAAAATTTTTCAACACCTATCTGTGCAAACCATGTCCGCACAGTCTTTGTTATGTGGACAAAATAGTTATCCTGTTGAAACAAAAACTGTCCTTCCCGAACTGTTGCCAGAGAGTTGAAAGTGCAAAGTTGTCAAGAATGTCAAAATACATCGCAGCGTTCGAGTTTCTCGCCACAGGAACTAAGAGGCCCAGACGGAACCAGGAAATACAACCCCAAACCATGACTCCCCGGCCACCAAATTTTACAGTTGGCACAATACACTCGGGCAGGGAACGTTCGAATGGTATCCGCCAAACCCAGATGCGTTCGTCGGACTGCCAGACAGTGTAGTGGGATTCATCACTCCAAAGTACTTATTTCTACTGAACCACAGTCCAATGTCAATGAGCTTCGCTGAAACTAACGTTTCACATTGACTGTGCTGATGTTGGGCTTTTGAGCGACTGCACGACCGTAAAACCGATTTTTTTCAGCTTCCGACGAACAGTCCTGGTGCTACAGACGCCAGACGCATTTTGGAACTCACCAGTGACTGTTACCACAGATGCCTTGCGATTCTTCAGCACCACCCTCTTCAGGATTTGACAGCTACGATCTGTAAGTTTCTGCGTCCTACCACTTCGTTTCCCTGCAGTTGTAGATCCCAGACGTGTCATTTTACAACGACATCACTTAAAGTTGATCGAGGTACCTACACCAATGGCGAAATGTCACGAACCGATTTGTTGCAACAATGTCATCCAATTATCATGTCACGTACAAACTCACTCAACTCTGCCGACTTACTCATAGTCTTTCTAACGTACGTTTGTGACCGCCCCAGGCTTCTGTGCTCACTTTTATCTCGTTCTTTGACGTACATAGCCACATCCTCTTCTCTTAATGGGGATCTCTCCGGATACTTTAGGCCATATAGTATATATGTGTTATTTAGAAAAGTTTTACTTGCTTAAAGTAACACGTTTCAAAATATTTTTCCGATTAAAACGCATATTTTAATGTTTTAGAAGCTGAAATCATCCAGCCTTCGCGGTCTATAAGGAGAAGCGTGTTATTAAATCAACCCAAATGTTAAACTCCACCCTATCTGATTAACTAACATGTAAGCTAGCCTTCAGAAAGGCGTAGCTATTGCGGCAAGCGTAATGGATCCTCCATTACGGATCAAATGTAATTCTATTAACTAATATTCACAAAAAAAAAATCATTATTTGTAATAAAGAATTTGATCCATTTTTCACGAATAAACCAGCATTTATTTAACTTTACACAATATCGAATCGAAGAAATATATTAATAATGACTACCATTAAACTTAAGTAGTTTGCAAAGTAGACTTAGCTCTTTATATCGGCATCGATATGGCGAAACATCCGCTTGCGTATTTGGGAGTTTTAGAAAGAAAATATCTGATTTCCCTTCAAAACTCCCATATTATACAAGATAAAAGTGGTTGATAATTTTCTAGGAGGATTCTTAACATATTGTAATTATAAGATATTTTTAAGTTTTCATAGTACAGTATATATTTGTAAATAATTAATATACAATATTGTTTAAGGACATTGTTGACTATAGTGATTTTCAAGATCATATTCCAGATTTCTCACCCATTTTCAGTGCACTCTTTCATACATGGGTGTACGTAGAACGTTTTCTGGGGGGGGGAGGGGGGCGTAAACTCAAGAATAAAATGTACAATATCGTCTAACCTAATGATCGCCTTTATTATCTTGAATATTCAAGAGGGATGAGCGTCCTCCCTTATGAGCAGCCATGGCTTCATGTTTAATGAAATGGATGAAAAAGTTCAACTCATTTAGAAATAAGAATACATTTAAAATGCTATATTTTCATTTATGCATTTATCTTACATCAGTATCCTATTTTAAAATATCGTGCATTTCATTCGCTCTTAGCATTTTTATATAAAATTTATTTTATTTTACTCACCCAGGAAATAAAACTTATTGAAAGTGCGAATCTATATAAATAAAATTGAAAATCTGTCTGTCTGTCTGTCTGTTTGTCCCATCATCACGGGAGAACGGCTAAACCGAATTTGATGAAATTTTGTGGGTAGCCTAGAAATAGCCCCACTTAAAATTTAGTCCATGTTTTGAGTTTCTACAACCAGTGGTTCTCGAGATATTAGTAAAAAACGAAATTTTCGTTTGTCTCATCATCACGGGAAAACGGCTGAACCGAATTTAATGAAATTTTGTGGATAGCCTTAAAATAGCCCCCCATAAATTTTGTCCAAGTTTCGAGTTTCTAAGACCAAGGGTTGTCGAGATATTAATGAAAAACGGAACTTTTTTTTAGGAGATCTACTCTCCAACTCCGTGGTTTATCCAAACGGAAAGGATGAAAATCGTTTGTTTTAAACGCCAAAATGAAATAAAACTTTATTTCCGAGTTTGGTGCAGGATTTTTGCATTAATTAGTCACTATAGGAAAACATAAATTGTTTGAAACATGAATTTAAATGGAAAAATCTACCTCCATGGTTCATCTCTCACAAGCTTTTACTCTACGATGTAAAGTATAAAGGAATCAAAATGGCTATTTAATTTCGCATTTTATGAGGAAGATTCTATCTTATATCAAGTTGCTCGGCAACGGAATGAAATTAAATGTGTTGTTAATATCGGTTATTATTTTTTTTATTTGTATAATAAATAAATGGATGTAAAAATATATTGTATAAATGAACGGTTTGATTGTACTTTTAATTATATATATTGCGGACTGTGTACATCACTTTCAATTATTTTAGTAAAGAGGTTTCAAGCTAATATATTGTGTTTAGCTAATAAACTCATATATTGTGTTTACCCAATAAACTCATTTAGCCGATTGTTGAAGCAGAAAAAGTGTAGAACGGGTGTATGCATCTTCCAATACAATTTTACTGTTTTCATTTAGTATATACAGACGGGATCAGGATATTTTATTCTTCAGATCTGCAAATTCAGAGCTACGAATTTAGAGGAATATCTCTAAATAACTTGATAACTTTTCTTAAACTTTACCAAATTATTGGAAATGTCTCCAAATTGATAAAAATGACACAAATCAATGAAATTAAATTTGTTTTTTTAGAATAAAGTTCTGAAATGATGTTTCTGTAGCATTTGTCGGTCAGTCCATCCATCCTACTTAGTAACACATTTAAGAAATTTTTTTAATATCACCAAATTGGTAAAAATATTTCTAAATCCATAAAAATATCATGAAATTGATAAAATCCCGCTTAATAAATGAAATTAATTGTGTTTTGTTAGGGGATAGTTTTGTGATGATGTTTCGTCAATTTGTCGCATAATGGGATTCTCAGTTCTACAGTCCAACTTGGCGATAAATTTAGCGATTTTTTCAGTTATAGCTAAATTGATGAAAATGTCGCCAAACCTTCCATGGAGATTGCATTATTCAGGTGATATGATTTCCATCAATTTATTTAAAGCAATTGATATCATGTCGCTTAGCAACGGATCCAATATGTTATGCGGCATATGATTTTTATTAAATCTTTTCCGATTTGAATAGTAAAAATATGTATATAAAATAAATTTCATTGACATTGAATTTTTGACTGGATAATATCAATTACGGTCTTCAGGTTTAAACATCATTATTATTGATATTTTCGGGGACTGTTGATTCAGGGATTACTGATATTTTCAAATTATTATGGAATTGTTTTATTATGACGAAAATTGTTGAAACTCATATATAGTACTTTGTACGAGTAATCTTCTACAAATGCATGGGTATATCTTCCAATCTACGAGAATATAAGTAGTACAGGTATATTGGCATATATTTTGATATATATTGACATATATTCGAATCAATTACGACCTTCTGGTATTAAGATTACGGGGATTTTTGATACTTTCAATTTTTTATGTCATCTCTTTTATTTTGGCAAATATTTTTGAGACACATATTTCAATACGGGTAAGCTTCTACTAACACACTGGCATATTTTCTAATCTGCGACAATATAAGTAGTACGGGGTTGCATATATTGATTCAATTCCTTTTTTTTGTAAATTTGCATACAAAAGGGGCCAGAATGTTTTATTCTTCAGATCTGCCCGTGAAGATAATTTTGCATAGTGAGAACAGATATTCTTAAACTTCTCTTTATGAGCAATACATTTAATATTTTAACAGAATTTGCACATGATTGCGAATTATAAATTTCTTTATATTATACACTCCGTACGAAGAACGGGTATGCTGCTAGTTCTAATATAAATTTCACTTATAATAAGAAATCTTTTCCGAGTTAAAACGCTAATCGGTCAGCCTCCCCAGTCAAATATATCACTCTACGCTACTGCAACGTACAGTGCGTTTCAAAACGATATGAACACCCGGTTATTAAAGAATAAATTATATATTAAAAAAAATTACAAACCCCATATAAAACACCTTGTTACAACAAAGTGCATATTTATCGATAATATTCATCAAAATAAAAATAAGTACTTAAATATATAAAACATTCAATTTTTCACTGAAATGGGGTGGTGCAAGTTCAATTGAAAATGGGACTTAATGGACAGTATACGCACCAGATATTTTAATGGATGTAAAAATACGAGCTGGCATGCAGCCTATTAGTCTGTGTGTCAGAGGTTGACATCATGGGGGTAAAAGTAAGGAGTTAGAACTTCATATTAGGAAAACGCCCATATCGTTTGATACAATCATTCAAGTGACGCTGGGGTAAGATAAGTATTCCTACATTGTATGCATTTCTATAGCGAAAGGCCTAAAATGTTGATTTAAATTATCTATTTTGTAAAATTAAATTATGGGCGTAATGCAAAGTAAAACTGAAACAATAATGAATATTCCTATTTATTCAAAATTATTTTACCTTTCAATTTATTTTTTATCTCTCTATATTCTGAATTCTATCGCACAACTGTAAAAAATAGTGGTTATTTATACTTATCATTAGAGAACTCTTAATTTAAAAATAATCAAAAATACATATATTAAAAACTACGCCTTTCTGTTGTGTCAACTAACAATAGCAGCTGCTTTACTAACACGAGCGATACCTCGATACCATTCTGAAAACATTATGGCATTTCCAAGCGTTTCATCCATAGGAGTTTTATCTCCTTCTTTCTAACTCCATGGTTGATATATTTTCTCCCATTCAAATAGTATGACAACAATTAATTTGACGATATTGTTATAGTGCTTTCCATTTTCATAAACAGGTTTAAGGGGACGGTGGAAGTTGAAATGAGCAAAAATCGACTAAAAACAGTTTTAATATATAACATTATTTTACACATTTAACATTTGCTTACGGGTGGGACAGCGTCCATCCCAAACGAAGAACTTCTCAAAAAGACAGGTATTTGACATACCCTATCCCAAACAGTTCCACCCCCTTTGCAGGCATTGGCGTCCATGAAAATTGCCGACAGAAACATTGCACTTGCTATGGACGCTGTCCCACCCGTAAGCAAAAGGTTGAATGCATTTTTTTCAAAACGGAATTTTCAAAGGTTTTACATTTTTAAAATGCTCCATGCGTCTTAATTTTTGTTTGAGATGCATGAAATTTGGCAAGAAGATACCTCTCATACCTTTTAATGAAACTGGGTATGCATTTTATAATTGGACTTTATTAAGGTAATTAAAAGTGAATAAAAAAACCTAATTAAATGATGCAAATTAAGTTTTAATGCGGAAAAATATTTTTAAAAAATTAACTTTCTAAGGGATTTAAAAATAAATACCCAAATTTGTTCATAATGTGTTTTTACGTGATCATAATGTAAAATTAATCAAAAATGTGAACAAATGGCACACAAGAAGCATTTTCAAATGTTCGTTAAAAAAATTAAATTAAAAAAAAATACAAAATTATAACAAAATTGAAAAAAATTTAATAGTATTGTATATAGTAATGTTCAGAGGAATATTTATACAAATTTTCACGTTTCTAAGTCAATAAATAAATAACAAAAATTTCAACGTCCACCGTCCCCTTAACAAACAAGCTACGAGCGTTTTCCATGGGGTTTAAATCGGACAAAAAAACACGGATTATTCCTTTACGTGATATCATTACCTAAAAATCATTCCCACGCGCTGTTTGCGGCGTGAATGGGTACGCTATCCTTTTTGAAGCTCCAAATAGGTCCACCAATTGGATCAGCAAAAGGCATCAATATGCCTCATGGAAGCTCATAGCTCTCATTTTCCCAATTAGCGCACTTTGAAAAACGTTAGAATAGACTGATAGACGGACAAACATATTCCTTTATTATGCAAGATAAGCGCTCATAGAACTTTTCCATTTTTACTGACGTCAGTGAGGCAAACTCAAGAATCAGACATACAACATCGACTAGCTTGATGTTCACATTTTTTTTAACTTGAACGTCAAAGGGGGAGGGGCAAGTAACCTCCCTCACCCTCCCCTTTGGGCGCTCATGATATGTATACTAGATTCCTCCACATCGAAATTAATTTCTGAAACACAAGGTAAAAGAAATATCAGTCTTAACGCTATGTTCTTTACGGATCAAAGCATAAATCACACACGCAGAAGTGAAAAACTTAATTTTGTATCATTAGCCTTTTATGAAAATACATTTCTTCTAAAAAAAACGGAGCTATATTAAACACGTACACCCACATACATTGTCCCCCCAAAAAAGAAAAAAAAAAGCCTTATCGGATGCCGCTCGTCGTTCAGGAATAATCACCGGACTGTATGACTTTATTAGTGGCAAAAAGAATTAGGCATCGTTATTCGGAAACGATTTCGATTCAGAAAAATGCCCCCGATTCAATTAAAAGGAGCGTCATTTCTAATCGAACTCTCAAAACGTGTGCAAACTGGATAAAAAAAAGGTTTCGAAATATAGGAAGCGGTCATTAACAAGCGGCAGTGGTATTTCAATCATTTCAAAAGTAGATGGCGATTATAGGAAACGAATTTTATTACATAAAAAAAAAAATTCGAGTAAATAATATGTTTGAAAAATAGTTTATTCAAAGGTGTTTCGAGAAGAGGTAGAAATAAAATGCAATAACAGATTACTGAAATTGTACTTCTTGGAAGGTCAGCATAATAGTGATTGATTAAATATTTATCTTATGGACATTAGACTGAATGGACACGTATGAAAAAATGGGATGTGGACTGCACATGACTTTTCCTAGAGACTCATATTCATATTTCAATATATATTTCCTTATTATAATAATTTCCTTAATATATTTCCTTATATTGCTTTATTGTCGGGTTTTCACCACCCCCTATTACAACTCAATTCATATACGACCCCCTGACGAAACTGACCTGTCCCACGAACTATGAAACTCGTGATATTTGAATTCAAAAATATAAAATTAATAATTCTCACAAAGCGACAGAGATTATTAAAGAAATTAAACTTCATTTTTCAAGATATGGAATTTTCGTCCACTGGGCGGCATTTTAACAAAAATAAACGATGTAGTGATATTTTGACAAATGTGCTGTCAAAATTGACTAAATTGTCAACAGGTGGGACAGACTTCATTTTATATAGTATTATATGCAATTTAAAGTAACGAAATAATTTTCTTTTCTCATTGGCGACATGGCGCATTATAAAATAGCTCCAAGTTGTAAAATATTCCAGAAAACTAAAATATTTGGAGAATGGTTAATCTTAGTACAATTGTCATTTGTTTAGTCATCCCAAGTTAGGTAAAGAATAAACATTTAATTAATAGATTTAAGCCTGTTGAGTCATTCATTTTCGATGCTTCGAATTTTCGGTCATTTTGGTAAAAGCTATGTTCCATTTTTTCCATTCGCACAAAAATCTAATTAACGTTCCACTATGAGGCTATTTTGAACAATTTGGCTATGTCCAACCATGTTTATTAGAGGATATTCACGCATTAAAACTGTCGATCTTGGTACGACTCTATTTTACAAGCCTGCCTTTTAGAAACGATTTTTGTACACTTATCAACTTGGTTCATAGCCGGAAGGAACATGTAGAAATATATACAAACGTCGATATTAGCTGTGACAGTAAATGTTAAGTTATATATAATATTTAAACAATAAAGAACACGATTCAGACCACCTATAATAAAAATTTAAGATTGTTTCATTTAGTGCTTACTGCTAATGAAATTTGGGAATCTGTAGATACAGTCATGCGCTGGACACTTCCCATTTTGAACACTTTCCAACATAGTTGAAAAGTGTTTATGACTTTGTTCATTCTGTCTGTCTGTCTGTCCGTTCGCACGATAACTGCCGTAAAAATGGCTTTATCAAAATGAAATTTTAGTATGTTGTTGAAACGGTCTATGTGCCATATGGGAATATAAATGAATAATAGCGCCCAGTTAGTTTTGAATTAAACCCGTGTCCAAGAAATGAAATACATTGAACTCTATGGGACCTCATTTTTCAAACATTTTTTTGGCGAATTTAAAATTCACAAATTGCTTCGAAAGTTTTAGGAAATATTCAAATTATCCCATAAAATATGTAAAAAAAAATAAATAAATAATTTTCAAATAAAAATTAAAATAATAATGACACTCATATAATATGAAGAAAACACATGACTCACTTCAAAATAAAATATGTCATCCTTTTTTCCCCCCAGATTAAAGATTGTGATTTTTAAAGTTCTTTTAAATTTTTATTTAATGTTGCATCCGCCCTGAAACAGTTTTATTTTTACGTATTTTCTGCGCATCTATATTCTGCGCCAACGCAATTACACTATTTTTTAGTTTAAATGATCATCCAACTTTGATTATTTCTACAACGAAGCCTAACTTTAATGCAGAATGTAAACAAATGACTGTAAAATGAGTCGATAAGAATCGTTAAATATTTTCACGCAAAATTATTGAACTCTGGAGTCTGAAATAAGGGTGTATGAAGGAAATATTCACTGCTTTTACATAGAGAAGCAGACGATTTTACAACATTGCCTTTTTCGATGAAATTTTAAACATGGAGATAGAAAATATTTTTACTTCCATGGTTTTAAGTTTTTACGTAACATGTGTTACTGCAGTACTGTGATAACTTAAAAAATATCACCGCTGAATGTATCGCATTTTAGATATGTTTAAATAAAATTGCATTGCAGTTGGAAAGTGTTTCATTATCAATGCTTTATGCATGATTGATCTTTCTTGTTAATGGTGTGATCTGTTGAGAACAAAGCATAAATTATATCCGCAGCAAAAACTCAATTTCGCGTCATTATCTGATTTGGGAAGAGAAAAGACATTTCCTGTCAACGACAAAAAAAAAAATTATGCGGAATCTGGAGCACACGTACACCAGCATAGAACACACACACACACACACACACACAAAAAAAAAAAAAATGTCCTTATCGGATATCGCGCTTCATTTAGAAATAATCACCGAACTACACGACTTCATTTGCAGCAAAAGAACGAGCGTCGTTATTCGGAAAATGACTTCGACGCCAGAAAAATATCGCTCTCTAAATAATTGTAGCGTCATTCCTGTCGCACTTCAAAGAGCGTCTGCACTGCCGAATATAAAACAGTTCGAAACACGAGATGTCATTAAATTCACTCATTTTGAATGTGTGTGTTGAAAAAGACAAGGAAGCGGTGATATGGCAATCGCTGCATGGTAGAGATGCAGAATGTGGAAAATTTGGAGTTCAAAAAAGAAATCTCTGAAAAAAATAAACATGCTCCGTAAAATGATAAATTATTTACAGGCGTTTTAAGTGAAAAATCTAATGTGGGCAGCACATGACTTTTCCTACAGACTTGGGGGGGGGGGCAGATCCCCTATGGTGGGAGATAGGTTCGAACTCGGAATCTGCTGATCCTGCGCCTTGTCGTCAGGCCCAAAAGAATTCTTCAAGGCTGAGGGAGTACACGGAGATGTCTTACGTAGCAGTGCATGACTCAATACAGCCCCGCCACAGACTCATATTCATTTTGTCTTAATTTCCTGAATGATTCATTAAATTGTGTTTAATGACGCAAATATAACACGCGTAATATATTTGAAATGATGCTGAATTTGCACTTTTATATCATTTTTTACTTTTATTAGGGATCTGTACGTATTCTCAAAGGCGGTACCAAAATTGTGAAAAACTTATCCCGAGAACGGCTGGACCGAGAGTAGTTAAGTTCATCGTCAAAAATGACGTATGAAACAAGCATTTTATGGATGGATTTGAACATACGTAGTCTAATATTTTAAATTTTAACGATTTTTGAAGGCCATTTCACAAAAAAAGAGCTGTTTTCTTTTTTTACCGAATCGAATTAAAATCTAAGCTTTAGGATCACCCACAAGGGACTTTGACTTTTCAACAAAATTTAGTGAAATTGAGTCTATTCGTTTTTTATCTAGAGTGGACACGTATGATTTTTTCGAACCATTTCGCAAAAAAAAAATTCAATTTTTTTTTTATTCCAAATCATACTAAAATCTAACCACTACCAGGGTGACCTACGAGTGACTTCAATATAAAATTTTATGAAATTGGGTCCATTCGTTTTAGAGTTAGAGTGGATAAATGCATTACACTAACAGACATACACAGACGTCGCGATAAAAAATAGTTTTTTCGTATTCTAGAGGGCCCAAAACATCGTCTAAAGGTACAGGGATACCATACTGAATTTTGTTGGGTGCCAGGACATGTTGGTATCAGAGGAAATGAGTTGGCAGATATTGCTGCTAAATCAGCTACTCAAAATTTAAACCTGACAATCCCTTTAACTGACATCAAACCATTCATTTTGAAAAATATATATGACAAATGGCAGTATTCCTGGAACCAGCAGTCTCGTAATAAGTTGTATGAAGTAAAGCCCGTAATACAAAAGTGGACTAGTTTCCAATGTAGGAAACTTGAGGTACTTTTAACACGTTTGCGAATTGGTCATACTCGTTTTACCCACAGACACTTACTTTTAGGAGAAGTTGAACCCTTTTGTAATAGTTGTCAGACCTCAGCAAGTATCAAACATATTTTAATTGAGTGTACTAAATATAAACAGTTTCGTTTCAAGCATTTTAAGACTTATACATTAAATTTGGCAGAATTGATTGGAGAAAATCCTCATTTGGAGCTTTTCCCATTCCTATTGGACATTGGTTTTTTCCATCATTTTTAACATCACCTTTTATAATCTTTTAGCCATTTTTCATATCATTTGCATTGTTGCACATGTTCCATAGTATTTTCACACATCACTATTTTAAATTATATACGTGTTATCAATACTATTTTATGTATCTCAGTACCATATGTCTGGCGCAGCATATCCTCTTTGGATCTTGTGCCATTAAACCATAATCAATCAATCAATCAATCAATCAATCAACCAAAACGAGTAGGTCCGTCGAAAACTCGATTTTATTCCAGTACATTCCCTATATATTACCATGTATTGTAGGAAAAGTAAAACAATAAAAAAAGTACTTTTACAGCACTAGCAATATTGATATTACGGGAAATAAAACGGTTAAATTTATAAAGGAAATAATTTTGATAGTTTAATTTTAAATATTGGACTCATTGGGTAAATGATGGAAAAACATTGTATCCTCAAATAAAAGCAGTGCATAAAGAAATCGAACATTTTTTACTTTCCTTATATACATAGTGTATAAGGAAAGTATTGTGACGAGGTCGAAAATTCGAATTCGAGTTTTCGACGAAAGAGCACGTTTCAAGCATCCCTGATCACAAATCAAACATTTTTGAAGTGATGTCTGTGTGTGTGTGTGTGTGTGTGTGTGTGTGTGTGTGTGTCAGTGAGTCTGTAGAGACGATAACTGACGAACGAATGGACCAATTCGAACAAAATTTGGTACAAAAATCACAATCCGTAAACACTGGAAGCCTATTGTTTTTATTCGCAATCGAATGTTCAGAACCCCCCCCCCCCTAAATTTTCGAGTGAAATTTTGAAAAAATCGTCAAAAAATCAAAACCACTAATAAAGTTGCGTAAATAGACATTTCTTATATAATTTTTTATTAGAAAACGATTGACATAAATTTTAGAACGCTAACATGAACCGTTCTCGAGATATTGCACATTTTTCTAAAAAATTATCAAAAAGTTATATAAAATAAAAAAAAAATATTTCCTATTGAGAAACATGTTCA
This sequence comes from Amaurobius ferox, assembly GCA_951213105.1. NCBI lineage: Eukaryota > Metazoa > Arthropoda > Arachnida > Araneae > Amaurobiidae > Amaurobius > Amaurobius ferox. Next base: position 166,892,122 of record OX578134.1, on the reverse strand, counting down.
CTTTTCACATGTAATACCATGCGATAAATTGGGTACCATCATTCTCGTGGATCTAGCTCGTTCCATTCAGGAAAAAAGAAACTTTGAGTAATACTTTTGTATTTGAACGCCAATAGTCATTTAACTTCTGTAAGAATAACTTATTTCTCCTTCCTTAACGCTTGGCGAGATTTTGACGACAAATTTGGCGGAATGTCGCCAACTTGGCGACATTTTTAATTGTTGCCAAAGTAACAAAAATCTCGCCAAATGGATAAAAATGACGCTAAATCAATGAAAATGACAACTCATTGAAGAAAATTCAATATCTTGGAAAGAATATAATTATCTACTATAAGAATAATATTTTTTTAACTGTAAAAGTAGTAAATTCATTGCATTATATAAGGAAAGTCATGTGTTGCCCACATCAGACGTTTTTTTCAAGCATTTAATCATTGAATGGGATAATTATTTTAAGAAATTGACTGCACTATGAAGAAATAGTATGAAGCCTGTTCGGTATTGTGCCGGGGAAAAATCGGCTTCTTTTAAAGTCTTGGGTTTATATAAATATTCACTCAAACTGCTGTCTAAATTAACGTGCAAAAATACAGAGTTCGTTAGTTACACTATACATGGTTAAATAAAAATATCAATAAGTTTCTGAGTGGCTCTCTCCTTCGTCGTGATAAAAAATAATCAGCAGAAGACAGACGCATTTTTTCCCTTGCAAAGTCCACTTCGACGATAAAATCTCGCAATTTCGTCCCAGTAGCTCAACGGTAGAGCGTCGGCTGGCCAGTTCGGAGATCCAGGGTTCGATTCCCGGTTGTGACAACAAGGCTCTTTACAATGGCGCCCGAACACATCAACCCTGTAGGTTGGTGCAAAGATGTCAGAGATCTGAAAATGACCCTAGTACGACTAGTACGGATTCAGTGGACTCTGGAAGATGGAGCGCCGATTTCAAATGGAGAGAATAACGACCACACAGAATACTCACCTGGGTAAAAATAGTAGGAGGAGGAGGCTAACCTGGGATAAAAATAGCAGGAGGTGGTCAGTCAGATGATCAGTGGCCCGCCAATCTGACATTAGATGGTGGAGAATGCAGAGTCCATTTCGACGACAAGAGCTTGCAATTTTGTCCCAGTAGCTCAACGGCAGAGCGTCGGCAGGCCAGTTCGAAGATCCAGGGTTTGATTCCCGATTGGGGAAGCAAGGCTCTTTACAGCCTTCCTTGGTGCAAATGTTATCTCTCTATACTCACGAAAAGGGCTATTATTTGTGTTGAAAACCGGCTAAAAATATCAATCAGCCTTGTATATACTGTATGAAAGTGCTGTCAACTGTGGTAACTTTACCTCTTTATGTATAATTTGGGCCAATAAAATAGTGCAGACAGTGTTCGTTGTGAGTATCACAACTTTAATCGAACTTTATATTGATGGCGGCAAATAAGAGTTTAGCTTAAACAGTTCGCCATCGTCACCCCTGCGAACAATATCTTATTTTACTGGGCTAAAATTAACCGTGGAGAACCAAAGTAACCCCGAGTGACTGTATTTATTTTGTCGACACTTCCGGTTATTTATAATTTTAAATGACTGGCATTTATTACATTAAAATCTATAAAGTGTTTAGTATTAAATTATCCGCTATTTTCTCATGTGCTTGGATGACTTAGTTTGTAAGATATTTATGTAAAGACTAGTGAGAGAGACCAGCGGGCATTCTGCCATGGTTTCCTCGCAGTTCTTCGCTGTCAAAAAGGTACAGTCATTGCATTGTGTAGGGAACGGGCCACCCACATCATGGACTCCCTTTCAATATCTGATGTCATACGCTCATAAAGCTCCATAGTTCATGAAATGTTTATCCGTGATTGAAACACGTTTGGCAACACTTTGTAGCAGCGTTACTCAGAGATAGATAGATAGACAGATAAATCAAGGTGTTTATATTATTAATCAAAACGTCATGGACCAGTTTACAGGGTCATTATGCACCTATCAAACTTATTTCGGACCAGGATGGCTTGATGGTTTACAACGCTCACACTTTGGCTGTTAATTCTCATCAATGGTTCTATCCTCATCTCAAACGGTATTTATTAACGAATTGCGCGAAGCAGACTTTTATTCTTTTTTCGATCATGTAACGCTAACACAATATACACTCTTTTGCAAAAAAAAAATCTGATGTGGGCAACACATGACTTTCCTTATATAATGAAATGAATTTACTACTTTTACAGTAAAATAAATAGGTTTTTCTTCTAGTAGATACTAATATCCTTTCCAAGATATTGAATTTTCGACAATGAGTCGTCATTTTCATTGATTTATCGTCATTTTTACCCATTTAGCGAGATTTTCGTTAATTTGGCAACATTTCAAAAAGTCGCCAAGTTGGCGACATTCCGCCAATTTCGTCGCCAAAATCTCGCCAAGCGTTATGGACGAACAAATTAGTTACATATATATATATATATATATATATATATATATATATATATATATATATATATATATAACTTATTAGATATTGAATTTTCGACATATATTATATAACTATTATTATATATTTATATATTATATAACTTATTAGATATTGAATTTTCCACAATTAGTCGTCATTTTCATTGATTTAGCGTCATTTTTATCCATTTGGCAAGATTTTCGTTAATTTGGCAACATTTCAAAAAATCGCCAAGTTGGCGACATTCCGCCAATTTCGTCGCCAAAATCTCGCCAAGCGTTATGGACAAAGAAATAAGTTATTCTTACAGCAGATAAATTGGCGTTCAAATGCAAAAGTATTACTCAAAGTATCTTTTTTCATGAATGGAACGAGCTAGATCCACGAGAATGATGTCACCCAATTTATCGCATGATATTATATATGAAAAGTGAACATGTTTCTCAATAGGAAATATTTTTTTTTCTATTTTATATGACTTTTTGATAATTTTTTTGAAAAATGTGCAATATCTCGAGAACGGTTCTTGTTAGCGTTCTAAAATTTATGTCAATCGTTTTCTATTGAAAAATTATATAAGAAATGTCTATTTACGTAACTTTATTATTGGTTTTGATTTTTTGACGATTTTTTCAAAATTTCATTCGAAAACTTAGGGGGGTTCTGAACATTCGATTGCGTATAAAAACAATAGGCTTCCAGTGTTTATAGATTGTGATTTTTGTACCAAATTTGGTTCGAATCGGTCCATTCGTTCGTCAGTTATCGTCTCCACAGACCCACTGACACACACACACACACACACATCACTTAAAATGTTTGATTCGTGATCAGGGATGCTTGAAACGTGCTCTCCCGTCGAAAACTCGAATTCGAATTTTCGACCCCGTCACAATACTTTCCTTATGCATTATGTATATAAGGAAAGTAAAACGAAGCACCCCTAAAAAATTATCCGATCATCTCGAAATTTTGCATGCAAATTCTTTTATACCAAGTATGCAAATTATTAAATTTGCAAGGCCAATGAGTGATAAATTTGGTCATAGCGCGCGTTTCCACTGCGCAACTAGCATCCTATAAAACAGGTTAAAAATATGGACGGTTTATTTTTGTTAGTTATCGGCGTTGCAGTTCCATGAAGACACAACCAATAATGCCGTTACGACTTTGCCGGAAAACTTTTAAGCAATTAGACGAGTTCGAACGTGGTCGTATAGTGGGGATACGTGAAGCTGGCTGGTCATACCGAGCAATAGGCCGCCACCTGCACCGAACGGACACTAATGTGCAAAGGTGCTGGCAGTAATGGTTGCTGCAAGGAACTCGTCGGCGGAATGGAGGCTCTGGAATGCCAAGGTGCATGAATGTGAGGCAAGGTCGGATGATTGTGCAACCGGCCCGAACTAGCCCAACGGCATCATTGTCCGCCATCCAACGTGCTATAGCCTCTTCCATACCACCCGTAGTACCTTCCACCATCTCACGGAGCTTGGCTGATGTGGGGTTACGCTCACAGCGGCCTTTAAGACGTTTGCCCATAACCCCACAACATTGAGTCGTTTGGAGTGGTGTCGTAGTCGAGCATCATGGCCACCAGTAGACTGCCATCGCATAGTATTCAGCGATAAATCACGCTTCAGTCTTTCAGCAGATGACCATCGGGTACGTGTGTGGAGGCGCCAGGGCCAGCGATCCCAATCAGCCTTTGTTTCACACAGGCACACAGCCATTACCCCTGGTGTGATGGTGTGAGGTGCTATCTCTTACATAGCAGGTCGCTCCTAGTCATCCTGCGTACAACTTTAACAGCTCAACTATATGTTGATGAAATCCTGCGGCCGTTTACGTTACCCTTCATGGCAAGTCATTCTGGGACCATTTTCCAACAAGATAATGCCACATCACACACGGCTCGCATATCTGTGGATTATCTCCGTGCTGTTGATACTATTCCTTGGCCAGCAAGGTCACCAAACCTTTCATCAATCGAGCATGTATGGGACATGATCGGCCGCCAGATACGGGCACCCCGAAATGTAGCAAATCTGGAGCAACTATTGAGGAATGCCTGGCTGAATGTATCGCTGGATGACATTAGGAAACTTTATCACTCCTTACCTAGACTATAAGCATGCATTGCCGCCAAGGGTGGTTTCACTAATTACTGATTTGAAAATTCAATGTGCAATTGCTCACCATTGATGGGTTCAGTAACCTTGATTTTGTAATTAATTACCTGTGTATGAGCTGTAAGCATATTTAATTCCAATAAAATCAGTCACTGTCTTCATGGTGCTTCGTGTTCTTTTTTTTTTTTTTTTTTTTCAAAGGCGTGTATTTTCTCTTAGAAAAGTCCATCGATTTTTAGTTCAAACCTATCTGTCGCCTGCGTAAAAATATCTGAATCAATTCCTTGCTAAGTTTAATTTTATTTTCTCTTTTCAAAACTCAAATTGGGAAACAAGTGGAAAAGTTCTACAATCAACTTCTTATTTGGTACGCATTCACTGTCAACTTGTTTTTAAAGGACTGCCCATAAAACAAACTGCTCATTCACATTCATGTAACACTCTTCAATTGCCATCCTATTTTATGAAGTCTAAATCGATATTTCTTTTTGCAGAAAAACCATCAATGGGTACTACAGAATCAGAATCAACAGACTACATTGGTAAGTGTACTAACAGCAAGTCAGATTAGAGCAGAAAATTATTTATATATTTATTTATTTATGCAATTTACGTGGCAACTACAGACGAAGTCCAGTTACAGTAACCACACAAACAAAGAAAACAGAGCATAAAATACAAGAATACAAAATAGTATACATGTCAAACGCATTAAAATAGACTTTTTTAAAATGGGCAGGAGTCCAATTAAAAATATCACTATCAGTGCAATAGGTATTACGGAGATCAATACATTTATAGATAGAATAGCTCTTAATGTGATTGTGTTTAACAGTAGTATTGAGAAATAATGTTTTTCTTCTAGTATTATTAACAGGTATATGGAATTCCAGGCGAGAAATTAAAATGGGACAATCAATAGTATTGTTTAAAACTATTAATTGTCCCATTGTAAAACATAACAATTGTAAAACAAGAGGAGGCAGGACCATTTTCTTCTTTTTTTAAGAGACATTACATTAAATTTTTGTCTGAGTTCACTAGTGTGCATGTCATAAGGATAAAGGACATTCTGTAATTCATAATACGTAAAAGTTTATTTTGTACGTCTTCTATTCGTTGAGAATGCAGATTGTAAACAGGGTCCCAGACCATTGCACAATACTCCAAAATGGGTTTAACAAGGGCATTATAAAGACAAATAATAGTACCAGTCCTAGCAAAACCACAAGATCGTCTCAAGATCAAGCCAAACCTTTGATATGCTCTTCTAATAGTATTATCGATATGCCGCTAAAAGTTAAATTTATCATCCATATATATATATATATATATATATATATATATATATATATATATATATATATATATAAGATGTTTAAAAATGGATGATTAATCATCGAATTTGGGCCGGTGCTGTTCTTTTCTCTTATCGGCATTATGACCGTGGATTTGCTTCTATGGTGATGTTAATATTACTTGAATTTTTTATTATTACATTTTTCTAATATATATATATAAGAGAAATATTTTATGAAAATCCAAAGATAAATAGAGTTTGATAAATTTTTGAAAAATCTGTCTCATTCTTTCAAATAATCACAATTATAGCATGTTACCCTTCAGTTTAAAAGGCTTGACAAAATTTCGATTAATGCCAAGTTTGATAATGTACCCTTCAGGGTGTAACTTGCCCCCACCCCTCCCCCAAGGGGGTTAATGAAGTCACGAACACAAAAATTTCATCACGGCTATTTTTCACTACATTGATTGAAACTGTGAAGTTCTGTAATCATTAAGCCATAAATAACCTCCTTTTATGCATGATTATGCTAAATTTTGTCTTATATTGCCATGTTAAGAAAATATAAAATTTCGAATCCATTTCGAAATTTTCGAGATTCTATCTTGCTCTGGATGTTTCTTTAACAAAACCGAAAGTAAAGTTACGTAAAAGTCCATTAATATGTAAGGCAGCTATCGTCTACACAAGACATCACTCCAAAAATAATCTAAAGGTGTTCAAGACGTTCTAAAATATATATTAACCTTTTGCTTACGGGTGGGACAGCGTCCATCCCAAACGAAGAACCTCTCAAAAAGACAGGTATTTGACATACCCTATCCCAAACAGTTCGATCCCCTTTTGCAGGCGTTGGCGTCCAGGGACGCCAACGGATAGGGTATGTAAAATACCTGTCTTTTTGAGAGGTTCTTCGTTTGGGACGGACGCTGTCCCACCCGTAAGCAAAAGGTTAACATCAAAATCTCGAAACCAAAATTTTCGTCAAAATAACACATTCTCAACACTATGAAGAAAGTAAATATAATAAACAATCTTCTCTTTTCTAAATAGCTATGAAAATATACTAAAATGTCAGCGTTGCTCAAAACGAAAACACATGGACTTTAGCGATTCATCAGTGCTGCCGAAATCTAAAAATCAGATCCAACGTTGCCATCCTAGGACCAATTACTATTATTATTTCCTAGAAAATCTTACTAGAATTACAAAATAGGAATTAGATGTCCCAACAGTGAACGAGTTCAAAAATTATTTTAGTGCTATGTAACGGAGGTTTGTTTAAAATGAATGGAACTTCCGAGTCTCGTTCGTCCTGAAGGGGTTGAGGCATTGAATATCCACAATTTATAAAACCAAATTATGTCAGTAACCAATATTGTCAGTATTACAGCATACTCACAGAACCCCCCTATAGGGGGCGTTCCTAAAGTTAAGGTCGCGTTCCCCGGGGGTTAATATCCCGGGCATGACAGGTTTCTTTATTTTTACTTGGCTCTGCGTATATGAGGAGATGGAAATTAAGAATGCGCGCATTTTGTTCTCGGACTTTCGAGGGGTACCGAACTTGTTAACTGCGACTGGCATCTTACTCCACCGACGTCATTGAATTTCCTTGGACGTCATTGTATTCTGCGAGCACAGCACAATTTAAAAATTTTGTGCAAGTTGTTTACGCCTAGATATTGCAACTTAATTTAACAAATATTTTTAACCGTAACAATGCGAAAACGTTTTGGGTTTTGGCAACCCCCCTCAAAGTTTACTCTGGACCTTTCGTCATTCGTGACCGTGACGTCATGAATGACGAAACTTAATCCCCATGACGTCAAGCTGACACCTCTTAGATTCGTTGCCGGACTGAGTGCCCAACCTTATATTAAATATCCTTGTAGCAACGTCTATCGCAAGAGCTATAAGTCAAATTCTTCCCCAGGCTATTCTAAACTGCTACCAACATAAGAACAAAACTTTCAAAAAATTTATGTAAATGTTTTATCTAATAAAACTGATAAAGATCCATCTTTTGTTTCCATTCTGAATGGGATACAAGTAGAACTAAACACTGCAGAATATAAATATATGAAACAATCGACTCCTAACGATCCTTTTCAAAGGTAACAGCATGTTACTCTTTTGAAACATTAAACTATAATTTGTATGAAGTGGCATATTTCAACGCAAAATAATCTAAAAATTCTAAAGGCCCATTGGATAAAGTTTACAGTATGCAGACATTCAAAAAGCGCTACAGCCAGGTGATTTCATTGCAACGAAATAACGAATGAAATGATTCTACCTTAACGCATTTTCAAGACACTCACCTGCTTTTTGGTCCCGCTTGACGCCGCGATGTGTCCAAGCTTTTGCGAAATTCCATAATCCGGGACTTCGGCGGCGCTGGAAAACTAAATGCGTCGGTTTATCCGATGTCACACTAAAATAAAGCAAAAAATGGTAAAAATTGATTTTTACAAAATGTAATGGACAATAAATGGGATATTTATCTACCTAAACCGTTATGCAGGCTGGATTCCACTGTACAATATGTGAAAAAACATATAAATTAATCTAAAAAGGTTAAAAACCCATTATATAACGGATTAACGAAAGTTTGCAGTATGCAGGCATTCAAAAAGCTTTTATCCTCCACAGACAGTCGATTCCATTGCTACCAAATAACGGATAAAATTATTCTATCTTAACGATTTCATCGCAACACGTTCATTCAGCGTGGGTAGAGACTGACTTCTTTCCTTCCAGAAACACTCATGCATTTGCCATTGAAGTACCACGAAAAAAGAAGCCTACGTCATGAAATTCTGCAAAAATTATAACACCCGTTTCATGCAGTAAAGTCTCGACTAAAATGCGATGTATGCAGTACTATGAAAGTTGACTAACCCAATACAGTTATGGATCAACCAAACCACAGAATTTAACTGAATATTTACCTTAGAAATTTATCAAATAGACCAAAAATCTTGTTAGATTCTCGTCGCATTACAACATTTTCACCTCACATTCTGGATACGAATGGTTTGTTTTCTCTAACTATTCGTTCTAGCGCATGCGTAGATAAGTCGTTTCAAAGCTACTGGCTTCTTTCTTCATTTTCTTTCTTCTTGGCAGGGAAGAAATTCTCCAACAATCCCTCATTCCCCCTCTTTTCTTCCCCAATGGGTATCAACTTTAGGAAGTAACTAATTGTATGTGAACCAGTTGCTGCAATGGCTACTGATAAATTTCGCCAGGGTTTAGATAGTGGTTGATATCAAGTAAGGTGTTGAAGTCTTTTGTAGAACCATTCCTTGATTCTTCTAAAATCTCAGACTATTCCCTCTTTCTTTAACAATTTTTTTTTACATTTCATCATGATAAAAGCTACTACCTAATTCAGCACTGGGTGTGGTTTTTTTAAACCTCTGAATGTGGTCTTCTTAATTACTTTTAACTCCAAATTTAAGCCATTTAAAATAAAATGCGAAGAAAATAATATAAAATCAAATGTCTCCAACATATTGCTTTAGCTACAGATAAACTTTGATACTGTAGACTTCCGATAATCCGGCACGTTCGGAACTTCAGCGGTGCCAGATTAACAAATTTGCCGGATTATCGGATGTCAAACTAAAAGGGAGAGTCAGAAAGGGGGAGACATTTAAAATAATGGACAATAATGGACAATAATGGTCCAACAAGTCAAATAATGGACAATAAATGGAATATTTATTTACAAAAAAATTAAATTGATTTCAAAAATAATAAAGTAAACTTCAATAAACAGAGATCTGCGAATAAAATCATTTACTCTATTACAGCAAATGTACCTCAGTACAAATGGAACCCAATGCAGTTCGAGAGGTGTGCCGGACTATCGACCGTGTCGAATCATCGGATGCTTTATTAAAGGAAATTTACTAGATTGTGGAAAATAATTAGACATATTAGAACTTTCTTATAGCTTGATCTCGCTAAATAATCAAGAGGCACTTTTGATTAGCGATTAAAGTATGCATACCAAATTTCATTTTATTCGCGTAATTTGCTCAAAAAATAACGAGCATCCTGTGCAAAAATAAAATACTTTCTGATATTTAAAATTAAAGACAACCATAGAATAAGTTTAAAAGCCTTTTATTAAAATCTCCGATTTTATTAAAATACTTTTAAACCTATTTTTTGGTTGTCTTTGATTTTAAAGTATTAATTAGGTGACATGTTTCCATGCTATTTTATTATTTTATATACTTTCTAATATCTCAGGAGCTACACGCGATACTTTCTAAATAATGACACCATCACAGTGCTAGATCCTTTGCATAGACTTTGCATAGACTCATGCATAGACTTGGCATAAACTATACTTTGCATAGACTATGTTTTATAAGTAAAGAAAAAAAATCTGATGTGGGCAGCACATGACTTTCCGTACCAATCCAAATTCATTATCATAGTTTTTAATTCATAATGCATTAAATTGAGTTTAATTTTATTAAATAACATGGATGCTTTTCTGACATTATATCCAATTTGCGGTTTTAATGCATGTTCTTTCATTTGGCAACTTAATGCACTTTAAAGTCTTCAACTTTTCAAAATTCCAAAAAACTTAAATACCTCGAGAACGGTTCATCCTAGAGTCACGGAATGAGACTTATTCGCTGTACATTAGACTTATTCGCTATGAGACTTATTCGCTTACAATACCATTCAATTTTTTTTCAATTTTGTTATAATTTTGTATTCTTTTTAATTTAATTTTTTTTAACGAAAATTTGAAAATGCTCCTTGCATGCCATTTTTTCACATTTTTGATTAAAAACTCAAAAACACATTATGAACAAATTTGGATATTTATTTTTAAATCCCTTAGAAAGTTAATTTTTTAAAAATATTTTCCTGCTTTAAAATTTAATTTTCATCATTTAATTAGGTTCTTATTCACTTTTAATTATCTTAATAAAGTCCAATTATGAAAGGCATACCCAGTTTCATTAAAAAGTATGAGAGGTGTCTTCTTGCCAAATTTCATGCATCTCAGACAAAAAAATTAAGACGCATGGAGCATTTTAAAAGTGTAAAACCTTTGAAAATTCCGTTACGAAAAAAATGCATTCAACCTTTTGCTTACGGGTGGGACAACGTCCATATCAAACGAAGAACCTCCCAAAAACACAGGTATTTGGCATTGCACATGCTGCAGCAGGTGCAATGTTTCTGTCAGCGATTTCCATGAACGCCAATGCCTGCAAAGGGGATCGAACTGTTTGGGATAGGGTATGTCAAATACCTGTGTTTTGGGGAGGTTCTTCGTTTGAGATGGACGCTGTCCCACCCGTAAGCAAATGTTAAATGTGTAAAATAATGTTACATATTAAAACTGTTTTTAGTCGATTTTTGCTCATTTCAACGTCCACTGTCCCCTTAATATATTTCGGCAATTTTAGCCATTTATTTCGATATTTGCACACCAAAAAAGGGTTTTTCCGAATCATGCCAGAATCTAATCAGTATCAAAATATCCCTCAAGGGATGCGACTACTCAATTTTAAGAAGTATCATTAAATAGTTTTTATTAAATACAAACCGGTATCGTTCTGGACAGCAACTGTTGAAACAATTTAAGCCCAATAAAACTTGGGGAAATGATGGCCATACTGATAACAGCTCTCATAAAATTCAGCATATTCACTTCGCAAGACTTTTGAGTAGTCTGAGCTTATATTGGTTTTTCCATTCCACATCCTTCATGAAGCTTCGAAAATTTTAAACGTACTACCATCATGCTAAGAAATGTCTTCGAAATCGTCAATCGATCGAATTGACCGTCACTTTGCCATTGGGAGAAAATTCACTGATCACGCAATAACGTTAACAGAGGGACTGCACTTGTTTGTGAGTAATCTAAATCGCGTCAGAATTTCAATGTTAAAGAATAGCAATTTCAACAGGTTTCTGTTTTTTCGCGCAGACGAGACTGGGATCAGTATCCGTGCGTTCCCTTATTCATAGACCTCTGGGGTTCCCTAATCAAGATCAAACTTAATTCATCGAATTTGGTGATGATAAATCCAGCGGATGAAACCCCTTAACGCCTACTACCTCCCAAGACAGACATTCGGAACAATAGGAATTCTGATGGGTTGGATGTCATATAGCACAACCTTGTATAAAAGAAGCTTTGCACTTGTAAGCATTCACTATTACACAACTTTCTAAAATTGATCTTGCTTGCATTGGCTTATTTATTTTCAATTATAATTTTTATTCTTATTGAAGAAATCTTGTACAGTTATCATATTCCTTTTTTTCAGAACCCAACATTCGACGAAATGAAGTTACATACGAGGAAATTCGTCCCATTGCAGACAATATCAGACTGGGTAAGTTATATTACTGTGTGTAAGCAGGTAAAAATACGAAGCAAAACACTGGCATTTGGATCGGGGTTTCCCAACCAGTCAAGCGAGGTGTACCTTTAGAGCAGGAATAAGAAGTATCTCTCCTCTAAGGGTGTACCGCAGTCGATCGCGGAGTGGTGGTTTAAGTGCATCTTTAATTTTCAAAATGATTGTCGAAATTGAAGCTGTTTCAAAACCATTTCAAACAAGATTCGTAGGTTTGGGGTAAGATTGAAAATATCGCATTATTTTATTCAAACATGTTTCAAAAAGATATCAATACGCAAGAAATTGCGAGTCGAATCTCTACAATGTTTGATACAATATGGGACACAAAGTGGAATTAAAAATAATAAAGTCCACTTCGATAAGAGCTTGCAATTTCGTCCCAGTAGCTCAACGGTATAGAGCGTCGGCAGTTTGGAGATCCAGGGTTCGATTCCGGGTTGGGGCAGCAAGGCTCTTTATAAGCTTCAAAATGATTTATAATTGAAGTCCAAAAATTGTGTTTGAAAATACCCCAAAGATAAATAAATGCATAATCCGTATAAGTGCAGCACAAAAACTTATGTCTTATTTTGGCTTTACTTATTAGACGGAATCCGAATTTTTTGATATGCATATTTTAAAATCATATGCAATAAGAATTTTTTTAGATGATGAACGCGTTGATCCATGTTTACAATTATCTCTTTCATCGTATCATCCCGACTTTGAAAATATTGCAAAATCTTGGCAAATGTTTACGATCTCATTAATAATATTTTATCCTATGGCTGATAGCGGTTGGTAAGGAAACACTTTGTGTGAAAATAGCTCGAAATAGTAGTACTAAAATATAAAATAACTAAAAACACGAATTCGAATTTAAAAAAGGAAAACATCTCACCGAGGCGCATTGTCCCTGGTCCTTAAATACCTGTGTACCAAATTTCACGACTTATTAGGGTCAACATAACGCACGACACTAATATTTCTAGTCTGTTCATACTAGTCTGTTCATACTAGTCTGTTCATTTCTACTCTGTTCATACAACAGACGCTGTTCCTTTGAGTTCCTTTGAAAGAGAATTAATTCTTCGATCTTTCGATAGGGTTTAAGATAGAAAAACAGTGCAATAATATTTTCTATCGCTAAGATACCGATTAGTGCGAAAATCGTTCTAAATGGCGCTTCAACATTAAATAACTAAGAAGATAATTTGAGATTCTTCTTTTTTCTTCTGAGAATACGTTTTTTCTCTCGGGAGACGAGGCACCCCCGTAACAAATTTCATGGCTGTAGGACGTTAATATTTTTCACTACAGACGACACAAACGAAAAAACACACATGCATCTTTTATTATTATAGAATATATTATATTTGATATAATCATATTATCGACTGTATAAATTTTGTTTCCACTGAAATGTTTTACACGCGTTATAAATATGTAAACGCTATTTATTATATTCTTATTATTCCTTTATACAGGGTGATTCAAAAAAGATGGGTCGAATTTTACGAGGTGGTGTTAGTACACATCAAACCAAGCATTTTTTGTCATAGTTTACTTGGTCGGAAATGAAACACAAAGGCGTTACAGAGTGCTTACTCATTTTCGACCCAGTAAACTATGACGAAAAATGCTTGGTTTGAGAATCACCCTGTATATGTTGATCGCGATAACGTTGTATAAAAGATCGCCAGCACAAAAATGTTGGGCAACCCTTATATCGATGCAATAGTTAAATACTCGTATTGACACAATCTGAGTATAATGACTGTCTATCTCTTTTCAGAACGAAAAGAAAGAAGAGAAGAAACAGAAAGCCAGTTGATTCCAACTTACACACATCCAATAGGTAAGAAAGACAGGGTTCTGGAGCGCGCATCCCGTGATTTTACTTACACATTTTAAGCAATTGCTTACAAAATAAAAATAATTAGATCCTTTTGATCACTAGGCATGGCACATAAAAAATCAATATAATTTTGTTGTTTCCAATTTAAAAAGTCACCCAACTTCATCTCAATAGCGTATTCAACTCTTTCAACCGATGTCGTCCTCTGCAGAAAAAATAAAATGTCAAATATCTCGGGTAGGGTACCCAACCTGGGGTATATGCAGTGCTTCTTTCAAGACGTTTTGGCCGGGAGGGGGGCGAATGACATTTTAGGGGGGAGGGGAAGTTTTCTATTTGTCCTATATAAATATATCTAAATGCTGTGCAACAAAAATAGAAACTAGTTTTCATAAAATGTCCTCTGGGGGACGAATACATGTCTCCGGGAGGGCTTCGCCCCCTCCCCCATCAGGAGGTATGCCTGAAAGAAACACTGAGCATACGTACCATTTGAGGTTCGTGCGGTGTTCCTTTTAGGCATACTTCCAGGGGGGCGAAGACCCCCTCCCCTCCAGGAAACATTTTATGTTAACCTAGTTTCTATTTATGTGACACGGCATTTAGATATATTTAGAGCAAATAGAAAAATGTCCCCCATAAAATTTTATTCGCCACCGACCCCGGCCAAAGAGTCCTGAAAGAAACACTGAGTACTGTAGTTGAGGGTACGCGAGAAATATTCAGGAATGATGTTAGAGAACAAATGGATTTTCTTTAAACCAAATTGCTTTCCTTCATTGAGACTACTGATTAAAATAAATGTAGTCTATTTTTAAATCCAAGTAAACTGTATTCGGTCTTTTTCTTTGGTCCAGATCGTCCGACCTACTCGAAGGTGTAAGGTATCTGTTTGGATGGTCGGGGCGGTACCATCTAATTTAGACCAAAGCCCAGTGGGGGCGGCACAGACAGGGACCGTACCCTCCTTTCCCAACCACCAATTTTTCGGAAGTTCTTACGGATCCACATATTTAACGTGCCCGCACTCCGCATGAACACGGGGACAGTTTGGGCAAATCCAGGAATCGAACTCGGATCGTCCGAGTTCAATCCCCGAAAGCTAAGCAAGCTGCTGTCCCACACATAAACCCTATTCATTGAATGAGTAGACATTTGCCCCCTATTCTAGTTTCAAGTAGCCTAGTTTGCGATATTTTAATGAACCTTGAAATTCACTGCCTAGCCTGCAACGCTTTTTAGGCAAGCTACTATCACCGCTTATTTACTTAGTTACCGTTTCGTGTTGAGTGTTTACATTACTTTCTAGAGACGGAAGTTTATCGCAATATCGGTTGTCAAGATCACGTATACGTGTCCCGTTACGTTATAGCATATTTGTCTATAGAACAATCTATCACTTTTGAGCAACCAACTTGTAATGAAACTGTGAGACCAAATAGGCATTTTTTAATTCAAACAAACTGAACAAAGGACTCAAACGTATGGCACCAAGGTTCTCAGTTTTTCCTGGACAGGTACGACCCATAAATTCACAAATTTGCGATGACTGCATCAGACGGATGAGACATAATGGCGACATGGAAGTGAACGACGCTGCTGATCAAGACTCGACCAAGCTCCATCGAAAATGGGGTCCAATCAGGACCGATCGCAAAATAGGATGAAAAGCAAGATTAATGAACATCGGGGAAGGCTTGATTCCCCGAATCAAGATTAAATTAAATGAAGGGCTTAGAGGAGTCGTCGCACTACAAGGATGTAGGTAGTTGAAAAAAATTCGGTATGACAGCAATTGAAAAATATTGGTCCCGTTACGAAAATTAAAAGCTCCTAGAAATTGAGAGCTAAAAGATAGTTACCACGGGATGCTAAAGTTGTGAGACAGACTTCGATTTAAATTCAAAATAGCCCAACCCAAGCAATATACCGAGTTATACGATACGCACGGATATATTGTAAAGGTGTCGAAATGAACAGTTTTCGTTTGATAAAAACAACAAGTTCATTCTTAAACTGTAGAAATCATAAAATAAACTCCATTAACGTCATTTACAATGATAAATCAGAATGTACAGGTTCCGCACTTCCTACCATCGTCTGCATCCACACACGCCACGTTCCGAATAACAACTCAGACCATCTCCCTCGTGCTTCGTGCTTCGCCTCTTTATAACCTGGTTGCCAGCTCCACCTTCCGTCCGCAAATCTGCGCGGCTGCTATTTAAATTTAGACTTTTCTTTCCCCGGGAAGACACTTTTTGAAAAATAAGAAGCCGAGATTAAAAATTATTAATCCTTACAATGTAAGTTATAATCTTTCCAAAATAAATATTATCTTTTAAACCTAAATATTTAAATTTAAGTTAAAATAACTTCTTTCTAATATCCCCATATTTGATGGCCGCTTATTTTGATGCTACATTTTAGTACGCGTTCCCATTCTGTTAGCACCTAGTCTTATGCATTTTTTATGCGGAAATAATATCCAATAACACTTTCTGTTGTCATAAATTATTCAAAATCGTTATTAAAGACTTGTAAACACTATAAATCATCCGTTTTGAAGCGGAAATTTAAAAAAATTCAAATAACATTAATAATTGCTTAAATAATGAATATAGTTATATGAATCAGAAAGATTTTGTCATTCAAATAATAAAAAATATTTTTGGTGAAATGAGACATTTCATAAAGGAAAATATATTATTCTAAAGCTTTAACTAAGGTAATGAAAACCATTGTTTTGCATCTTCCTAATCCTTTCGAAAAACAAACTTTGCGACTCCTAATCGCTTAATTTAATTAGATACAGAACGTAGGCGTTAAAATCTGCACAAAATAAAAGTATAATTAAATCCAAAGTCAAGTAATCAATTTCTAAATATAATTAGTTTCGACACACGTGTCTGCTATTATTTGTTCATTCTTAATATTTAAATTCATACATTCTAATATTTTGTCTGATATTTTATAAATTATTTATAATAAGGATTTTTGAAAAAGATGTCCTACATTTATTCTAATCAATGTTAAAGGTCATCGTAAAGCTCTCAGTTTCCTCCCCCTCTTTTTATATATATTCTCTCAGATTCATTTCATATATATTTATAAATATTTCAAGAAACAAAAATCTGAATAAAACGAAATTTGGTATGAGTGTGTAACAAGGTAATGCAAATACAACAATAGGAAAAAAATAAGGCTAAAAATAACTTTATTTTTTATCTATTTATTTAAAATTGCAAGCTACAGGGCTAAGCCCCAGTAACAGCGTGCAAAATAAAATACAATACAAAATATACAGATTTAAAATATAATAAAATACATTAAAATGCAGGCTATTGACAACAAAGTAGTTTTAAAAGCACTTGCATATGAATAAATACATTAAAATATGAAATTTTTACAACAAATGATTTTAAAAAGCAATTTCCGATGAATAAGAAAGATCAAGATGATCGGGAAAGCTGTTGTAAGCTTACGGAAATTATTAATCGCACAATAACAACCAATATTTGTACCAAAATTCATTTCAAATAAACTCATGCCCGTGGTAGAATGCTGGGGAACATGAAACCCGATCCCACCCAAGACAGGGGGAAAATGCATTCTTTTATTGAACAGATTTCTGAAGAAGAAAACAAAATGAAATTCCTTCTGTTTTGTAAGCTTTTAACTTTAAACATATCACGAAGAAAAGTAGCAGATAAGGTGTAACAAAAAGTACCAATTTATGCAGGAATTATACATTTAAAAAGAATGTCAAAAAGGGATTTTCGCTTCTCACTGAAAAACTGAAACAACGCTAGTGAATGAGCATAAGGCATGTGGTCACCTCTTACAGTCACACAGGCCTCACATCGATATTTTTATGCTTCCTATGAGGTTGTGAGTTGGCTAGGTAAAAAATATACCACGTCTAAAGAAGATATGTTTTCAACTCCGGGGTGATAATTGGTGAGGGCTGACGTGATGCAATTCATCTTTCTAGTGCATCCTACATATGAGCAATGGAATACATATACGAAAACATCGATGGCCATAGCATTCCTTGGATATCTACACATTGAAAAAACCCGTCGACCAACTGAGAGCAGTGTTGCACACGTTATCGTTCATAAATACGAATTGTGAACTTACGGCAACTCAAAGCTAATCATAACGCTCCAGTACGTCGACTCTGTACAACTTACCAGTAACAGAACATCTGTCGAAGATGTAGGGCTCTGAGCGCCCCTCAACATTATGCCTATTTATACCCAGACTCCACCACTCTCTCATTGGTGGATTCAATTTCTTCATTCAATTGGTCTCTGCCCGTTATATTAAAGGCGTGGTAACGTATTCACAGTTCTCTCTATATAGTGGTGCCACGAGAATTAGTCTGTAAACTAAGTCTGGACTCATCGGTGAAAAGCACATACCTCCACTGATTCACAGTCCAGTTTCGATGTTCCTGACACTACTGTAAACGCGTACACCTGTATGCAGAAATGAGAGATATCCAACCTTTTGGACATTTAGAATACAGACTAGCTTCTCTAGAGCTTCCTCTAAACATTTGGTATAGAAATAATTGCTCTTGTGACTGTTACAGCTCTCCAGAGAGTAGCCTTGTAAACGCCGATGAGTTGAAACTTTTTGACGACATTGTATTGGTTGCTGTTTAACGTTTCCAGTGTTTGGTAACCTTCTCTAATAACTGGAGAGTGCAGGTTGTGTCACATTCAGTTCTCTGGAAACTTCTACTCGATCATTCTACTCTTCAAAAACGGATCTACTTAGTGTCTTTGAGCTACTAACGGTTTCTGTTCAACAATAACAGCACTGGGATTACAAGAAACTGGAATAAGACATGCACGCTACGGTCATCTGTATGTATGGAGTTGCAACATGCGCATCTTATTTGCGCATATATCATCAACTGATGAAATTTGAATATACACGTAGATAAGTTTAGGGTTAGTAATTAATCTACATGCAAATTTATGTTTTATTTGCGTTAACACTTTACTTTGTACTCTTTGCAAATTATGCTTAACTTTTGGACTCTAGTGTACTAGAAATTACCTTTTATCGCAGCGTTTTCATTTAATAATGGAGTCAAATTTGATGTAACGCGAATACGTCTAGCTCAAACAGCGCATTTAAAACTCGAATCTTTACATATAGATATCAAAATGCAATTAATGTCACAAAGACATCATTGTTCATATGGATCAGTGAGAATTCGTAAGGTATACTGTCGTGCAGCTTCTCCAACGTTCCATCCAAATTTTCAGTATAGCAGGACCATCGCAAAATAGTCTTTATTAGAAAAGAATGTCGTGAACATCAAAGTATGCACACGAAACACGATACTCATCTAGGATCGACGATTGATTGTTAATTGCCTCGCGTGTCTCATCTGTAAGATCAGTGTTGCGTCACAACCATCACTTGGATACGACACTCACAGTAGCGCCTAAAGCTTTCTACTTGCAGTATATGTTTCTGCAAAATGGTATTTCTTACTCATTCGATGATGTTCCGCAACTTAATTTCTTCTTCTATCTCTTGTAATTTCGAGATAAGACTGCTAACTTCCAAATTTTGTTGCTAGAGGCGTTGCCGTCAATCTGATAGCAAACGATCACTTTTCTACACCGATTTTTCATAGCTTTAGCTACCATCGTTCAGAGCTTATTTGAATTGCTTAAATCTTTCCCGGTCACCCTGTACTGGGTACTAAATGTGGCTAAAAATGCTGAATCCATCTGAATCGGTTCTACACTTTACCGGTCTCATTTATAAAGGAAACTTCCATCCTAATACTTCTCTTTCTGTGTTGCAGATATTCCGGAGCAAAGATCCTCAGACTCGGAAAACGCCTCCCCAGTCCTGGCACAGACTCTCATGATTCTCGGTGCCTACTCTGCGTATCTGGCGGTGCGGCGCTTCGTCGAGAACGGATAATAATCAAGAAACCGTGAAGCGATTTTGAAAAGTTGGACATGCCTTCTCTGTATACTATCTATCGTTGTGCGTGTGAGGATAGCGACGTGCGAAGGCTATGAAGTGCTCATGATGTAAAAATTGAACAGTTATTTTTTAAATTAAAAGCATGCAAGCTACAGGACAAAGTCCCAGTAACAGCGTGCAAGATAAAATGCAATGCAAAATATACATATTAAAATATAAAATACATTCAAATGCAAACTATTGACAGCAAATGAGTTTTAAAAGCACTTGCATATGAATAAATACATTAAAATATAGAATATTTGTGACACATGATTTTTAAAAGCAATTTCCGATGAATAAAAAACATCAAGATGATCGGGGGAGCTGTTGTAAAGTTTACAGAAATCATTAATCGCACAATAACAACCGATATTTGTACCAAAATTCCTTTCAGCAAATAAACTCATGCTCCTGGTAGAATACTAGGGAACATGAAACCCGATCCCACCCAAGAGAGGAAAACAATCAGTTCTGTTATTCAACAGATTCCTGAAGAATGAAAATAAAATAAAATTCCTTCTGTTCTGTAAGCTTTTAACATTAAACATATCACAGTAGCATATAAGGTATAACAAAAAGTACCCGTTTTCTTATAATAAAGATATCTCAGAAATTTTTTCGGAATAATTTCGATCGTGTTTGCATGAACAACATGAAAAGGCTTTTCCACACCACAGACAACACATCGGTGCTTTGAATCCTCGTTTGCCCATTTATCATTTGAACGTTCATTTTAAACACATGTTTTTTTCTTGCAAGATGCGTTTCTTGCGTTTGTACAATCGTTTCGTTTATACAGTCGAAAAGTTTCGCTTATACAGTCAAAATGTTTCATTCATACAGTTGAAAAATTTCGTTTACACAGTCAAAATGTTTCGTTTATACAGTTGAAAAGGTTCGTTTGCACAGTCGAAAAGTTTCGTTTATACAATGATCGAAAAGCCACGGACACTCAATTTAAAAATCATGTAATGTATCAAGAAATTGAAATAGTATTATTTTTTTTTAGTTAGGTGGCATTTAAATACCCTCAAAAATATATCAGAAATATCGTCTGTAGTTCTTAATATATCAGATGATTATGACAGACTTCTTTTTATCAATCGAAGAATAGAGCGTTTTCCCAGAGTGAAAGGCTTCTTATTTCAGGGCAGTATATCTCTAGCAGTACATGAGATTGCCCTTGAAGAGTTTCTGAAGCTACACCTATGCTCTAAAAACCCCAACCATTCAATCACTGTGACGTTAGCAAAGCGTTTTCTGGAAAACTGAATCTGTTGAAGACAAAGCGAGAACAGTCGTAAAGAAATAGAGACTTCGTTGCTAAAGCTATTCAATGAGCACTTGCTTCTGTTCATTGACACTCTCATAAGAATGGACAGAAAAATGTTGCTCTAAAATACAAATGATTTCAACTTGGCAAAACGTCATGTACTTCAATTGATAAAAAAGATTTGCAATGATCGTCTGATGTATTCACATCAGCAGACGATATTCTGATTCTGAGTCCGCCGCAGAATTTTAGTCTTTTAGTTGGCCCCTTTTAGTTAGGTGAGTGACAGCTTATTTACAACAATGGTGATATGAATAACTATTGTTGTTAATTAAAGAAAAAGTCCAATATTCCGCTTCAATATTCAATATTATATTTTATTATTATTTCTGTGTTATACTATTTTATTATTTTTTATGTTGTCCTGTTTTATTATTATGTCTGTATTATATTGTTTTTCTATGTTGTCCTGTTTTATTAATATTTCTATCTTATACTGTTTTATTGATTTTCTATATTGTTCTGTTTTATTATTATTTCTGTGTTATACTGTTTTATTGTTTTTCTATATTGTCCTGTTTTATTATTATTTCTATATTTCTTTCGGCCGTCTGTTGCAACTGTTCTACACCTTTTGGGTGAGCTGTACGGCCTGGGTAATAAAAAAAAATATACACGTATATATAACAGTTACCTAACACCTGTCAGGTAGGTCTGAGACGGCCTGGGTCTCAACAACGTTAACACGTATATATAAAAGAAAAAAAAAGTTAACGTGTGATAATAATAGTGAAGCTGAATATTGGACTCTCTTTTGTTTCACACATTTAAGTTCCGTGAAACTAACAAAAGGGTGTACTTTAAAAAACAGCAATTTTCGCTTTTACTTGTTTTAACTTACTTTTTATTAACTTTATGTGAAGAACTTTCGTTTGTTTGAAAATTTAGTGCAGTTTTATTTCACAAAAATTGAGCGAAAATTTGGGCACACATATAGTGACACATTTGGTAAAATATCGCTGAATTTGGTGAAATTTTAAAAATGTTGCCAATTTTTCTAAAATATCGCCAAATTCACAAACAAGACGCTAAATCAACAACAACAAAAATTCTAAATTTAATTAAAAATTAAACGTTTGAGAACAATGTCAGATTATAAAAGTGAATAATTTTATGATTTAAATTATAACGTTGTTTAAAATAAAATGTGAAGTTGAAAGATTTATTTATTTATTTATTTATTAAACTAAGAAGTTAAAAATAAAAAAATAAACCTTTTAAAAATAAAGCCACCTATTCTGACAATCTACATTCCGATTACATATAAACTTAACCAGTTAATATATTATAAATAGTTCTCGCCCACCCACTTATAATCTGAAGACTCAAATTGTTAAAATTTTCATACGAGAAATGTTTTCTTTTTACTTAAAGGAGTTATAAAATTTGGTATAATTTATTTTTCAGCCATTTATTTTTAATACAAATTTATACATAAAAAAAATGACACTAGTTTTAGCGTGATTTGTATCTATTATTTGATCTATTTCTTATTTAATTATTATTTTCTAGTTTATAATTCTATATATGATTATTAATTCCTATTTAAATATTATTTCTGTTAATTATTTTGTTTCTTAGCTCTGTCGAGCCGCTTTATACTCCGGTTTGTCATATCTTCCGCAAATAATTAGCTCATCCTGCTTATACTATTGTTTTCCAATTAGGCTTGTTTAATGTTACATAACCGTATTAATGGACATTAAGTTTATTTGAGAACACATAAATATTGAATTTACGTATTGAGCGCGACATTTAAATGCATTTGTCTCCTGACAAATAAATATTATCTTTCTCATCAACATCACGAATGTCGGTAAATTAAATTAATGGAAGGGGACCGTGAGAGGCTTGAACGCCGAATTGTCGGAAACAAACGCACTTCAAAGCCAAATTAGGTTTTGCAAAAATAAGTACTTCGATAAAACGACATGCAAAGTGGATTAAAAGTATCCGTTCTTTGGATGTTTTTAATCAACCCATTATATACTGTTACTAACGATGCTTTTATTTCTGAAGATTAATTCAGACAACTGTTTGAGCGTATTTTAATATGGTAAACTAGTATTTAAGACTATCAAAGACGGGGAAAATAACACCCTTAAAAAATAAAGCTGCGTCTTTATTTAATAAGATTTATTTTATTTTAAAATGTATGGGGTTTAGCGTCGAAAAAAGTCTTCTTAATTGAAAATTGGCCCAGTTAGGTTCTACCCCGAGTTTCTTCTCTTTATTTTCCTATTTGGGGATTCTGGAGGATTTTGAGTGAATTTATCGCTCTCTCCCTCCCCTCTTTATTTTATTCATTCAGGGAGAAAAGTCGAAAATTCGGCTCTGGTAGGTTCCGTACAATAGTCGATACTATAAGTATGCAAAAATTCAACCTTCTATTCAGCCAGACATCGGAAAGCTGTTTGAGAATCTGGAAAGACTGTAAAAATAAATCGATAATCTCCCCTCCAGGGGAGGGGCGTCAAAAATGAGACTACTTTAATTCTGTCAAAGATCCAGTCTTCTAGATCACAAGGGACTTCCAAAGGGTTTGAAAAGACTGTTCGATTCCCCCCCCCCCCCTGTTCTGTTTTTCCTCCGAGGCTTTATATCGAAAATCTAGAACCGACTCAGTTAGTTAGGTTCTGTACCGTAGTCGATGCTTCTTTAAATATGCAAAGATTCAAATATATATGTCACCGGGGCTTCTGGAGAGTCTGGAAAAAAACGTTAAACGCGTTATACGATTATATATAGCGAAAGGCACAAGCGTAGCCAGGATCTCGTAAAAAGGGAGGCGATGATCGAACAGGGGGTTTCAGTGGTAAATATCGTTTAGAGAATGTGAGTTTAATAGAAAGTCAATATTAATTGTTGAGTCTATAGGTGGATATGGCAGACCGTTCACCGCCCCCCCCCCTTCCTTGGCTACGTCACATTTATGAAGTGAAGCTAAACGAGTGACTCAAATTTCCTATTCTGAATCTCATCTGTCAATCGACTGTGATACTTCACATTCTCTAATTTTGAGACCGAAACTTTATTTGTCTGAAATAATGTTTCAGTCAAGTATACATCCGGAGGGTAATCTATAATGTATCTATATTTTAAGTTTTCTATATTTTAATTCATTATCTATATTTTAATTTGTTTATCTACAGGGTGATTCAAAAAAGGTAGGACTTTACGAGATGATAGTACGCACCAAACCAAGAATTTTTCGTCATTGTTTACCAGGTCGGAAATAAAACTCAAAGGCGCCAGTGGGCACTTAACAGTGAATCCAGCGAGGTGAGACGTAAACGCACGAAAAACTTAGAAGTTATAAAATGACATTTAATAACCAATAATATTACAGTAATGGATCAATAGAGCTACCGCCAACTTGAATGCACGTCTCACAGCGGTGATGGGGGGATAAACGAACTCTCTCGAACAGACCAGGTATGTCGCTCACTTCGGCAGCAGCGACGAATTCCTCTTCCGATTCAAGGAGAGTGTCATAGACGAGACTCTTGGGATATCTCCACAAAAAGAAGTCAAGACGCCCAATCACTACCACTTCAATTAGACCACCTCAACAAGTAGAGATGGTAATGGTCCAATCCATCGCCCTGTAACGCCTCTTCGTTTCATTTCCGACCCGGTAAACTATGACGAAAAATGCTTCATTTCATGTGTACTACCACCTCGTAAAGTTTGGCTCATCTTTTTTTAATCACTTTGTATATTTTATGTCCACCCCTTGCTGAAGACTGTGGAAACGAGTGGAACCGCAGCACGGGTGTGTATTCATGATCAAATGAGCAATTATATTATAATAGCTGTTCTCGTTCAAGACATGAGGTCTTCAGTCTTCGCACGTCGCTGTCCGGCGAAAAGACAAGACCATCACCGTTTCTTTCTCCTCATTCTCACAAAATGTGATTCTACCGGGGCAAGACCCGGCTGTCTCTGCGAATCGTGTACATATTGCGAGCTTCTTGTCTTGTCTCGTAACCATTTCTGAGTGTAAAGCGGCTGCTGGAAGATACAATAAAAGCTGTTCATTCCTGTCTCTTCTTTTTTATAGAGTACTCGACATCACGTGGCCTCGGCCCTGGCAACAGCATAGCAACCGGGTATGTAGGACAGACAGTTAAGACTTGACCTTTGTGTTAACGTGCATTTTGCAGTGGCAAAGCGTTATCGAAATAAAATTCCTATCATAAATGGCGTTGATCCATATATTTTAGATTCCAAAAATGGATTAACATCTTCTCGAGCTACATTATTGCCGATGATAACCATACTCACGCTCAATAGGGTTTAGAAACATTTCAAACTTTATGAATAAATAAGTTATTTTACATTAATAGAAAAAAAATAAACTTACCTGTTATAAGATGTTTATAACACATCGAATATTCAAGGATATGAGAACTTCAATTTTAAAGTTGTCTATATTATCAAATCCTTCCTGAAATCCATTTTTCACGATTTTACATTAACATGACCGGATTTTCCTGTTTTGGGAATACAGGGGGTTTTAAAAAAAGGAGCAGACTCTCTATATCACCTCGACTAGCACATCCCAAACAGCACGAAAGTTCGGCATATTTATAAACTTTTCCTTCATATCTTACGCTTTTCTTACAAAATCATATGGATCCAGTTAAAGAATGATCACATGGTGTCCTACAAATGATTTTGAAGCAGACGATAAAGAATGTGTGGCATCATGTTGGAAGGCCTCTATAAGCATCACACTTCTGCATCAGGCCTTTATAAGCATCACACTTCAAGTAACTTGAACTGATCTCACATTCACGTATATAGCCATCTTTTTAACATCGGTGACGTACCCCAGAAGTGGGTTTCGAATGCACCGACCCCCTAAACGTTTTAAATTTCAATGAATTATTGCTACGATAATATGTTAAAATTTTGAAATTAAATATCGATGCAATTAATCAAGCACCACCAACCTACTTTTACTTTCTCATATTATTGTATGTAACGTATTACATTTCCGGAAATTTTCAAATTCGAGATTTTGTCGGAACAGCACGTTTTAACACCTCCCAGAACATGTAGCATTTTCTTTCCAACCATACTTTAACACTTTCATTTTACATTAAGGAAAGTAAAAAAAACTCTGTGGACAGCACATGACTCTCCCCGAAGACTCAAATTCATTTTCTCTTTATTTTTTTAGTAATTCATTAAATTAAGTTCAATTGCACAAAATAAAACTAAATTTGCACTTTCAATTCTGTGTTTCTTTTTATTTGGTAATTGGATATTTTTTTCAAAGACGGCGTAGTAAAAATGAGTAAAAACTCAAACATCTAGAGAACAATTAGTTTGAGTAATGGGGTTGGTCTTATTCTTTTACTCGTCAAAAATCAAGTGTAACACAAGCATGTAATTGATATATCTGAGCATACGTAGTCTTTTATTTCAGATTTTTTGCGATTTTTGCAGGTCATTTCGTGAAAAGAGGCGGGGTTTTCTTTTCCGAATCGTACCAAAATCTAAGCAAAAAATTCCCACAGGGGACTTATTCATCAAATTTTGTGAAATTTGGTCCATTCGTTTTCGAGTTAGAGTGGATACACATACACAAGCACGCACCCACACACACACACAGACATCACACTAAAAATAGTTTTTACGTGTTCTAGAGATCCCAAAACGTGTAGATCCGTCGAAAACTTGAGTTGTGAATTTCGGCATGATTCCAATACTTTCCCAATACATGACCATGTACTGCAGGGAAAGTAAAAATTGCCTGTAAGACAGGCAATTAATTTAATTAATGCGCTTCAGGATGTTTGACCTTATTCATTAGATTTTGAAGGTTTTTCCTGGCCATCTAGCGAAAAAGGGCATATTCTGCTTTTTAAAATCGTACCAAAATCTAATCAGCACCAGGGTAACTAACCTACGAGTAACTTGCCCACCCAATGTTGTGAAATTTTGTTCGAAAAGTTTTTGAGCTAGAGTGGATGCATTGCACAGGCACACTCACATACACACAAAAAATAGTGGATTCAACGAAAACTCACACACACAAACAAACACTACACTAAAAATAGTGGATTCATCGAAAACTCACACACACGCAAACACCACACTAAAAAATAGTTGATTCATCGAAAACTCACAGACACAAACAAAGGCTACACTAAAAAATAGTAGATTCATTGAAAACTCACACACACAAACAAACGCTACACTAAAGAATAATGGATCCATCGAAAACTCAAACACATAAACACCACACTAAAAAAATAGTAAATTCATCGAAAACTCACCCACACAAACAAGCCCGCGCCTACACAATAAGCTGCCAGAAGCCCTCGGGTTGGTCGTGTGGTCTAGGCTTTCAACACACAAACAAGCCCGGCCACACAAACAGCTACCAAAAGCCTTCGGGTTAGTCGTGTGGTCTGGGTTTTCCACACAAAACAAGCGCCACACTAAAAAATAGTTGATTCATCGAAAACTCACACATACACACAAACGTCACACTAAAAATAGTGGATTCGTCGAAAACCTGAGTTCCGAATTTCAACCTCGTTCCAATACTTATCATATATTGTAAGAAAAATAATAAATAACGATGTATTATTGTTCAATCAAAATTTATGTTTGACACAATAATACTAATAGAAAGTTGTCACGTGACAACTTCAGTACCTAGGAACGCTAGTTATGTAGTTTGTCTGGCGTTGTCATGCCAGACATAGCCTACTGTACCAATGCATTTTAGAATCATAACAGCGTTCCACACCGTAAAGTCGCCATTTCCGAATCTGTAGCTGACATTTATATATTGTTACGAAGCATATCCTCAAGAATCCGTGGATGTATACACAGGATACAAGAACGAATCCAAGTTTCTGGATAATCTACGTTTATTCACAAGCACAACGTAAACAGGAACAGTACACAGAAAAACAACACTTAAATGCTCCCCTAATTTCACAGAATAAGCGATATTCTTCTCAAAATGTTGAAGAAAGTAATTTCCCAAAACAGCAACTACTGTTCTCAAAGCTTTGACAAAAATCACAGTTCAATGTGGCTCGTGTCACGTCCATTCGTCAACTCTACTGCAACGGAGTAATAAGTCCTTCTCATAGTCTGTTCATAGAAACTTCTGGAAAGCTCTATCGAGAAGTTTCTGGAACATTCTTTAAGTCGCCAAATCTGAAAAGTCTTCTAACTGGGAAATTCTGGAAATCAATTTCAAAAATTGAAAAACATGATATTTCAGGGTGGTGTGTACTTTTCGTTTGAAACTAGAAGGTATGCACGTTATATGACAGAATTAAAAATGTGCAAAGCATTGCCTTCCATTTAGCGTTATTTTTATCAATTTGGTGATGTTTTTATCAATTTGGAGACAATTTTATCAATTTGGCAATATTTAAAAAAATCGCCAAATTTGCTACATCCCGCCAAATTTTTCGCCAATCATTACGGACTGGCGGAGAAATGGGTTATTCATACAGTCGTCGTTTGTTGTGTTATTTCCAAGATATTGAATTTTCATTACTTAGTCGTCATTTTTATTGATTTAGCGCCAATTTTATCAATTTGGCAACATTTTCATCAATTTAGTAGCATTTAAAAAATCTCGCGAAGTTGACGATTGTTCCTTGGCATATATGGAACATTGCGAATTGTGGAGGGAGTACAACCTATTAAGATGGTCCCACAATACATATACATAGACTCCCACAATACTAATACATTTCCCTTGGCCAACATCTGCAAAAGGGTGAGCAAGCAATGTTTCTGAGAAATATGGACAGAAATGGCTCAGTTACAGCAGGGCGCTTTTGGGGAGAGCTGACCCCTTGACCATTTCGGCTGCACGTGCGCCTGGGTACGTGGGAACTTTGGCCCAGCTGTCAGATATTAATTCTGGGGTGCTAACAATCCCCCTGTCATCACAGCACCCAATAGCTGGATATAATTCTGGAATATCCAATCAAAATACCAGGGGCTGCAGTGGGGGAGCCAATAATAGACCTGGGGCGTAATTGTGTAGGAGGGCACATTTTCCGATGTCCGAGAGAGAGTGAGTTTTTCGAGAGAAGTTTTGAGAAGACTTGATATTTTGATTGCGAGGAGATAGGTCCTCAATCCACGGAGCAAACGTCGGACACCCTTCGCCTACCGACTCGCTGACGAGCGATTCTGCGAGATACGGAGGTATGCCATGCATGTATTTTTACATACTGTGTCGATGACACGATTTTCCTCTTCCTCTCTCTCGCTGCATTGGTTTAGCCTTCATATTCAGGTTAATTAGTTTTTGTATAAACTAAAATAATTATATTTTAAAGTAACATTTGTTTAGATGCGAGTCGATTTCAATATTAATGTAATTTAGTCATGGAGAATCGTACTTATATGTTTAAATGGGTAATTTCTAAAAGTGGTGTTTGAAAGCCGTTCTTTTGCAACGGGAACAATATTGTGTAAGGAGATGATGTTTGATATTAACCATACTTATATTGGAATGTCAGTAGAATATTCCATTGTTATTATAATCATTGTATCAATAAATACTGTTATTGCTTTATATCATGTCCGCTGTCCTCATTTTCCATTAAATTGATTTATATGTATTTTTATTCGACACGGTCAATGTCGGAGTTTGTTTTAATGGGTAATAATACTGATTTATCCGTTCTGACCGAACGTGTGTTAAAAATCCACGCAACAACGATATTCCGCCAATTTCGACACCAAAATTTCGCCAAGCGTTACACAGAGAAAGATAGATAAACAGACAGTTAAATCAAGATGTTTATATTATAAATTTAAGGATAAATTTGATTTAGAATTTCAACAGTGCTTGGCAGTAAAGTAAATTTTGCAATGCCTGCTATATCTTTCTTTCTTTCGACTCAGACTTTCCAACCTATTCGAAGATGTAAGGTATCTGGATGGCCGGGACAGTGCCACCCAATGTAGACCAGAACTCAGTTGGGAAGGCATCCACAGAGACCGTACTCATCTTCTCCAGCCAACAACCTCTCAGAAGGACATGTAGACCCATAGATTTAACTTGCCCGTACACCTCGTAAACACAGGGATAGTTTGGGCAGATCCAGTAATCAAACTCAATTTCTCCTAATATGATCCCCCATGTCTTAGCCACTAAGCTATCCCTACCTAATGAGTTCTATCTATATCACTGTTGTGTAACTATGTTGAAAAACATATCTATAAAAAGTATTGAAATCTCACAAAAACATCACATCACGAGAAAAAGCTCCTAAGTACAGAAAATAAAAACCTCCTTCCAAAAATGTATGAAATCTTAAAAGGTTTTGCGCCAAGTTTCCGCAGAACCGGAACTACATTTTCAGGTCTAAGAATTTATTTCTAATTTGCCTTCAAATTACACGTAGCCCTTTCAGACATAATCAATTTCAAACAATTAAAAAATCTGTCCGAAAGGTGATGGGTTAGGGGACTGATGGTACGGTCCCTGGAGTTGTCACCCTCGATGGGTTCCGATCTAAATTGGGGGGAAGTGTCTCGGCCTTCCAAATTGTTATCTTAAACCTTCGGGTAGGTCGAATGGTCTGAGTACGAATGAAAATATTAATAATACAATCAATTTATAAATCAACCATCCAAAACCTTCAAGTCATCATAAAATAATGCCTTATTTAACAGAAAAACCAACTCTGTCCAAAGCAGCAACTGGATTTCTTCTTTCTACAACACAATCGGGTGTTTTCTTTTTTTTAAGCAGCAATCAGGTTTATTCTTTCTGCGGAACAATCGGGTTTCATCTTTCTGCACAGCAATCGAGTTTCTTCTTTCTACACAGCAATCGTGCTTCTTCTTTCTATACAGCAATCGGGTTTCTTCTTTCTACAGAGTAATCGGGTTTCTTCTTTCTACAGAACAATCGGGTTTCTTCTTTCTACACAGCAATCGGGTTTCTTCTTTCTACAGCACAATTCAGTTTCTTCTTCAACACAGCAATCGGGTTTCTTCTTTCTACACAGCAATCGGGTTTCTTCTTTTTACGCAGCAATCGGGTCACTTCATCTTACGGAACAGCTGGATATACATATTTATGGTGTATATCGTTAATTAAATTCACCCTCCAAATTCTGATGCATCCAATAAATATCTATTACAACACATCGGCCATTCCATGGTGGAAACGCCATTCCTGTAAATTTAATTTTATTGTCATCTTTCTGCGCAAGTTTGTATGAGCAGTTTAAAGTTTCACAACGTAGAATAAGAAACCCATTTTTGAGCTCACAGTAACAGCTCTCAGTTCTTCCACTACAAAGCGAGCAAGTGGAAAAAATTCAAATTGATTGATAAAAACTCTCTGGGTAGCGCCACTAATTTGATTACATTCATTAATATTCTGGAAAAAATTAAGAACATTTTAACTCATAAAGCAAGACCATAAATTATCCTGTTTTAAAAGATTGCTTTCATAAGAGAAAGTGGTTGAACAGGCACCATTAAAATGACCAAGAAACTGAAAATCGACTTAAAATCGATTTTTTTACCATACACATTTTTTTCCGAGTTGCGCCTTACAATACTTAACAATAAACTAAAAACATATATTGATTATACACTCAATGACTTAACAGTTTCAATCATTATACAGTGAAAAATGGACGTTCATGGACGCCAGTGCCTGCAAAGGGGGATCGAACAGTTTGGGATAGGCTATGTCAAATACCTGTCTTTTTGAGAGATTCTTCGTTTGGGATGGACGCTGTCACACCCGTAAGCAAAAGGTTAATACGATTTTTGTGTTTGTAAGGTCATTAGCTCTCCCCCCCCCCACACCACACAGACACACACCCCCGAGGGTGTACATTGTCAAACTTGGTATCAATAGAAAAAAAGTGTTCAACCCCTTTAAAATGAAGGGTAACATGCTATAATTGTGATCATTTGGATCAACGATAGAGATTTTTTCTTGCAAATTTTTATTTTTTCTTGCATAATTTGAAAAAAAATATATGTATATATATATATATATATATATATATATATATATAAAGGGATTTTGGTATGAGAAAGTCGAGTTGAGTTGCATTCCAGTAAATTACAAAACGTGATTCAATGAAATATTTGGAAGTCCAAAGTAATAACCAAAATAAAGTATTCTAAGGTGTACTCAAAATGATTTTCTTCATTGCTGAATTATTATACTCTCTTAAGATAACATTGTGTTAGCTGCTGATATTTAAAAATAAAAAAATAAAGGATAATTTCGAAAGTCGAATTTATATTGAGTTTTTCAAAGAAGTAGATTTCTACACAGTAGTTTCAAATTGTTTTCTTTATCCTAAGAATAAGGTCCAAGCAAAAGACTGAAAATAATATCTACTTACAATTACGTAAAGTCTTAGTATTTCAGTTTAGTACTCCGTTTTAATACTTCACTTAAAAACATTCAAATATTCTATATAATCTTTGAGATATGGTTTAAAAATTATTGCAACTTAATACAGGTGACTGATAGTTTCAATTTATTGCCTGCGACCTTGTAACGGTCAGTATTATCTCTAGTGTTCCAATAAGTCAACAACCATTGCCAACAGATAAAAGTGTCTGCATTTAAATGTAATTTAATTTCAAATTTTAAAAGGAAGAGTAAAAGTTTTTTTTTCTTTTGAATAGAAGTATTTTTGTGTTTTTTTCAATTGAGTTTCCATTGTTACCGATAAAATGACTAATGAAATTAAACAGGTGATGTACTTTCGACATATTCTATTCCCTTTTGAACAACAAAAACATTAAAGCAGATTTCTCATTCGAATCAAGTTAATTATACAAATAGAAATTGAAAGGACATTACATGGAACTTGCGATACAAAAAGTAATGCATGGTTCAAATTAAAAATGGGTATTCTGCAAGATGTTTTTATGATAATGGAAAAGAAATGGCATCCAATTCACAAAAAAAAATACATTTTAATTCTCCTCAAAACAAGTGCGGATTTTTACAAATATATAATAGGAGAGGTGGAATTAAAGTCATTTTCTTTTCCTAATATTAGTCATTATTACCACATAAGGATATAGAAATATAGAATGGAGATTCCAAGGATCAACACAAATGACTAGAAACTTCAAATTTTAAATGAGAAACAAACGACTGGATAACATATTATTACTATCTTCCTTCGAAATCGTGACTGTATTCGAAAGATACAAGAATCAGACCACATTTCTGAAAAACTAACCCTTTATTTAAAGCACCATCGAGAGTAAACAGGACAAAACACATCTAATAATTCTCTAGCTATCTAAGAAGGTCAGAAAACAACCGTCAAATGCAGTAAGACAGCCATTCTATGCTCAATTAATTCACAAAACAAGATTATATTTTGAAAACATTAACATATTCAAATTCACTTTGACCCATATCACGGCCAGCAACTTCTTGCTGAACAATGTTGCTGAATGACGACCGGCTTATATACCTTCTCTAGAAATTGCTAAAAAGTCAGCAAAACTTGAGAACTTCATAACCAATCTACAAAATTCATGCACGAACTTTGGAAAAAGTCGCCAAGTTGGAGATATTTCGCCAAGCTGTCGTTAAGGTCAAGCGACCTGAACTTTCAAACAAAAGTGGTTACTTCTAAGTGATGTTTTTCCTTGAGGTCGGGCAATATGACGTCAAGATATTTTTAATATTCGTAACTTTGGAAAAAGTCGCCAAGCTGGTGATATTTCGCCAAGCTGTCGTTAAGGTCAAGCGACCTGGACTTTCAAACAAAAGTGGTTACTTCTAAATGATGTTTTTCCTTGAGGTCAGGCGATATGACGTCAAGATGTTTTTAATATTCGTAACAATATTCTTCGGGAAAAATCTGAAAGTATATCGTATTTTTTCATTTGCGATATGCTTTTTCAAATATTTCTTTTACATATCTGTCAATGGGGAGATTGTGTAATAAAATGAAGTTTATTGCAAATTATTTAATTAAAATTTAAGGGCATGAACCAGGAAAAGTTTAAGAACAAGATAGCGGACCTGGACACATAACGCTTTTTTATTTGAATAATAAATAAAGCCAGCCAATCAACTCTAAATGCACTTCAGCCAAATACATTGCTTGGGTTTGAAATCATTATGTGATTAATCTTTTGGTCTACACATCGAAAAGAGGAGTTGGTGACTGCAGTGAATAGTTTAAAAAGATTTTACTTTTAATTATTTTTTGCCGTCTCGAATTATTTCTCTTAACTTTCGTTATATAGTTTGTATTCCTTTATACAGCGTGTCCAGTGCTATCGGTGCCCAATGGCTATTTCCTCAACCGTTAATCACAAAGATACACTTCCAATTGCAAAAATGTTTTAAATTTTAAAATCTATTATCTGAGAAACAGTTTACATCAATAAATGCATTTCTGAAAGAAATACGAAATATAAATTTTTATACAGTCCCCCGGTCCTACCAATTATATTTAGGAAAATCATCCTCATACAATTTATGCAAAATTAAAAAAAAATCATTCTTTTACGGCCAAAATTGACCGAATTGTAGCTGTTTAAAATTGGAGCACTTTTTGTGCTGAGAAATGGTCAATAAGGTCTCTGATTGGTTGGTTGCCTGAAACGGGACAGTTTTATGCATGGAAAAGCGACCTAAGTCATAAAGTTTAATGCTTCATAACACGGTGAATTTTGGTCATAAAAGGATGATTTTTTTTATTTTGCATGAAATTGTATGAGGATGATTTTCCTAAATGTAATTGGTAGGACCGGGGACCAGTATAAAAATGTATATTTCTTATTTACTTCAGAAATGTATTTATTGATTTAAACTGTTTCTAAGATAATGGATTTTAAAATTTAAAACATTTTTGCAATTGGAAGTATATCTCAGTGACTAACGGTTCAGGAAATAGCCATCGATAGCACTGGACACCCTGTATATAAAGCTAAAGATTAAAAATATAAAGCATATTTTATTTTATTAAATTGCATCTATGTATGCCTTACGTCTATGTATGCCTTTGTGTATTGTCTATGTATTTCTTAGTGTTATTTCTGTATTTTTCAATGGCCGTTATAATGATGTTATATCTTGTTACAATAAAGGTGATTACAATATGTCGTTATAACTGCTCTACACCCTTTCGGTTTGATGACCTGGGTAATAATTAAAAAGAGAAGTTCTTTGGAGCGGGATAGACTAGTAGTTGTAGCACGGGGATTGCACTCGGAAGACCCGAGTTCGATTCCCTGCTCTGCCTAGAACTGTCCCCGGAACACAGGCACGTTAAATTCGTGGGTCTGAAAGTCCTTCCGAGAGGTTGGTGACATAGGGTACGGTCTATGGGGATGTTACTCCTACTGGGTCCCGGTCTAAATTAGGCGGCACTGTCTGTCTGTCTATCTGTCTGTCCGTTAGCACGATAACTGCCGTAAAAATGACTTAATCAAAATGAAATTTTAGTATGTTGTTCAGACGGTCTGTAGGACCTATGGGAATATAAATGAATAATATCATCCAATTAGTTTTGGATTGAACCTGGGTTGAAAAAATGAAATACATTAAACCCTATGGGACCTAATTTTTCAAACATTTTTTTAAGCGGATTTAAAATTCCCAAATTGCTCCGAAAATTGTAAGTAATATTCAAATTGTTCCATAAAATGTATAAAAAAAAATTCAGCGAAATATATTCAGTAGTTTTTTAAATAAAAATTAAAATAATAATTGCACTTCTTATATGAAGCGATCACGTGACCATGATATGAAAAAATCATGTGACCCACTTCAAAATGATATATGACATCCGTCTTGTCTCAAAATCGTTATTTTTAAACTTCTTTTTAATTCATATTGAGTGTTGCATCCGTCCTAAAACCACTTTATTTTTGCTTAAATTCTGTGCATCTACATACTGAAACAATGCAATTACAATATATTTGAGTTTAAATGATCATCCAAATTTGATTATTTCTACAACGAAACCTATTTTTCACTTTTGTAAAATGTAAACAGCAAAATATATAGGATGAGTTGTATTAGAATTGCTGTATTTCTTTAACACAAAATTATTCAGCTCATGGAGCCTGCATAGCCAAGGCTATCTAAAATGTATTCTAGGTGACCTTGGCTCTATAGAGCATGGACACAAGTGTAAATAAACAACCTGCGTTGTAGAATGCGCAGAAACGTATGGGCAAAAGGGCATTATTTTTACCATAGCGCATAATGGTAAACTGACTATGATGGCAAATAAAAATTGAAACTAAACCCATTAAATATCGAAATTTACCTTTGTGCTGAAAATAAGTTATTTAGAATACTTGAGTGACAATATATGTTTAAGATTTCATTTGTTATAGTGAACATACACAAGTGAATATACACTACTACTCATTTTTACTGTAATCTCTAGTTAGCTTTCTGAAAATGTATACATTTAATAGAAAATTCTTCAGTGTATATGCGAGTGAGAAGGGAAATGTAGATAACGAATTTTCTTATGAAAAGTCGCGCATATATTTTATTGAAAGTGAATATTTTATTTTTCGGTAAATTAAAAATTTCCATCAAAGAAGATAAATTTAGATATTAAAATTAGAAGTTAAATGATTGTAAATTTCTAAAGTAGCCGATTTTTATGCAGACATGATGAAAATGCCCGTACTACTAAGCATGCTAGTATTTTGTTTTGAAAACGTAAGGGCAAATTTCTCTGTGTGACGTCACGTGCCCATGCTCTATTATATATTCAAGTTCTCTTGTTTTCTTCAATAATTCATTAAAATGAGTTTAATTGCGCAAAACAACACCTATAATTATTTTAAATTACACTGAATTTGCACTTTTAATTCAATTTACACAATCATTTCGTAATTGGACTTTATTCAGAGGTGGAGCAGCGAAAAACAAATATATCTCAAGAACGGCTAGACCTAGAGTAATGGGGTTGATCTTATTCTGTTCATCATCAACATTTTTTTAATTGATACATTTCAAACAACGTATTTAATTGATATATTTGAGAACATGTAGTCTTTTATTTTAGATTTTGACGATTTTTGTTGGCAATTTTGCAAAAAAAAGCAGATTGTTTTTCCCGAATCATACCGAAACCTAATCAGCACCAGAGTAGCCAATAAGTAACTTATCTACCACATTTTGTGAAATTTGGTCTATTAGTTTTTCATCTAGAGTGAATACAGACAATTTTTGCTGGCATTTCACAAAAAAGGGCTTGTTCTTTTATTCCGAATCATATCGAAATCAAATCAGCACCAGGGTAACTCACTGCGATTTAGCAAGCAAATTTTGTGAAAAGTTTTTGAGCTAGGGTGGATACAGACAATTTTTGCGGGCCATTTCGCAAAAAAAAGGGGTGTTCTTTTATCCCGAATCGTACCAAAATCTAATTAGCACTAGGAAAACCCACAAGTGATTTATTTATCAAGGTTTGTGAAACTTGGTATATCAGTTTTCATCTAAAGTAGATGCAATAAATTTTACAGGCTATTTCGCAAAAAATACAGGTTCCTTTATCCTGAATCGTACCAAAATGACAAAATCTCAATCTGTACCATGGAATTTTATAAAATTTGGTCAATTAGTTTTTGAGACGAAGAACCACAGACACGCACAGATGTCATGCTAAAAATAGTTTTTTAGTATTCTAGCGGTTCCAAAACGTGTAGATCCATCGAAAACTCGAGTTGTGATTTTCGACATGATATCCCTCAATACTTTTCCAACACATTACCAAGTATTGCAGAGAAATTAATAAGTATGAGCTTGAAATTTTTAAGTTTTATAAATATAAACTATCACAAGTATGCAAAATAAAACATTAGAATAGAATTCAATTTCCAATCTGATATCAGCTTTTATCGATCTTACAATGCTTAAAATTGCATTATTATTGATAAGTAATTTGTCTGTGGTAAGTATCTTTCATGTAGTATAGAATTCAATCATGGTAATTCTTTTATAAACATATTGAAATGTTTTAATGTGCTTTAATATTAGAACTGCAACCATTTTGTTCCTTAAACTGCACGATTCTAGTGTTGTACCTTATAGCAAGTCATTGCATAAATATTTCTTAATTATTTAAATAAATATTCTTAGCGCAACGTACAACGTGTATACCAATGGGCGATCTATGGATTGTATGTCTACCAGCAAGCGTTGCTAAGGCTCGTTACTAAGGGAATGTCACGTGGTTGAAACAGCTCTACTTTCTTTTTCTAAATCCATGGTTTGATCTAAACCACTTTCTAGACTAACTAGAAAGACTTTCTAGTTAGCTTTGCTCTGTATTCGAAAGTGCAGCGAGAAAATTATTATGAATTGCCATCCCTAACCAATCACAGAATACCTTTTTCGGAAAGAATCACCAATATGGGTAAGTAACGGTAATATGTCTTTTCTCATTCAATATTTTGATATCCATGATAAAAGAAAATTGTCCATAGCAGAAGCAGTAAAACAATTCAGCTTATTCTCTGTTGATGAACTGATCTTAAAATGTAAATATTACCTTGTGCCGACTGAATATAAAATAAAGCTCTTAATTATATTTGGAAACCATTCGTAAGACTTCTTTATACTATAAAAATACTCATAACTGATTAAAATTTGTTTCAATATTCTTTTTACTTATTTGTTTCTTCAATAAAGTTGTTATGTACCATGATCGAAAAGTAACTTTTATAGTGGTCATTTCAATGTCACATTTATTTTGTATGTAGTGTAATATCTGACCAGTTAGGTTAAGATATACTTCTAAAGTAATGTCACTTTAATCGAATTATTTCAAATTTTTGCAACGATGTACCAAATCTTTGTATGCAAGGCTTCGCATGCTTGGAAGTCAATTCTTCTAAAGTAGTACTGATGACTAAATTTTGACTATGTTTCCTATGCAGGGTTCCAATATAATGCGTGATCAAAGAAATCTCTGAAAGTGCTTTGATTTTTTACATTTATAATTATGTTGATCACAAATAAATACCATAATACATTCGGATCATGATTAATTTCAAACAGAAACAAGCTATGCACTTGATTGGGGAAAAAATTATCATAGACTACATTCGATACATCCTCTACAAATAAATTCATAACAGTTGTACTACCAAATCCTAATGAAACTTGACAGTCATGTTTCACCAAATCAATTTGAATGATGCAATCCCCAAGGAATTTAAATTTGGTTTAAATTCAGAGCAAAATTGAATTTTTACCTTCAAAAGCCAGGAATAAATATATCGAAGAAAAAGCCTGAAAGCATCTTGAGATTCCATTATCCGTTTGTCATATTAAAAGTAATATTTTTTGTTTTCAGGTAAAATATTTCTACTATCTAAAAAATGCTTTAAACAGCACTGTACTTAAGATTTTAGTTATTATATTTTTAATAAAACATTTAAAAATATTAGAAGTTTTCTACATAAAATGAGCAGATAAAATATTTGGTATAAAGAATCTTAGTGCAATCCTCCATTTCTTTGGCGATCAAAAATGGTGCCAAGGCAGATGGTTTTTAAAAAGTTCTAACGAACACCATGTTAAGCTTTGTGCGTAATAAATTTAAAATTATGTAAAGTTACATAAAAAATGCGTAAAAAATATTATACATAAATTAATAAGGGTACTTCCTTATTATAGCAGCCCCCGAGGACGAATCACCAAGCGAACGAGATGTATCGCCAAGGTAGGTTGTAAAATTTCGCCTTACAGTCCTAAAGAAACAGCACATGCTTATATATTTTTATTTCTCTATTACACGTTTGTGCTACGAACCTTGGTGAAATTGTAATTGTATGAAATAATGTATAAGTAGCAAAAGAATGATACTTGGAAAAAAGATTATACTTTAACAAAATTTCAAAGAAACGATACTTAGAAAAAATATTGTACTTTTAGCAAAAAAAAATATTTAGAAAAACATTGTGCTTTAACGAAACTATTTTTGCACGTGGCTGCAACACTACTAACAGAAACCATAGACGAAGCCATGCTTAAATCAAATATCGATAGGGTGGGGTGGGGTAAAATGGGTCATTTTATAAGTAACTCAATGTAAATAAAATTAAAATTGAATTTTTTTAATCAATATTTGTAATAATATTTTTCAGTTTGTTGACAAAATTTTTCAATTCCAAAAAAGTTAAGTTCATGAATATAGCAACACAAGAAAAACATTTTACAAGCTGTGGATGATGGTGTGCAAAACTGCTCGGTTTTCTAACTTCTGAAAACCATTATATTTTAATAAATAACAGTACAAGTTGGAAGTATTTTCTCATAAAAGAAGCTCTACACAACATCTCAAGCCAATCAATTAAGAAAAATATTGAATATTTTCTTTATTTCATTTTTTTTTAGATGGGGTAAAATGGGTCATAGTTAGGCTTAGGGATTTTTTTTGTTTTGTATAGGCCTAATGCAGTAAGTTTTGTTAAATTTAAACAATGTTTGTTATTTATTTTCTTGAAATTTAATTTTATATTGTTACATTTAAACAATGTTTGTTAGGCTATTATTTTCTTGAAATTTAATTTTAAATTGTTACATTTATATAACGTTAAATTTAAACAATGTTTGTTAGCCTATTTATGTTCTATTGTAATGGAATGTCTTCATGAAGAAGAATTAGCATGAATGAAAAAGAAAATTAAGAACTTTGAACTGCCACAGTCAGAACATGAACAGAAAAAATCTC
The DNA here is from genome assembly GCA_951213105.1 of Amaurobius ferox. Taxonomy (NCBI): domain Eukaryota; kingdom Metazoa; phylum Arthropoda; class Arachnida; order Araneae; family Amaurobiidae; genus Amaurobius; species Amaurobius ferox. Next base: position 166,850,911 of record OX578134.1, on the reverse strand, counting down.
AGTCCACTACAAAACGATCTGATTGCAAGATGCTCAAGAATACAAGAGAATTTTTACCTGGAAAATGGGTAGTTATTGAATATAAAAGGGAAAAGTCTACGAAAAGATTTGTTGATCAAATCACACATATTGATGGTGATGATATGCATGTGAAGTATGTAACCAATTCAAAAATAGGGGATTTTTATGTCTTCCCTAAAAATGAGGACATTGATATAGTAGAAAAGACTGTTATAAGAGTTTTAGATGAGCCATTTTGCAATAACCGTGAACAATACTATTTTGAAATTTGAAAATTGTATTGTTTAGCAGAATATGTAATTGACCTACTTTTCTTATTTTAATGTATTTCATAATAAATATATTCTATAGGCATCATTTTGTATTATGACCCACTTTACCCCAGGATGGGGTAAAATGAGTCAAAACTATTCAAACTAAGTTTAACTAATTTATAATTAAAAAATGTTTGCTAAAATTACACCAAAATGTCCTGAAAGAATGTAATGTCAAGGTGCAATTGAAAAAATCAGGAAAAAATTATGGTTTTATTGCTACAAAACTTTGAATGTGAAAATAGCTAAAAAGTGATCCATTTTACCCCACCTGACCCTACAAAAAATCAAATACACACAAAAAAAAAATTGAACCTGGTTTAATGATCAGAATATACTCACGTGTTAATCCACAACTTTTCACACAATCCAAGCTCTTCACAACACAACCAAACAGAAAAAATGAGAATAAATGTTTATAAGCTAGGTATCAGATAGCTAGAAGGGATTGCCAGAAAAATAGAATCGCGGGATGCCACTTTGTGCTGAGGGATTACCACATTTCGCAATTTATCGCTCCCTAAAAGCTCACATAATCCAAATTCTTTATATCGAAGCTGTACCTAAAAGGGAATAGTAGGTTTGAGTTTGTTAATACAAGTCTCAAAGTTCACTTTACAGCAGTGTAAGACATGTGACATCAAAGCTAGGAGGTGCTAGTCGAACTACTTATGCACCTGGATGGATCATGAAATATTATAGCAATTTATTTTTCATATATATTCAGTGAATATTTATTTCTCTTTCTGTAGTTCTTAGTGTAAAATATGATATTCTAAGAAATCAAAATAATTTGTGTTGAGTGTTGAAAACCCAGACCACACGACCAACCCGAAGGCTTATGGTAGCAAATAATTTGTGTGCAATTCCTTAATGATTTTGAAACTAGACTTTTTTCTTGGTGACTATACTACAGTGTACTTCAGCTAAATGCATCTGATTTCTGAAAATTTATTTTAGGTCCTTGAAGCATTTTTAAATTTAATGATAAAAGTGAGTGGGAATCCATTACAAAATAGAGTAAACTAAATGTTTATAACTAAAAGTTAAAAATTTTGTTTAGTGTTTTAGATATTAGCTATTATTAATTAATAGTAATATACCTATTTCTGTGGTGTATATTAATACGACACAAGTCTCAAAATGTGGTAAAGTGTTGTGTTTAAGTAAAACAAGTCTGTTTACACTTTTATTATGTTTAGTTTTCAATCTCATGAGTTTTTCATTAAAACTGTATTTGTCCAATAGGATGTTTTAGATATGTATATTCAAAGTTTTAATTTTTATTTGCAGCCAATTTCCAAAATGCTTCGAAAAAGTTTGAGAGTGTTCAAAAGTGGCCAACAATTATGCTGTTTAAACAGATTAAAACTTCATACTTCAATTTTTCCAGTTCTATATCCACGATTTGACAAAGATTTACCTAATCCAGTCCTACATACTCCTGCAAGCAAGCTCATGCGAAGTGATACAGGTATTATTAAGATATCTTTACAAATTATAAAATTTTTTATACTATTTTAAAGTTTCACATGAATGTACAATCTGGATTTAAATATAAGTTTGAAAATTTTTGTCTGACACCCCTTAAAATAATAAATATTTAAAAGCAGCAATTATCCATATTGATTTTATCATATGATCTACACTGTGCACAAAATTGCCCCTAATTTGATAAACTAGGAATTTCATGTTCATTCGACAATTTGAACATTTGAACTCTGAAATAATATATATTTATAAAAAGCAATTATTTATGTTGATTTTATATGTACTTTTGAACCAAATTTCTAGTTCCCAGTTCAATGAACTCAGAGTTTCACCTTTACTCGGCAATTTGGATATTTTTGCTTATTACACCCAAAAAATAATAAATATTTATAAAAGGCAATTATTCATGTAGAATTTTTCATATGATTTACTTTCAGGGTTCGTACGCCTCCTGGAAATCCTTGAAAACTCCTGTATTTAAGATTTTTCTTATAAGGGCCCTTGAAAACTCCTTATTTTATTCATTTTAGCGCTAAACTCCTTGAAAATCGGAAAATACTCCTGGAAAATCGACATCGCGATCTTTTATCTCATTGTATGATCGATAGGTGGCGCCACCAAACTAATGATGATGCACAAATATTGATATTGGAAGTACATAGATGCTAATCGTTACGGATTTTTAATAATTCTTATGGATTTCGGAACAAAATTACGGACTACGGAAAACACCCGTAAAATTACGGAAAATATCTATTTTGTTCTTTCCATTCATCCTGTAATTATTGCACATTAAATTGACAAAACTTGCATATTTCTCTATGTTGGTTTATTATTCATGTAAATATTTTAATTATTTTGACACATTTAGTATGAATGCGCAATTCGGGGAATTCTCCTGTAGTACTGGGCGTCCACAAGTATCCTTTTCCATCCATCCCCATCCTCTAAATATTAGTCATTAAATGAACTGAGTTAGCTTAATTTCACATTTTGGTTAATTATAAAGAATAATTTTTCAATTAATTTCTTATAAATAGAGGGATTGCATAATTCAGATAGTATCGCGTACATTGCCGAGCGTTGACTAGTATCTTTTTCCATCCATCTCCATCCTGTAATTATTACACATTAAATTAACAAAACTTGTTTATCTTTATGTTTTGGTTTATTATTCATGTTAATTTTATAATTATTTTGACATATTCAATACGATTACGCAATTCAGAGAGTCCTGTGAGTCCACAAGTATCTTTTTCTATCCATCTCCATCCTCTATATATTAATCATTAGATTGACAAAACTAGCTTATTTTCACATTTTGGTTATTTATTAAGGTTACTTTTTTAATTATTTTTGCATAAATAGTGTGATTGCACAATTCAATTTGCCCAGAGAAATTTAACACTTTATATAGAAGAATTTAATATCATCTGGTGATGAAAGCAATATTATTTGTTCACCATAATAATGTTGTGTCAAAATGTATATTCTGTATTGTTAGAAAATATGGTGCTGATTTTAGGTTAAATTTAAGTGCAGACACATTACATTTTTTTATTATTTAAAAAAATAAAGACCATGTTAAATGTTCTTTATTTTTCATCTTTTAGGAAGAAATTATTGAAGTCTGAGCTAGAGCAGGCTAAAAATAAATAAACAACTACATTTAGTTTAAGCTAAGCATATTCTGCTTTCTATTTATTTTTTAGTTTAAGCTAAGCATTAAACTACAATTAAGAATTTTGAAATTTATTTTTTGTTTAGTAATGAAGACTAATATATATTCATATTTTGTTTATTTAGTTTATTTGAACATTTCATATAAAAAAATATATAAAAAATTTGAAATGTTTGATCAAATATTTTTCTGATTATCATTGCAAACAAATTTTTTATCGCAAATTTAACCACTCTAGTCATTATTGAAAATTTCCTGCCTAGATTAGAAACTATAAGCAGCCATTATTCATATAAATATTGTGAAAATACAAAGTAACAATATACAGCAATATAAAGCAAATGTGAGCAGTGACATTGCTGAGGGAGGAATCCCCCTCCCCAAGAACCCCTTGAGTTTCAAAGAAATTATATATGCAAAAATGGAAAACAAAATATTTGGTTACCAACCATGCCGACCAAGTTGTGGATTCATTTAAAAAATTTTAAAAGACTTGGTTAAGAAGAAATTTGCTAATGAACCCTGTTTCATTACAGATATTTAATAAATTATGGAGTGTAAATTGGCAAACTTTTCCTTTATTGGTGCATTATAATGTAATTCAAGATAAATTTTGGTATGGCCGGAATGGTGTAGTTGGTATGAAACCAAGTGACGTGGCTGAAAGAGAAACATCTATAGAATCTTGGTTTTGCTTCTACATTTAATGTTTAGAAAAACTCCTGGAAAAATGCTCGAACCCTCCTGGAAAACTCCTTAAAAACTCCTGGAAATAGGTTCTTGCAAAAGAGTATGAACCCTGTACTTTTAAACCAGATTCCTACTTCCTTGCTCAAACTTGGGAGTTTCATGTTCATTCAACAATTCAAACATTTTTACTTTGGACATTATAATAAATATTTGAAGAAAATGGCAATGTTGATTTCATTACCTGATCTACCTTTACCTAATTTCAAGTCCCTAGCTCAATAAACTGAGTTTCGTGTTCATTCAACAATTTGAATATTTTTGCTTAGGACCAGGGTTCGATTTAGAGTAGAAAATATGCATAGCAACTATTGTTACACAAAAAATCTATTATGTGTAGCAATTCAGTGTTTTTATTAGCAATTGAAAATTGCATTTAATGTTTTCAAAAAGTATGCAAACAGAAAATTTCCACTAAAAGGGATTCAGGGTGCTCTAAATGTGTGTTTGATACTAAGCCTAAATCATTCTAAGTGTTTAAATAATAATATTTTAATAATGTTATTCTGAAAACATTTCTGCATTTCATTTATAATATGTTTCAAAGATAATTTTTCTGGATAAATATAGAAATATTAATGGATGCAAACAAATTGCAAAGATGAAAAGTATTTAAAAATAGAACAAAATATACTGACGATCGTGTGTAAATACAAATTTTCAGGATATTGTTAACGTTTCTTTTGCAAATTATTAACTAATAAATGAAACACATCCCATATCATCATTACTGAAGATGTATTGCAATTAATCCGAATTGTCACAATTTTTCTGTTGCTCTTTATGCAAATTTATTTCGCAATTTGTGATACAAAACCGCTTAAATCAAACACTGCTTAAAATAATTCAAATATTTTGAAACAGCAATTATCCATGTTGATTTTATCATATAATCTAAACCTTTGTGCCAAATTTCAAGTCCCTACGTATATAAACCTGGAGTTACACTTTCATTCGATAATTTGAACCTTGAAAAAGGCAATTATCCATGTTCATTTTGTCATATGTTCTACCCTTGAACCAAATTTTAAGTATCTAGCTCAAGGAACTTAATGTTTTACTTTTACCCAATAATGTGAATATTTCTACTTATGATACCTCCCAAAAGAGTTTCACTTTTACTTTCCAATTCAAACCTTTTAGTCAGTAATAGCACTCTAAGTTTCAAAATTTCATATTTTTGCAAACTATAAATTTTTGGTAGCATTTTGCCCGTAGAGTTTTGTATTAAAGGTACAACAGTCTTTGTGACATCTGAAAGTACATTTTTAAGCTTAAAGAACATTTAATGTTTTGAAAGCTGAAGGACCCTCTAGAATAATTATTTTGATTTCCAAAACCCCATTGCATGCTTCCTATTGACCAGTTTAGTTAGCATACTAAATTTGCTTGAGCTGAGATGAACAGTATGGATTTGTATAGCTGGAAAGGCCAACAAACAGGCTTTAACCCTTTGTAGACAGTGGCATTCCAGAACTGCCATGGCCCAAAAGTTTCGCCTATGAACTGTTCCCAAAAGATGGCACATTTTTTGCACTAAGCCTAACTCCGGAGTAAAATTCCCTAAGAATTACCCATTGAACAGAGCATTCTACTTTTTTTAGGAATGAAGAAATACTTATTTTCTGTTTGATGAATATGTTCCACACAAGTTATCTTTTATAGAAATATTAAAAATTTAAATAATTAAAAATGATTGCTTAACAATTGAAATAGTTATCTGTTACGCAGAAAAAATATCTAATTGATTATACTCAAAACTTTATATATAGTTAATTGAAATTATGTACAATTTTCACAAGAATATAGTGTTGCTATTTTCACTAATTAATATGCCTTTTACATATGATATATTTCAAAACTGTATATTCTTCTCAAAATGGCTTGAGTAATAAATACATGAAAGGAAACGTCTTGACCCAGCCATTTTTTTTATCCAAAATAGCCTAATAAACTCACTACTGCACATCCCTCTAAAACCCAAACTTGAAAGAAAATACTCTCTTGCATTCCAATAATTCACCAATGCAATCATTGAGCTGAAATCAAAACAAGAACCCATACTCAATTATAACATAACAGTCTGCGAGAAATGATCTGTTTGTTTATATTACAAAACCACTTTTCACCACTCTAGATGAAGTGATGATTCATTGGGACCCCTATGCCAAGGTCAAGTATTTTAAAAAATGCTGAGGATATTAGAATGAACATTTGGTGCCATCTAATATTAAAATAGATTTAAATAAAAATGTTGCTTATGAAAATGTGCATTTGTAGCAATCGTCCTTTAGGGTAAATATCTCCTCGACACAAATGTAGTCTGCAAAGGCTTAAGAATTGTAGTATAGATAATGCTTCTAAACACAAAATATCCTTAGAAACCATGTTAAATTGGCTATAACAAGTATTAAAATTGTAACTGGAGATACTATCCTCTTTGAAGTATTCTGCTTGATTACAATTTGCTCTAAATGATTTACATGAGAAATTCTAATTACAATTTTTATGTATATGAAATTGCTTGAAAAATGGTAGAGTTGTTAAATGGTAGAGATAATTTGAAATTGCTTGAAAAATGGTAGAGATAATGTTGACCTTCAGATTAAAAGGTGTTGATGTTAATTTTCTGGTATTTTTTCTCTGGAATATAAATTGTAAATAAATTTAGGTATAAAACGTCCTTTTTATTTAATGTCTTTTACGATTGTGGTAAAGAATGCAATTATTAAGTGATGACATAGGAGTCATTCCATGTCAAATCAACGCAAGAAAATGTAATTTTTTTCCCGCACTGTCTCCGATGTTTTTGAAATTTGGTGGACTAATTTGAGTTACTAAGAATGTAAAGCACGCAGAATTTTTACCTCCTAGGCCTATTTGTTTTTTAGTTATATGCATTTAAAAATGGCCGAAGACATAAAATTTACCCTCTGATGGCTACATTTAAATTACCATAACTCCTGTTCTAATTAACACATAGAAACAATTTTGGTATCATTTTAACGCTCTTTAAATGACCTTTAAAATGATACCAAACACATGAAGTTTTGGGAAAAACATTTCAAGGTCATAGTATTTGACCTTTGAACTTCAATTGTTAAAAATCGAATTTCTTATTTTTCACTATATTTTTCCTCTGAATACTATAACATCTTAACTACATGTATACCAATTTTCAAAATGGGCATTCAATGGGATGATACAAAAAGAAAATAATTAGAAACAAAAGATATATATTACAAAAGATATAAATATTGACGTAACCCTTTGACAGGTTGTGTTTTTTTTTTAAATTTATGTATTTATTTTAGTAATGTTGCAGTTTTAAATACAACCTTAAATTATATTACTACTAGTTTTTCCATGAGCACAATTTTGAATCTGCCACCTACAGTTTCTATTTAACTTATAATGTAAACTTCCCATCGCTGTGGAGGGATCAGGTATTGTTAATGCATCTTGCACAGGTACCAAATGTGCATCTGGCTTATTTGAAAATTTGAATGATGGAGAAGGTCCAGATGGATGGAGAAAGCTTAATTTAACTATTGCATTATCTTCATTGGTATCAATTACACATGTCACCCACTATTTTTCGTCATAAACAGCATCACAAATTTTTTGATATCACTGATCAAAAGTTTGCATCCTAATTTGGTAACTCTCTCAACTTTTGATACAGGTGAATCAGAATACACTTTAGTGCAAATTGTATGTGCTATCAAAAGAATAAACGAGTGGAGCTTCTGAGTCCCAGCAATTGTACGTGATTGTTCACATCGTTCTTTAGTTTCTTTTCTTCGATTAAGTAGTCAATTGTTGTGCTGTATTTGCATGACATTAAAGGAATGTTATGGACTGCCCACTGAAACAGCTGTTTAGGTGTTATAAATCATAGGTGTTATAATCATACAGCCGTTGTAGGTTGGCACGTCATGCAGCCAACCTTTTTACAGAACCTCCTACTCCATCACAAACTTCTTTTCCATGAGCTGTTGCTGTAAAATGCCACTTGACAGGTACTGCAAAATCCTCTTCATGATAGCAAAGATTTATGAAATTTTTTCTATTTTTGTAATGTGCTGTCACACCATCAGAAAAATAAAATATCTTTTTAATTATGGTTGGGTGCATCTTATCTTTGAGAAAGTTTACTAAGAATTCTTGAAATAAATGAATTGCAACAGTGTCATGAACCAGACACTCTGAAATAATTGCAAAACTGACATGTTGCAGTCTTCCTTCCTCATCAGTGAAATATGTAACACATGGATGGATTGTTGCCTGGGAATTATTCCAATGAAATCCTTGTACTTAATCTTGAAGTACAAAAGAATAGTTTTCTACAAAATCAAATATTACCAGAAACTGGCCTGGTTGCAGCTTTAATTTTAAATCGGCCTGAAACAACAATTGTTGTTTTGCAATAAATGAATGGCAAATAAGAATTTGTAACTTTTCACAGAATGAATCAAGGAAGTCATCGGACAATTTGGTGACAGTTTTAAGTGTAGACCTGTCCATGGATAACCACTGTTTATATGTTATAGTACACACCGTATTCACATCTATCAGACTTCTTAACCTCTCCTTTAGAATTAACATACGGTCAGCTTCCGCACATTCTTTACAATCCCCTATGTAACAAGCAGGCTGAGGCGGATTACAAATTATTACAGTTATGCAATCCTTATGGGTCTTCAAAGGAACATTTTCTTTGGGCATTAGTTCAGCAATTTTTCCACCTATCATTATTAATTTAAAATTTTGGTGAATAGTGCACCCGCAAACAGAATGCATTCCACTAGCACCCACAAGAACATAATGTTTTGGACGCAGTTCTGCAAATTTTGAAAATCCAATTTTATTATGCAGGTAGTCTTCTTTAAATAATGCATAAACTTCTTTAACATTGTCAGAGCAAGCCTTTGCTGTTTACATATTCGTTTTCCATTTAATTGCTTTACAGATATACAATTTTTTGTTTGTCTGACATTATTCTGCTAACAATGTCAGATTCATAAAATTCTTTCACAGTATTAGCCACATTTTCGGCTAATGACTTTCCAGGATTTGGATTCGTTGATGATAAAATCCTTTTTACGTTTACTAGTTGCTTCGCTTTTTTCACCATAAAATTAGGAGCTTTAAACTCTCTTTCAATTTTTCTTATGCTCCAAGTTTTTGGCAAAATAGTAAGAACTTGTACCTTTACACTGCTGCTCATGGATATAAGAAATTTTTCTTTCAATTGACATATCATTTCACATTCCCCAGGTTTAACTTCCTCATCATCAGTCGTGTCTAATTCAAACAACTTTTGCATTGCAAGTTGTATCTTCTTAGACTTTTCTTTTAGATATTTATGTTATTTCAGTTTTTCTTACTGACTAGTGACTCTCCCAAGACATTCAAACTATGATTTAAAGAATCTAGTGCTTCTTCATGATCTAAATTCATTAGTTCATCATCACAAACTTGCAGGACACTTTGTCCAGGTAGCAGGTCTTCTTTGGACCTAGATTCTAGAGCTGGGTCATCTGTTAATGCACATATTTCTTTCCTGCACCGGTCACATATCATTTGTCCAACAAATTCAGGAAAATTATCACAAATCAACTTAGAAACAGGACATAGACGTTTTCTTTTGCACGAATGTTTCTCTTTTCCCAGAGGGTTGTTTAACCACTGTTTGTTCATAATAAAATTTTCCTTACTTAAAAATTAAATTCTTACAAAAATATTTACACAAATTCTAGTAAAGTATAGTATCAATATAACAATATTTTATCATAAATATGCTTTAAAAGTTTTACTTTTGGTTTGGCTTTTCAACCTAAAACTCAAATTGCAAACTAACACCATTTGAATCAAACAGTCAGCTCTAATTCAAACTAAAACCCTAATTGCAACCCAAAACTATCTGAAACAACCAATCGCCTCTAATTCAAACTAAAACCCAAACTGCAAACCAAGAACATCTGAATTAACCAATCACCTCTAATTCAAACTAAAACCCAAACTGCAAACCAAAAGTAAGGATATTGTTTAAATTTAGCTTTTTTATAGCTAGAAAATTTCATTTGCAGCTATATTTGGCTATTTATGGATAAATCTGGTTATTTTTGGTAAACTATTATATTTGGAGAACTGTCAAATCAACCCAATAAAATACTGAATCAAACAACATGCCAAATGCTTGTAATAGCTTAGTCTAGCTTGTAATAGTATAGTATTTTTATCCACAAAATCAAAACCTGCAACAATACTAAAAAGAATAAAAAGTAAAGCCTGTCAAAGGGTTATGTCAATATTTAAATATTGTATTTTTTGTTTCTAATTATTTTTTTGTGTGTGTGATCTCATTGAGTGCCCATTTTGAAAATTGTATACATGTAGTCAAGATGTTGTAGTATTCAGGGGAAAAATATAGTGAAATATAAGAAATTCGATTTTTAGCAATTTAAGGTCAAAGGTCAAATACTATGACCTTGATATTTTTCCCCCCAAACAACTTCATGTGTTTGATATCATTTTAAACATCATTTAAAGAGCTTTAAAACTATACCAAAATTGTTTTTGTATGTCAATTAGAACAGGAGTTATGATGATTTAAATGTAGCCATCGGAGGGTACATTTTGCTTTTTCGGTCATTTTTAAATGCAAGTAACTAAAAACTAATTTGCCCGGAGGGTTAACATTTTGTGTGCTTTACTTTCTTAGTAGGTCTAACTAGTTCACCGAATTTCTTAAAAATCTGAGCTGGTGAGGAAAAGGACTGTGTTGATTTGACATGGAATGACCCATAAGGAATATTTCACTTCATTCTGCAATCCGCTAGATAATAAAATATCAACTTTGTAATCTGAGGCCATTTATTTCATAAGCATAAATTATGTATTTTATTGTTTTTATCAACTTACGTTTTAAATGCATAATTATCTTTTCATTATCAATAAATACTTTCATTTCTTATTTTGTAATTGCAATGTTTTAGATATTTTAATGGAACAGTTAAAAAAATCAAGAACTTTGGACAGAGTTTTGGAACTAGTAAATATGCATATTGATGTCATGAACAGTAAACATGTGGTAGCTAGCTTGGAATGTATTCATACTTTTATAAAGTAAGTAATGATTTATATATATATATATATATATATTTAATTTTTATAATGTGTTTTATTGTGACATGCCCAATTCTCCTCTGCTTTTTGCATATATATAGATCATAATTTTTTCCCATCACTTTATGTTACGTACTTATTTTGTGTGTAAAATTACCACTTAAACCAAGCCTAAAAACTTTATTTTAAAATAATTGGAGACAAATAAAGAAAGTACAAAGTGAGTGCAAATTTTATTTTGCAGGTAAGTAATAAAATATTTAATAATTTTAAACATTTCGGAGTGCAACACTCTCTTTAATGCAAATGTTTAGAAGCAACAGTATTGCTTGTAATTTTTTTTATAGATCTACCCACCTATCAAATTACAATCTTGCTTAAAAAGGAGCATTTTGCATTTACTCAATCGCAAATGTTGAAAAACTAATTTTCCTCTTTTCAAACAGTTTACTTTTGCAAAAAAATGTGAAATGTATCTCGTCTAGTTTCGAACATTCCAGATTTGGAACATCTTGGTATTGGAGCACTTCTTTAATTTATTAAACTTTACTTAGTTTTACTTTTTTGGAGATCATTATTAGTACTATCCATGTGATCACTTAATCACAGAATAATAAGGTAAAATTGCATTTCTAGATATATGAAGTACTACCATATACACTTTGTTGTAAAATCAGTATAGGCATCTATAAAAAATTGAGCTACAAAAACTGGACATGCAAATGTCATTTTAAGAGTTATGAAAATGATCAAACTGCCAGTGCCAATGATGTTATAGGGCTCATGCAATGTGCATGAGAATGATGCATTGTACAGCATTAGGAATCAGATAATATGTATAATAGGAATCGGACGTAATGTTGAAAAAGGTACCTAATTAACTGCATCTAAAAGTCCTCCATAGCAATGTTTGCATAAATGCTATTTAAAATAACCCCAAAACTGTAGTGAGAAATAAAGCAAATTAGATAAATGTAAAAGCATTAACGTATTGAATATATATGTTTAAGATACTTGTAACATAATATGCTCCAAAAGTGCTAGTCTAAATTCTTACAGAAGGGAAGAATGAAATCACAGAAACCTATAGCATTAAACCCAAACAAAATGGCAAAAATATAGAGCTAAATACTAAAATTATGTAAGAGGACAAAAAAGAAGCTATTGTAGATATGTGTTGAAAACAGGTAAACATAAAACAAATTATTTAAATTGAAAGCATAAATAAATAAATCTAATTGAATTAATGAATTAAATCATTATTAACTGACACATAGTACTTCAGACACATGTTGAAAAACTGCTAAAATCAAACAAATGGGAAGAAAAAATACCAGAATCCAACAGAAACAAATCCCTTGAAGTAAGATTGATAATATAAAAACAATCATAAATTGCAAATGAGGGAAATACAGAAATTTAAATCTTCAATCATCTATGCATCTGTGGTAAAACATATTTATTTATATGTAAAATTTAATATGTTGTAGTTGTGGCATGGAAAGAACCAAAACAAAGGTTAGATAAAACATGATTTTTTTAAATAACATTATCCAGAATTACATATGAAAGGTGGCAAGCACAGTATGACTTACTTCTTCAAAGTTTATAAGAAGTCTGATTGTTGTCTGACTCAAACAGTATTTAGAACATCAAATCTGGATATTAATGAGATGGTCTAAGACAGTGGTTCTTAACCTTTTTTGCGCCATACTTTTATACTTAAAAAATATGATAGCCCTCCCATTAATATAAATACAAATATAGTATTGCAAAGATATAATAAAATTTATGAATTACAAAAAAAAAAAAATTGCATTGAATTAAAATGAATTTTCCAAAACAAAGTGAAATTTGACCTTGTTTCAGGTGAACAAAACTTGTAAAAAAAATTTTTAATAAACTAAAGCTACTTTGTTAAAAACAACATACAACAGAACAATAATAGTTTGTGTTGTATGCTTCTTTTAACAATGTTATTTTATTTTATTTTTTTATTCTAGCAGCAGTTTGAGCTGTATGTATTATAAAAAGATCTTGGAAACAGATATTATAAAGGCATGAAACTGACTAATATATAAGTAATAATGTAACATACCATAACGCTCCTTCACCTTAAAAAGTCAATACCAAACTGATCTAAAACTACCAATCACTGACATTAAATGGCAAATGGAAACTGTGTCAAATGACTCAATTTTGAGTCCTGAAATGTTTTTCTCTGTTTACAGCTAAATGAAAAAGATTTTCTTGTTCAATTTTTGAATTGCCCCAATACAGGGTGATTCAAAAAAGATGAGCCAAACTTTAGGAAATGGCAGTACACACCAAACCAAGCATTTTTTGTCAGTTTACCAAATCGGAAGTGAAACATAAAGGAGTTACAGGGCGATGGATTAGGTGAGGTAGTCCCATAGCTTGGCCCCCACGATCGACCAATCTGTTGTGTCTTGACTTCTTTTTGTGGGGATATCTCAAGAGTTTCGTCTATGACATTCCCCTTGAATCTCAAAAGGAACTTGTTGCCAGAATTTTGGCCGCCGCTGCCAAAGTGTGCGATATGTCTGGTCTGTTTGAGAGAGTTTGCCAATCTCTCCATCACCGATATGAGACGTGCATTCAGGTTGGCGGTCGCTCTTTTGGGCTATTACTGTAATTATTGTTTATTAAATATCATTTCATAACTTCTCAGTCATTCTTGTATTTTCTCCTCACCTCATTGGTTTCACCATTAAGCGCCCACTGGCACCTTTACGTTTCATTTCCGATCTGGTAAATTATGACGGAAAATACTTGGTTTGGTGTGTACTACCACCTTGCAAAGTTTGGCCCATCTTTTTTTAATCACCCTGTATATTCAAATTTGCCCCCTGTTGGACATGCATTCTACTATGGGAATTATAGATCTAGGATGTAATATGGTTGACATATTTAAATTAGGATGGTCAGTGCAATCAGAGTTAAATATGCATTTTATAATGAGAGTTATATGATTCAATGAATTCTGAATGGGTTAAGATTGAGATTGGTTTACATTGCAAGCTGAGAGAAGTATTGCGGGAATTTTAGAGGCTAAGTATTAAGTGTAAACTGCATATGTTCTGGAGATCAAAAGGGCTTCTTGGTCATGAGAAGCCAAGAAGTTGATGTGAAGTGATTTTGATTAAATTAAAAAAATAGTATTACATATGTGTGTATGTTTATACATCAGTGGCGAATTTTTGGGTCCAAAACTGGACAATCTCACCTCACCCACACAACCTGAAAAAGTTCTAATTAAATAAATTTATGGTAGTAAACTTTTAAAGTTGTTAAATAATAGAAATTAATTGTTTATAAAATTTTGATAATCTAAATTAGATGATCTGATAATCTAAAAGTTTTTCAACAGTTGTTTGAAAGATCCCTGTCTTATGTTATTGAATGTTTACTGCTTTTATTTAAATCATTATTAATGCAATTTGGAATTTTTTCTAAACTATAATTTTACCTATTTCTGTTGTTTTTTTGTAGGGATGATGAAACTATGACCAGATCCTTACTAGAAAATATGACATTTCAGTCATTATGTTCACGGTTAATGAAAGTCATCCGATTATTTGATCCTCAGGAATGTATTACTACTTTTAAACTTCTTACAGCACTCCAAATTCGAAATAACACTTATGTAATGCAGTGTATACTCAAAATGATTAGTACACATATAAATAACATGAATTTATCACAACTGACTTTTCTCAATTTCTTACTTCATAAGCAAAGACATGGTTCGTTAGTGAATGGCCTGAAACTAGCTCTGCCTCTTGTTTTGCAAGTTCAAATCGAACAGCAATTAGACTCTGATAATATTACAGAAGCTGTTAATTGTTTACAGTTAGCCTGCCGGTCTAGATTAAAACAAGAAACCATTGAAGTAAGTGAAATTTTCATATGTAATCCGTGAAAAACTTGTGATGAAAATCATTGTTAAATAATATTTATTTACAAATATTAGTTTTTAATTCTAGTTTAACTACAAGTGCAGTAGCATTATATTGCATATTTTGTTACATTACAATTCTTATGTGATCCAGAATAAAATAAATCTCCTATTTTGAAAGCAAAATGAGTTCATTTCAATTTTTATGTTTTTATGATAGCATCTTTTAATATTCTAGCTTAACTACAAGTACAGTAGCATTGTGTTGTACATTTTGTTATATTACAATTCATTTTATGCTATCCTAAATAAATTTCTTTTTTTTTTTAAGCAAAATTTGAGTTCATTTTAATTTTTATGTTTTTATAATATTAGCTTTTAACTCTAACTTAACTAAAAGTACAGTAGCATTATATTTCATATTTTGTTATATTACAATTTTTTTTATGTGATCCTGAATTCAATCTCTTATTTTGAAAAACAAATTGTGGATTTATTTCAATTTTTTATGTTTTAATTTTTAAAACCTATTCAAAAGAAGTTTTTCCTTTATTTAAATTATTATTTATCTTTACAAAAATGTTTTGATTTTTTTACTATTCCATAATATTCTTTGCTTTAATTTCATAAAATTTAAAATCTAAATGCATAAGTAAATATTTATTTATTAATAAAAAATTTAAATAATTAATTGACAAAATACATGTTTTAATAGTGTAGAATACATGTTTTAATAGTGTTTTCATAAACTAAAGCTGAATTGCACAGGTGCGTATTTCCGTGATACATATATAATATGGCAACAATGTTAGGTGTGTTGGTTATGATGTTATGTCTGTGCATTCTGCTAACTAAACCACTCCATCCCCCCTCCCCCCCACACGCACTGATGAGAATTGAAGCACTCACTCATTTAATTGATGCAATATATAAGAATGTGACTGTAAAAAGAGGGTTTATTAAATACAAATAACACAACTCGAAATCTAGCATTTTTACTCGAAGAATTGCACCATATTCCCTTTCAAATACACAGCAAAGTGCTGTACTAATCCAATTAATTTCCCTTAGCTCGCGGGAATTGCACTCGGTAGGCCTGGGTTCGATTTCCTACACTACCAAAACTGCCCCTGTGTTCACGCAGAGTACAATTACGTTAAACATGTGGGTCCGTAAGTACTTCCGAGAGGTTGGTGGTAGGGGAAGGAGGGTACGGTCCCTGTGGATGCCTCCCCCACTGGGTTCCAGTCTAAATTGCGTGGCTCTTCCCGGCCATCCAAACAGTTACCTTACACCTTTCTGGTAGGTTGGGCGGTCTGGATCTTAACAACAGCAAGTTATTTCCCACAAGATCTATTCACAGCACATCACAATGGGTTATCAGTTTTTAACATAACCATGTGTTTAGTTATTTTAAAGTAATTTGAATAATTAATTTTCTGAAATAAAGTGTTTGAATAGTTACATATTTTGATAGTAATGTTCAAAGTACAGTTTGTTACTTTTGTGCAAAGTTTTGCCATAGCTATTGATTATTGCAAGTATGCAAAATGCATCCACACAAATGTGTATATGTGTATGAATAGCTGAAATATCTTAATATAGTTTGGTTGTCTTGCTGAATGAATGCACTTGTTTGGTACAAAATTAACTACCAAACAGTAATCACTTATATATAAAATAGTTTCTGTGTATTTGTGTTATTAAATAAAATGCACTTCTAACACAATTCATGCTATCATAGAGGTTTAATGCATCCATTTTTTTTTTTTTTCCTTTTTGTTTTAATATTTTTACTTGCTCTCTATATATAGTATAGTGTATAGGAGACGTATTGTGATGAGGTTAAAAATTTGAATTTAAGTTTTCAATAGAAGAGCACATTTTAAGCATCTCTGAAATGGAATTAAATATTTTGAAGATGATATGTGTATGTATGCCAGTGTCAGAGTTGGGCAGTATCGAAAATACATGTATTTGAAATACATTTTCAAAATACATTTGTATTTTGTATTTTAAACTGAAAAAAGTAAAGTATTTTGGTAATGTATCGATAATACATTTTCAGAGTATTCTGTATTCTCAAAATACATTTCTTCAGATTTCGAACTATCATGTTTAAATCGCAGACGAACAATTCCCAAAAGAGAAGACAACTAATCTGAATTTATGTAGTCATTGATTTCGTTTCTAGCATGAAGCTTAAGGGAAGTTTAGTCTTCATGGCTTCTAGGCATTAATCTAAACATATTTTTCAACCTGGTGCCGATAAATATGTTTATTAGTTTGTTGTTTAGTATCAGTGGGCTGTAGTAGCCTTTAAAAATATAGTTTCTGTTATAAACTTTTTTTGCGATATGGCCGCAAAAATTGTCAAAATCTAAATTAAAGGACTATGTATGCTCAAATGTATCCATTAAATGTTTGTTTTATACGTACTTTTTGACGATGAAAAGAATAAGATCAACCTCATTATTCTAGGATTAGCCATTCTTGAGATATTTTAGTTTAACGCATTTTTGCTACACCGGCTTTAAAAATACGTCCAGTTACCCAATGAAAATGAAATTAAAAGTAAAAATTCAGTGTAATTTCAAATAAGCATGAATGTTATTTTGTGCAAGGAAACTCAATTTAATGAATTATTGAAGAAATAAAGAGAAATTGAGTCTGTAGGGAAAGTCATGTGCTGCCGACATTATATATATTTTTTTTTACTGTAAGCTTCAAAGAGTAGTATTTGGAAAAAGATTGGAGTAATAAAACATAAAATGTTTGAAGATTATAATAAGCAAACATCAAAAAATCAAATCTGAAATCAAACATGAAAAGAATCAAATTGTAATCAAACATCAAAAGAATAAGACTAACCCTACTACTCTATGACTAGTCGTTCTTGGGATACTTTAGGTTTTTTTTTTTTTTTTTTTTTTTTTTTTTGTTATGTCGGTTTTGAATTAATATCTAATTACAAAATCAAAATTGATATAAAAGTGCAAATTCCAGTGTAATTCCAAGTAATTGTGCATACTATTTTGTGCAATTAAACTCAATTATTAAAGAAATAAAGAGAAAATAAATTTGAGTCTGTAGGGAAAGTCATGTGCTGCCCACATCAGATTTTTTATTATATATTTGTCTGTTATATAAAATGTGCTTTGCCCTTAGATTAATTAATTTTTACTTTATTAATTTAGAGATTTAAAAATTTCAAAGAGTTTAGTCTTTTCAGCCATACTTTTACAATTCATTCTAATCTTTTTAAAATGCCAATATTAATATTTAACAAATATGAGGTTTGTTTATTTTCAATAAAATGTATAGACTAATGTTGCTTTACATCGATAATTTGATTCAGTCTAATACAGGACAATGTTTAATTTTTTAAAATGTATTTTGAAAATACATGTATGTATTTTGTATTTGGAATTTTTTTTTTAATTTGAGAAGTATTTTGTATTTTATGCCCTTAAAGCTATGTATTTTGTATCGAAAATACATTATCACAATGTAATTTGCCCAACTCTGGCTAGTGTGTATGCATGTGGAGATGTGGATCAACCATAAAATTTTTTGCTATGTTTTTCCAAAAATATTTCCACTTTTTTTTCATTTCTAATTGATTTAAAAATAAAATATAAATATCCTTCCACACTGCTTTTGGAAAACTTTACCGGAAGTCTTTCATCATTTAGTTTTATAATTGAGGAGGAAAGGAGGGTAATGCTTTATTTTGAACAAAAAAGATAGACAATGACCTAAAGGGTACAAGTGACATTTATAAGTATTTTTTAATATTGTTATACATTTAATAATATATTTTCTATGCCTATAACAAACTGAACAGTTTATTTTTCTTTTCATCGTTATTAGTAGTAGTCATTTAAGAAAGTGGTAGATTCAGGGCTCACACTGGCCAACTCAGATATATAAAATTAGGTTTCATAAAGCAAAAATTGGATACCATGTAAAAGCACACTTAATTTACAAAAAATTTCTTTTATTTATGTTTATTATTTTATTTATCTCTTCATCCTATAGCTTGTTGCAGACCCCGACCTCCCTAGTAATGCATCTCTATCATCCCCTATCCAGAGCAGCAATCTCCCTGATTATATATATATATATATATATATTATATATATATATATATTATATATATATATATATACATTGTATTCCTATTTTTGATTCCACACCATTGATATTTGTTGATTATCTTTAGCTTGCTGACCAGTATTATGCATTTTAATTTTTTCATTATGGTTGAATTTCATTTTTATTTCTTTGTATTTTGTAGGCACATTTTAAGTTAGTGTATTATGAGTTACTACTTCTATTCTATCATTGGATTTTCAATTTTAATATTATATATATATATATATATGTATATAGATGTGTGTGTGTGTGTGTGTGTGTAAAATTTAGAACAGTTACCAGTGGACGTAACTCTTACGCAACAAAAGCTAACAAAAAACTTCTAAAAGTCTTAAACAGCCTATTTCATGAAATTTCCAAAGAGTCACATTGCATCATCAGAACCAGCCATGAACTTATTCAAAAACTGAAATCCTTTACTGCCATTGAATCAATCCAAACTTTAGATTGATCTTTTTAATAACATCATCATCAAAGATTTATTTTCGGTCATTAAACAACTTTTCGATCTATTCAAATTAAATACGCTTACTAAATATGACTCTTCTACTTTTAATAATTTATTACATTTTGTTCTTTTTCACAACTATCTTGTAGCCGTCCGTCCAAACAGTTACCTTACACCTTTCTGGTAGTTTGGACGGTCTGTGTCTCAACAACTATCTTGTACATGGTAATGCTGTATACCTCCAAACGATTGGAGTACCGCAAGGATCCACTAGTAGCTCTATGCTCGCCAATATTTATCTTTACTTTTACGAAAGACAATCCACTCTGAATACACATAACATTTCTATTTTTCTCTGCATTATGTTTTTCTTTGTTTTCATACTCCACATGATTATTTACCCACACTTAATATTTATCCTTCCAATCTTGAGTTAATACCTAATGAAAACCACCCTTCCAAATTTGTAAATGATCTTATTATCACCATTTCTATACAAAATAACTCATTCAGTACTACTATTTATAAGAGACATCAATTCAAATTTAATGTAAAATTCTTCCCTCATTATTCTTCTTGCCTTAGTAACCAAGTTTTTAAAAATCTAATCATTAGTTATTTGCTCAGAATCAAATGCCTGGATAGTAATAAGTGTACACTATCACATATTAATCGTCTCAAAAGTCTATGCTATATGTACAATTTTCTCACCTTATTTGTAGATCGCAGTATAAGTACGATACTCAATAATAGTGGAAACGCCACAAAATAAAAACCGCCCCAGTGGACAAGAATAAAAATGTGCAAATACAGTAACTTCGGTTACACAAAAAATGTGCAAAATTAAAAAAGAAAATATTTCGGCGGGTAAAGGAAAAAGTTTAAAACACTAATAAAACCTTTAAGGCAGATATCTAAAAAGCAAATAAAATAAAAACAGGCTATGGTTCCATAAAACAGTGTTATCCACACTTTATATATTTTCAATCGTAGTAGTTGGTCACTTCTCGGTTTGTTTCTGAACGCTTGGGTTTGTCTCACCGAAAACATCTACAACTACTTCCACTTTCTTCAATCTGGTCCATTCCATCGAGGTTTTTTATGAGGTACTCACTGAAGCTGGATCACGTGGTGAGACTCCAATGAAGATTATACAAGTTGGCAGCCCTCAAACTTTGTGAGTTGTCTTTTTTTGCATGTTTGTGCATCTGTGCACTATATTTTAAATGATTGTGTGTTGTTTTATGATATTTAAGTTGAATTTTGTCCTCATGAGTCTTTTCTCTATGAATCTCGTTTATTCCGTTGTTGGGCACAGATTGCATAAAATTTTAACCACATGTTTTTATGCAATCATAGAAACAACGGATTTTAGTATATCTGTCTGGATTGTGCCCCTGAAGACGTTTCTGGCAGATATACTATTCACTGGT
Organism: Amaurobius ferox; assembly: GCA_951213105.1. Classification (NCBI taxonomy): domain Eukaryota; kingdom Metazoa; phylum Arthropoda; class Arachnida; order Araneae; family Amaurobiidae; genus Amaurobius; species Amaurobius ferox. Next base: position 166,829,568 of record OX578134.1, on the reverse strand, counting down.
TTGTTTTCTTTTTCCTGGCCATTCCATACCTGCTTTTCCGGCCCTTACTCGTTGCTTTTTGTAAGGCACTTTTATTTGTAAGGCATTCTTTGAGTTGAAACTTCTCTCTATTCTTTCATTGGATTTTCAAACTTTTATTATATATATATATATATATATATATATATATATATATATATATATATATATATATATATATATATATATATATATGTGTGTGTGAATGATAGAAGATGAAATAAAGACGCAAAATTACTTACTAGTGTTTACAGAAGTGCTATTAAAAATCTTATTAGCAATCTGTAGTGCTAAAAATTGTGTGAACCACATTCCATTTTAAAATTGTTGTAATGCACATTTGCAACATTTTCAGCACACATTTGAAAATGACTAGAAAACGATATCCCTTTAGCATAATTAAAACATGAATCATAAAAAAATATCTATTTTCATCATGAAAATTTTTCCTGTTTCATGGACTCAATGATAATGCTGTAAAATAAAAATATTAGGGTAATTTACGTGTTTTAGGGAATAAGCAAAAGTCCTTTGGATTTTCTTTTCAGCAGGGTTGTTGTCTGGTGTAAACATTATTAGTCTAAACCAGGGGTCTCCAAAATTTTTAGCATAAGGGCCACACTGACTCCTCAACTAAGTCCCAAGGGCCAGAGTGCAAGGGCCAAGAGTGCAGAACATTTTAAGAACATTGGGGATATCAATATTTCCTGATCCTGATTAGTTAAGTAATAAGGCAATGTGTATAGAGAGGGACGTTTCACATGACGTCACGTCCATCTAGTGGAGAAAATCCTAAATTCTCTTTGTACAAAAAAAGTTGAACTTGCATTAGGTTTATATGTAAAAGATACATTTTGGTGTGAAATTTTTTTAAAAAAGTCATTTTATTAACACTTTACAACAAAGTTGAAAAGTGTTTATGACTTTGTTCATTCTGTCTGTCAGCATGATAATTGTCGTAAAAATGACTTAATCAAAATGAAATTTTAGTATGTTGTTCAGACGGTCTGTAGGACCTATGGGAATATAAATGAATAATATCACCCAATTAATTTTGGATTGAACCCAGGTTGAAAACACGAAATACATTGAGCCCTATGGGACCTAATTTTTCAAACATTTTTTAAGCGGATTTAAAATTCACAAATTGCTTCGAAAATTTTAGGTAATATTCAAATTGTTCCATAAAATATATAAAAAAAAATCACCGAAATATAATCAATAGTTTTTTAAATAAAAATTAAAATAATAATTACACTTCTTATATGAAGCGATCACGTGACCATGATATGAAAAGATCACATGACCCATTTCAAAATGATATATAGCATCCATCTTGTCTCAAAATCGTGATTTTTTTAAGTTCTTTTTAATTCATATTGAGTGTTGTATCCGTCCTAAAACCACTTTATTTTTGCTTAAATTCTGTGCATCTACATATTGAAACAACTCAATTACAATATATTTGAGTTTAAATGATCATCCAAATTTGATTATTTCTACAACGAAGCCTATTTTTCACTTATGTAAAATGTAAACAGAAAAATATGTAGAATGAGTTGTATTAGAATTGTTGTATTTCTTTAACACAAAATTATTTAGCCCATGGAGTCTGCATTGCTGATATGAATGAAATATTCATTGATTTTACAAAGAGAAGGACGCTTTTTTTCGATGAAGTTTTAAGCATAGAGTTTAATTACTTGTAACTCCATGGTCTTAATTTTTAAATAAAATGAATTATTATAGTATTGTGATGAATGAAATGAATGGGAAAATGTTATGAATGAAATGCTGTTTTTATAGAGAGATCCAGGCATGTTATTTTTTCTATGACGTCATTTGAATGAATTTCAGTTGTTTTCGATGAAGTTTTCATATATAATAAATTATCGTAGTATTATGATAGTTTTAAAAATATTACCGAGGAATATATTGCATTTTAGAGATGTTTAAACCAGGCAATTTATATTTCAATGCCGTCATTTGAATGAAGTTCATTTTTTTCGATGAAGGTTTAAGTTTCCAAATATAATAAACTAATGTAGTGTTGTGATAAGTATTAAAATATTACCGAGGAATGTATTGCATTTTAGACTTGTTTAAATAAAATTGCAGTGAAGTTGGAAAGTGTTTCATAATCAATGCTTTAAGCATGACTGATCTTTCTTGTTAAAACTATATCCAGCCGATATCATACATAATCATAATGTCTAAGATAAAGTAATTGAATTTGATAATGGCGATTTGTTCCGTAATGAATTGTATCATTTTTTTCATTCCCTCGAATAATTGAAAATAAAGGGAATAAAATCAAGGTCTTGTCTGTTAAAAGAAGCAAAGAATGGCCTTTGAGAATCAACAGAGAAGATTGGAATACTGAAAATTTGAAGCACAGGAAAGTTTACAATGAACCCTCCGTAATTAATTGTATCATTTTTTTCATTCCCTCGAATAATTGAAAATAAAGGGAATAAAATCAAGGTCTTGTCTGTTAAAAGAAGCAAAGAATGGCCTTTAAGAATCAACAGAGAAAATTGAAATACTGAAAATTTGAAGCACAGAAAAGTTTACAATGCACCCCCCCCCCCCCCCACACACACACACACACACTTTTCAAGGCTTTTTAATGTTATGCATATTTTTCATTTAAAATAACCCTGGCATAAGCAAATGTTAAACAGTTGCCCCCCCCCCCCCAAACACACACACACTTTTTAGAGTCAGGATAAGCCACTGGTGAGCATTTTATTCATGGTGAGTACATTATATGGCACAGTATGCTTTTCAATTTAAGTTTAATAAATCTTAAAAAAAAAGCGTAAGCTTTTCTAGTTTTATAGTTTGATTATACAATCATTGATTTATTAGCAATCAACTCCATAATTTTTATTTAGTTTCATAAATCTAAAATTAAAAAAAATCAACATCAAATTAAAATCACTAAATTCAGTACATAGTAGATACCTGTAGGTTAATTTCGTTTGTGACAGACATGACATCAGATGTGTAATGTAGTACATTTGACATGGAAGATAATATTTCTAGGAAAATAAATTGTATTCACAATATGTATATCTATTTCATTATGTATATCTAGGATTGGTGGTGCTCGCAGGCCGTAGTTTAGAGACCCCTGGTCTAAACCATGATTTTAAGTTAAAATAAAACCATTTTATTTTCAACACTGATCAGCAGACATTTTTATATTATCAAGAGTATATTATCAAATTCAAATTTAGTTTGGAAATAAAATTGTATCTACTGATTTGGGATGGACAAATGGAGATGGCAATTTAAAACAAATTCCAACAACCTGTCCAGTATCACCACAAGAATTATTATTAATCATTTCTTGCACTTGTAAAGCTGCTTGTGCTTATTCATGTAGTTGTGGCTGAGCAGGTTTTCTTTGCACATCTGTGTGCAGATATTGTAATGGATTTTCTTGTTCCAATACCCAATTTCACAAGTATAGATTACATTCCTGGGAAATGTTGACACATTCTTTTCCAACCATATTTTAGTTTCAAATTAGGTGAATTAAAAAATGCACAACATTCATTTCTTTGCAGTATGTTTCATTATTAATTAATATTTTTGTAAAATATTTATTATTTTTTAAGTGTGATTTCATGTGTATAGATTAAATTCCCGTGTAATATTTAAACATCCATTTCCATCCATCTTATTTTTCTTTTCTATTTTTCCATTTTATATAAAAATGTAGTATTATTTTTTTTAAAATATGTCCAAAATGGATAATTTCACATTGGATTCCCCCCCCCCCCATATTTTCTATGTAGTAGAGTCCCAAAAGCATTTTTCCATCCACATTCATCTAATTATTACATCTAACATTACAATTTGAGAACTGAACACCTTTCTTCATTTCAGTGAGCCCCCTCTAAAATTTCTCTCTGTTTATGCCACTTACTATGTAAAAACAATGTTCTTATGTAGTAAGCATTTTCAATGTTATACTGTTTTTTTTTGTTTTGTTTTGTTTTTTAAATAAGCATACAGTTTTTTTGTTATGTAAAAAGAAAAAATCCTATTTTTCCCTAAGTGATACTTATGACTTATATAGTACAGTAAAAAATGTTGACTGTGCTATTTTTACTGCACTATATAAGTCACTGAATCTACTGGATTTTTATTCTAATGTTGGTCGGTAAGCAATTGTTATAGATAAAATAGAATTATTCTATAACTTTTTAGAAGCACAGGTACTCAATAAAATTATTAAATTGCAGCTGCTGACTGCAATATATAGGTAATAGAAGTTTTTGTACATGGAATGTTTTTATATATTTCTAAATTTAAATCCCTTTATTTAACATTATTTAATATATATATGACTATAACTGTAGCTATAATGTATAAATAAATACCTTTAACCCTTTCGCGACAGCGCCATTCTGGAACTGCCGCTGCCCAAAGTACAGAGCAGTTCACTTCTGACCTGTTCCCAGGGGGCGGCAATTTTTTTGCGCTAAACCTAACTCTCGAAATAAATTCTCTAAAAATCACCTATTCAACACAGAAATATACTATTTTCAGAAATAAAAGAAATATTTATTTTCTATCTGATGTATATTTTTCATATAAATCTGAATACAAAATACTCGTTAGTTGCTCCGATTCTTTTATCCGAAATAAACGAATAATTTCACTGCCTCTAAACACCCCCCCCCCCCTTTCCAAAAAAAAAAAAAAATACTCTCTTATATTCCTATGATTCACCAACGAAATCATAAAGCTGAAATAAAAAAAAACCCGAAACTCAATTATAAAATTGTTGATGCTGCGAGAATTGCTCTGTCTGTTTATATTACTAAATCATGTTTCATCACTCCAAATGGAGAAATAATTCATTGGATCCTCCTTATGTCAAGGTCATGTATCTGCAAAATACGTTGAAGTTAGTTCCATGGACATTTAACGCCATCTAGTAGACAAATTAAAACGTTCCATGTGAAAGCACGCATGCGTGCCACTCGCCGTTTACGGTAAAGTTTCCTTCAACACACGGACATTCCAATCATCTCGAAAGTGTTAAACGTCGTGGCACATATTAGCTCAAATGTAATATTTAAGAATAATTTCTAAATTTTCCAGAAATTTTTCCACTGGAGAATTTTTCGGAAAACACACATCTTTATGTGCATGTGTGTGTGTCCGTGAAAATGTAGACACAATATCTCATGAATGAATCAAGCATTTCAAAAATAATTCGGTAGGATTATTACAATCAGAGTGAATACTGAAAACCTATTGATTTTCGAATGTTCAGACCCTCTTCCCACTTTTTAAGGAATTTTTGAAAAATGCAGGACTTTCATTAATGATGGATAAATAATCCTTCCAGGTGTAATTATTAATTAGAAAATGAATTATACAGACTTTAGATGCTAACATGAACCATTCTCAACATAACGCATGATTTTTAAATGAATTTTTGAAAAAAACATTTAATAATCAGGACCTTCAATACTGTTAAATTAATATTAATTTCATACATAATTTTTCATTATGAAATAAATGACACAGACTTCAAAAACACTAGCATGAACCATTCTCGAGAGACACATTTTTCAAATAAATTTATCAAAAAGTTTAAAATTAAAAATATTGTTAGTATCATCTAATAATATTTTTAATTTTAAAGTTTTTTAACACTTTGAACACTTTCCATATGCAGTATTATGCTACATATTTGTTAACACCATTTCCGTGGATCTAGTTTCTTCCATTCACAAGATGAGATATACTATTTGTAATCGTTTTATATTTTGACGTCATTTAATTCACTGACTGTATCATGACATAGTCATTTAATTCACTGAATATTAAATAAATGTCAATTGCATTTGGATAAGAATTTTGCACGTAAATATGAATAAGCCATTCTGTTTGGACTCTTGTTGGTAAAAGTACCTGTGGTATTAAATCAATGCCAAAAATATTGTGCTGTGGATCTTGTATATCAAAATTTGACTGTGAAAAATGTAAAGTCATTGCAGCATGTAGGGAAAGTCATATGCTGCACACATCAGATTTTTTATTACACAGATGCTTCTTTTCAGTTATCAGTATCATGACATAATGAAAGTTGTTCAATATTTAATTGTGAAATTTTCTTTCAGAAAGTCCTACAAGTTGTTAAGAAAAAGGCTTCTGTTTTGTCAACGAATAATGCAGTGACTGTTATATTTGCTTTATTAAATCTTGATGCACCTGTAGATGGTTATAGAGAATTGATTAATGCTGCATTTGATATAGTTTCAAGAAATATTGATGACATTAATCAGAATAAGTTACTTACAATTCTTCGAACTTGTCAGAATCAGCACTTTTATCACACTACATTTTTTTTCACAGTTGCAGATCATATTGTTGCAAAGAAATGGAACTTAGAGTTGACGTATTTAACTCTATCTTATTTTCATAAACTAGAATTTTGTCCTGCAAATCTTCTTGACCATTTTGCAGAAAGGCTATGCTCAGAATCGGAACATTTTGTAACCAACAACTTATATTCGTCTCTGAATTGCATAGATTATTTAACGGCAACATCTTATCGAGCAACACACATTGATGAAGCTGCCCGAGTATTATATTCTGAAAAGAAGAAAATAGACTCGATAGAAAAAATGCCTAATTTATATATTAAGTTTTTGTCTTCTCTTGCTATGTTAGGACATTTTCCCAAGAGTTTATTATCCAAAGCTCTAGATGAAGATTTCTTATACAGTACCTGGTCTTATAGTAAAAAGCAAGGTAAAAGTTCTTTTTATATTCATATAAATTATCAAATGAAGGTTTCTAAGTAATACATTTCATATTGCTCAGCAAGGGTTTTTGTTTTGCTTTATTTTCTCAATGTCTTTTTTTCATGAATAAAAAATGTTTTGTTAAAAGTTAAAACAATATGAAAAATTGTAATGAATGGAAATCTTCTAGCAAATTCATTGATTTTGCTTTGCACACAGCAATTGCTTTTTAATAATTGTACATTTCAGTGTTCATTTCTTGTGAATTATGTATTTTGAAAGGTTGATTGGGATTTAATTTGAAAGGTTTATAATTGTTTGCACAACTCAAACATTTATATATAAAAAAAAAAACAATAAACTGTTTTTTCTTTCTTGTGTGTGTATAAAATGATGCCCATTTTTGAAATTTTGCCAAGGGTCTAGTTTTGAAATCTGGAAGTTTTAAATCTTCTGATTTTTACTGGATTTTTAGAGTTTATATTAAAAATTGAAAAATGTATGAGTTAAACAAACTTCTTCTGCTACTATCTTCAAATGTTTTTTGCCATTTTCAGATTTTACCTCACTGTATCCTTTTTATATACAGGGTCTTTATAATTAAAGTTCCACTTTGAAATGGCTATAAAAGGAAAACTATTGGACAGAATGTTATCAAACTTGGTAATAGTTTGCAGGAGGTCATGGGATTTTATTTTCCGCCAAAAAAAAAAAAAAAAGTTCAACAACTCACCGCCAGCGGGGAATGGCGCTGTATGCAATATTGTTAAACCAAATAAGACACGAAGACATTGGTTTAAAAAGTTTTTAATCATTTCCAAAACTTGTTACAAATCATGTTCAATGTGGCTTCCACCTTTTTCTGAAAGCAAGTTAAATCGCAATACTGCGTTCTCAACAGTAGCTCTTAGCATATCAGGAGGAATGTTACGGACATGTCGGTGTATCACATTTTTCAATTCTTCCAAATTGTTTATGTTATCACCATAAACAGTGGTTTAAACACCACGATTTTTATGCAGGACAGGGTTCCACCTCACATTGGTATATGTGTCAAACAGTTACTTAAGCAACATTTCACGGATGACTGGATTGTAGGCCGACACTTCCCCATTTCTTAGCCACCCCGGTCACCAAACCTCAACCCCTGTGACCTCTAGCTATGGGGTTACCTTAAAGCCACTGTTTATGGTGATAACATAAACAATTTGACGGAATTGAAAAATGTGATACACCGACATGTCTGTAACATTCCTCCTGATATGCTAAGAGCTACTGTTAAGAAAGCTGTAGTGCGATTTAACTTGCTTTCAGAAAATGGTTGAAGCCACATTGAACATATGATTTGTAACACGTTTTAGAAGCGATTAAAAACTTTTTAAACCGATGTCTTCATGTCTTATTTCGTTTAACAATATTGCATACAGCGTCATTCCCCGCTAACGGTGAGTTTTTGAACTTTTTTTTTTTTTTTTTGCGGAAAATAAAATCTCATGACCTCCTGTAAACTATTACCAAGTTTGATAACATTCTGTCCAGTAGTTTTCCTTTTATGGCCATTTCAAAGTGGAACTTTAATTATAAAGACCCTGTATATTGCATTTTAAGATAAATTAAATGTTATCTCTGTGTAGATTCATGTTGGTGATTAATCTTTGTGTACAGCAGTAAAAAATTATAATCTAGGTCCTTAAAATGTCTACATTTTATGGTAAAAAGTGAGTGAAAACCCTGTACTTATACACTTGCACATTGTAGGGAATGTAAAGTGTAATATGCTGAGACCTTGTGATAATATTAAAGATGATTTAATGAATTTCTTGGGAAAATGTAGATATACTATGTGTACTCCCTTGATTAACTGAACTCTGATTCTGTATCTCTCTGCATTAAATAAAAACTAACTACAGCCGCCATTGACAGAAATCTTTTTTAATTTCTTTTAAGACTAGTGCCAATCCTCATTCCTATAGATCAAAGATTTTCAATTTTGCACAATTTACAAAATTTAGTGCTTTTTATAAAATTCGTGAATTGAAAACTTTAAATAAATGCACTTTTAAATTATATTATGAATTCAAGTACTTTTAAATCAAATTGCAAATTTAAGCACATTTAAATCAAATTGCGCATTTTAGCACCTCTCCATAAATATTAAAATATTTAATTCCAATATCTTGGGATTGTATAAAATGTCCAAGATTGCAATCCCTAATTTGAAATGCAGGAAGAATCTAAATATAAATTATACAAATTTTTGTACATAACTTTTTGCAGTTTCATAAAACTCAAGGAATACATATTTAAATTACTCAACATTTCAAATAAACATTGTTTTATAAATTTAACACCAACTCTTACACTTCTATAATATGAGCAGCAATTCATTCAGTTGCAGTCATGGTTATCAATTTATAAATGTTTTAATAAACAAAGATATATTATTCATGAAGTACCACTATGTATGTAATTAATTTCTCTTTTAAGCAATATTAGTATTTTGACATTTTCCACCTTGAAAAGGGCCAAATTTTACTACTAAAATGCAACTGAAATAGATACTGTGGGAGACTATTTTAACAACTATTTTCAGTTTATAAGGCAACTAAAGCAACTTTTTTCTATATATCCTTCCAGTAGCAGCCCTGGTTTAGAATACTGTCCATTTGCTGCCTTTTATTTAAGTTGCAAGTGCATTAATTTTTTGTTGTTGTTGTTGTTTTATTAGAGCGAGTCATCTAATTATCCTAAAATTTTTATTCTTATATTATCAAAAAGCACACTTAATTTTCATTTTAATGCAAGTAGTTTGGTAACTGTAAAGTAACTTTTATGTATTTTTACATTAGTTTTAAGTGGATACATGATTCATATAAAAGAAATGAAAAATGTTGTATTAAAGAATTCCTCTTAAACTGTTTAATATTTTTTTTTTTTTTTTCATAAAAAAAATTCCCAGAATACCACAATGTTTGCACATTCTAATACACTTTATTTTGCTGCTGTATGTTTAATAGTGGCTTTGAAATTAAATATGAAAGTTTAATCCGTCGCTAAAAAATATATATGCCATTTCTTTTTGCGGTCCTTTTTAATTGTTTTGATTTGGAACCTTTATGCTTCCCATCCTTGGCCTGCCATTGAGATGGAATAACTTATTTTTTACGAATAACTTGAGAACTAGAAGCAGCCAGAAAATCCATATTTAGTATGTTGTTGTTATTTTTTTAGTATGTTTTAATTCTTTAGAATTTGAAACCCCTGAGTTCATGAAACGAGCAGGGAGTCAAGTCTTTTAATGTTGCATAAAAAATGTTCTCTAAAAGAATGTTTCTTGAAATTTTTATTTTATGTTTTGCATGCTTCTAAAACTACACATCTTGTGTGTATGTCCTTCCGAGAGGTTGGTGGTAGGGGAAGGAGGGTACGGTCCCTGTGGATGCCTCCCCCACTGGGTTCCGGTCTAAATTGGGTGGCACTTCCCGGCCGTCCATACAGTTACCTTACACCTTTCTGGTAGGTCGGACGGTCTGGGTCTCAACAACAACATCTTGTGTGTATTTGCCGGTCACCTAAATAGCATGAGTCGGGCAGCCTGGGCCTTCAACATCTTGTGTATCACAACATTCTAAATGAATAAAACTTTGATTCTATAGGATAAATAGATGGTCCTGTAAGATAAAGATCTGTCTCAGCATGTATATAATTTTTATTATTATTCTACTTAAAACTTGCAAGGTTCTGCTCTACATTGATAATATATATTTAGAAACTATTTAATTATGATCACACTTTACAAAAATCCTTGTCTTTTAATTTTATAAAGTAATGGCTGCAACCTATAGCAGTGGTCTCCAAAGTAGATTGCACAGACCCCAGAGTGTATTCGGGTCAATACATAGGGGTATGCCAAGAAAATTTATCCTTATAAGACAAGTTTTATATTGACAGAAAGAAGTAAGACAATTAATTGAAAAACGACAAATATTAACTTGCATTTTTAAATTGCACGGTCATCAACCCAATAATAATATAATTATGAATATTACTTTACTAGAAGACCCTTTTAGAATAAGAAGATAAAAATAAAACAATCCTGCATCTGTATTTACCATAGGAGTACTTGAGTAAGTCTTAGAGGTGCACTATCAAAAAAGTTTAGAGACAACTGATCTAGAGATCTGTAAACAAATATTTAATTTTTGCCCATATTCAAATTCATAATATATTTAAAATTATTTATAATGTAATATATATATATATATATATATATATATATATATATATATAAGTTTTTTGTTTTATTTCTTATAGGTAGACAGATAGAATATGAACGTAATATACTTTCTCTTTTGTGGAGTCTTGAAATCTATGATGAAAAGAAAAATTTTAACATTCCTATCTCCATATTAAAGAAGATTTTTCACACTGTTCATGAAAAGCATATGAATTCTGACAATCCTATACAAAAATGTATTGAAAGTGGACTTGGAGGTTCTCAATTTCTACGAAGTGGTGTTTTTACACATGATGGGCATGTGATTGGTAAATAATTTGTTTATTTTCTTGATGAATTTTTTAAGTCAGTTTATTTAGGTAAACATATTTCAACTTATGATTCAGCGTGTTTCACTCCTATTCTAATTAGTGTTGAGAAAAGGTAGCAAGTAAAAAAAAAAAAATTCATTCGTAAATTTATCAAAATATTTAAAGTTATAAAAAAATTTAAATTTTGATAGAAATTAGAAATTTTACAAAGTTTTCTATTTTAGGTTATGTGTTCAGTTATTATAAATATAAGATTTTAAATGTTTAAAAGTTTTTAAATATTAATTTATGTATTTTTAGAAATATATAAAATTTAAATATGTGAGAGTTTAAACTTTGGTTGCATGTTATTGGATTTTGGTGTCAAAGTATATTTTAATTGCTAAAGATAAAATTTGGTTTTCCATCCATAACGTCTCCATAAATTTGAACTTCATACAACTTTCTCCTACATTCATATTCAATATTGTTTAGATCAGAGATTGCACTTAATGATGCCATGAGATTCTCCAGGGATGCTGCGAGATTTGGAGAAAAAATAAAATACTTTTTCAAATAGAAAATATATTTTCAGAAAATAAATTTATTACATCTCCAAGATTCCATAGAAATAGGTGTGTGACAAACAGCGGTAAAGTGTGATAAAATAATTTTTAAATATATAAAACTAGGGACCAAAATTTGCAAATAAAAAGTTTTATGCTGAATATTTTAACAATGCTACAAATAAAATTAAATATAATTGAATTACAATGAAAATAATTAATGTCATTTTGCAATTTTGTTTTTGCATTAGAATCCCGGTTTTGCTTTTTTCTGTAGAATCGATTCAAAAACGTTGTATGTGGGGGAAACACAATACACAGAAAACTCTATTTTAACTAGTCTATAAAAATCAAGGAAAAAAACAAAGGTAATAAATATACCACTCACTAAGTTTTCCTTATTTACTTGTTAAAAGTTTAATTTATAATTGACACAAGTTCTAAACTTATCAAATATGCCATAACCCCTATAATTTAGCGGTTTTCTAAATCAAATTTGCTATTATAAAAAATGTCGTAACCCCTATAATTTAGTGGTTTTCAAAATCAAATTTGCTATTAACAACTAAAATTACTTGAATGCTCAGACAAAAAACACCATATGTGCAGAAACCAAATGATTAAGAAAAACAGCAATATCCTGCAGCTTAGTTATGTCTAGCTGAGCTACAGCATTTATGTGATAAAAGGTACAATTAATCAATCAATCACCGTAAACAAGGGACCGACCCATTGTGTTTGCAAACTGACTGTGCCGTGCCACGGAATTTACTTGCATCCACCCACAGTACAATATACAAAAATATACTAAGCATAATTCTACTTATATGTTTGGATCTATCTAAAATAATATATTTTAAACAATGGCATATGTCTATACAAACTTAATTCCTTATGGTAAATATAATCATATACATATTTGCATAAACATGACCAAACTCAAACACTACTTGTTCTCATAGCAACCGATATACATAATACACACAAAACTTAACATTACTTAATATAAAAGAACTCTGAAGTGCGTAATTCTCCCTAGTGGTAACATATAAAGTACATACAAAAGATATATAAGATATAACACATAAGATATATACATATAACACACAAGATATATACAATAATAAAATTATATCACACACATTAAAATTAAATCATATGATGCAATTAATACTTGTTATCCTAATGAACAATTATCTAAGCAATACAGGATGCATATTCAGTTAAATAATGCTTTCATTTTCTTCTAAATATGTAAAAATATTTTATATATGTCTTCATGCCCAATTATTCGGGGTGATGTTATTTGCCCACTTTTCAAAGAGTACTATCGATGGTCTGGCGAGATGCCATTTCTTCGTTAATGGACAATCAAATACGTAATGAAGATTAGTCCCCTCTTCTCCACATACACACAAATCCATAGAGACACTTCAGCAATTAACCCCTGTCCCGAGAAGAATTGGGTGACATGTCTATGTGAACTCTTCATTTCAAATTAAACTTTTGGGAAGAAATCATGTGATTCTTCCTTTAGTCGAATAGTCCCAATTCTTGACATTGTTGAAATAGTTTCATTTTCAAATCTCTTTTTAAGGAAGAGCTGGAAACTGGAAGTTCTAAGGTTTGAACAGAATTATCGGATGTGGCACTGAATGCCAATGAATCAGCAAGCTCATTTCCAATTACCCCTGAGTGACCTTTGATCCATATCATCTGTAATTATTTATTAGAATCTTTTTGGATTAGTAGGTGAATTTTTAGAGCTAAAATATTTTGAATTGAATGCTGAAGTAATTTAATGCTGGACTGGCTGTCAGTTAAAATTGTTACTGGCTGGGCTGAATGTTTGAAAACCAAACCATATTCTACTGATTTCTGTCGGAAATCATTAAGTTTTGCCTAGGCGGACATCAATATATTGATGTCGGACTAGGTTTTGATTAACTATAAAAATTTTATATCAGCAGTTAACATATTAAAAGAGAAACAAAATTGCTTACCGTTGCACGTGAAAGTAGTTCCTAGTTCGTTTATCGGTTTATCCAAAAATCAAGATGGACGCCGGAAGTCATTCTCCACAGAGCGGTTGACTGACGAAATACGCATAGTGCGCCCTCTAGGTTAACGGAAGTTCCAGAAGATGGCATAAAACACTTCAAATGGAGTGCGATTGGAACACATTGCAAGATGGTCTTGAGTAAGACGTCTGTCGACGTTGTGCTTAGGATATGACAGTTGTAGGATTTACGGGAGCTTTCCACTGGAAGTCTGTTGTTGTGTGGAACCTTTATATATAAATGTGAAATATTAGAACTTAAACTTAAGTTACAAAAAATATGCCATAATTAAATTTAATATATTTTAATGGAAGAAAGGTAACAACTTTTCAAGAAATTTTATCAAGACAAATCGATATAGGATGTTGATTAGAGAAAAAAAGCATATGTATAGAGATTATATTTTAACTAATTCAAATCGGTATAACTTAATTTTAATAAACACATGAAATCTTACTGCATGGCACAGACACAAAATAATCTGATATACCACTAATAATGCTATTAAAAGTAATTTTTTTAATAAAGCAGCATAAAAAATACTTATGATTGACCTGTTTCGAAAGCTTGAAGCTAACTCTTTTCCTCGTTATGTAAGATAGGTAGTCCTCTAAGTAATAAAAAAAGATAATAATAATAATAAAAAGCTGACTTCACATGTACTATCTAAAATATATATAAATAATGAATATTTATGATACTAGCAATGGAGGATTTTTTTTTCTGGGGAGTGGGGGACTGGTGTTTTGTACGATAAAACTTTATATATTTAAGTATATAAAGGCAGCAGCTAATTACAGTTTAGTTTATTGTAAAATGTATGTAAGTAATTTTGAATGCCTTAAACATTTTACTTTTATTTATATACATTGTCATGAAATGCAATTCTCTACTAATATTCACATTATAATCATATCTCAAGTTATGGGCATATTGCTTTGATATACATTACACATTATATAAAATGCTTAAAATATAAAACTAAAATCATTAACTTGAAATAATATATTGCAATATTAAACAACATGTATTCATTCAAATATAAACACATTACAAGCCTTTTTAACGATATAAAATTGTAATTTTAATGATATAAAATAGTTCGCAAATCTAAGAAAATTATTTTATCATCTGTTAAAAACTACTTGAATAAATCCAGAAAATTTACCCAAGAAATAGAACATTATATTTTAAAGTTGCTGCTTTAAAAGAAAATCAGCTGGCTTACATCACTTTTAACTGATATTTAATTGTATATGTTTAGTAATTAAGGAACAAAAATTTCTATAAAAGAAATGATGAAATTCAGGAACAAAAATGCCTATAGTTCATGAGAAAATAGTTAGCTCAAATAGACAAAATATACATACCTAAATCAAACTTTTTCGATAAGATTCTCCATTCATCCAATTCTAAGGATCGATCCGCTTAATTCATAAATAAATCCATATAATGATTGCAAAATAACCTATATAAAATGCTCTAAATCCACTACTATTGAACAATCTTCAGATAGGATTGGTACAAGGAGTCCACGAGATATCCAGTATCTGCCATGTTTTTCAAGAATTCGCTACTGCATGCATGGAATTGTGCATAAATTTTTTATCTACCCCCTTCGTTCCTAAGAGGGAACAAAATTCTATCTTCTTTCAAACCGGTATTTTTCCCGCTTGGACATGAGAACAGTGACACTGGCAAAATGCAGCCATAATACTGGCTTAAAAATGTGCATGAGAACAGGGCTTATGGGAAGGATTCTGGTTAGTTGAGAAAGAGCTAGCATTGATGTTGTTCTGTACTCTCTAACTAGGCGTAGCAAAGCGAGCCTCTGAGCAGAAATCAATTTCCTTTTATCGTTTACATTTAAAGCTCCTGCCCAGCTTCCTGCTGCATAGCAAATAATGTGTTCGGTCACAACTTTATACCAAGTCTTTAGCGTTTCTCCTGAAACTCCCTTCTTGACAATGCTAAACTTGCTATGATTCTTTGTTGTTGATGAATTCTGTTTTATAATTTTTCTGCATGCTTTATCCAATTTAGTTTATTATCAATTACAACACCAAGATATTTAGTATGATTTGCATGCGGAATTGTTTTTCCTGAATTTTAAATATTGGTTCTCGCTGAAGATTTTCCGATCACCATTGTTGTTGTTTTGATGAAAGGTACATGTGCATTTTTTCTAGTTCCATTTTCAATGCAACATCTGTTGATGCAAATAGACATTTAAAACAATGTCTTTCCTGAATAATATGCCAGCTTGTAGAAGGTCAGGCTCTGATAAGAATAAAATTCTGTCTACGCCTTCTTTCATTTATTTACTCAGAAAATATTTTATGCATTTGTTTCAAATAATATTGCTTGGTCATAAATTATTTCGGTAGACACTTCTCTCCCTTGGCACTTCACCACCAGGCACTGGCCCACCAATGTAAAATCCTTGCTCTACTTGAAATTCTGACCCCAGAAGTTAATTGAAAGAAAAACAGACACCTATGAAACATCAGAGGTGTGCTGTTAGAGTAAAATCATATGTATAAGTGTGCTATCAACTTAAAAAGGTTAGGAATCACTGATTTAGATCTACTTATATCATAATCAGTATTAGAACAAAAATATTGTATATGTTTTATTCATTGTTATTTGCAAATTATTCTTTTAATACATTTTGTTAAAATTCTTAAATTATTATTATTATTTTTTTTTTTTTTTTTTGTAAGTTGGCAACAATATCTGCCCCAAAATAATTCATTTAATTAATATGCTATTTGAATATTTTTTATCCATGATATAGTTCCTGTTTTCTGCATAGAAACTTGTGCTATAAAAATCTTATTACAAAAAATAAATCAAATTATGAAAAATGTTATATAGTTCTAATTTTTACTTTCTCATACTATACAATATGATATAGCAAAAGTATTATTTTTCACAAAAATTTTTGATTTTGAGATTTGAATGATTTTTAGAGTTTTGTCTGTAGTCAATTTCTTGTGTATATAATAGCTGCCACAAATATTAATAG
Organism: Amaurobius ferox; assembly: GCA_951213105.1. NCBI lineage: Eukaryota > Metazoa > Arthropoda > Arachnida > Araneae > Amaurobiidae > Amaurobius > Amaurobius ferox. The sequence goes on along the minus strand of OX578134.1, from coordinate 166,812,593 downwards.
ATTTTCATGAAATTTTGTTATTGAATAATCAAGAACTAGTTAAAAAAATTCAATTCGATCGAAAACTTTGAAATTTTATATTTTCCTAAAATGGCAGCATAAGACAAAATTTTACATAATAATCATAAAAGCTGCTATTTATGGCTCAATCATCATGAAACTTAATACTTTCAATCATTGTGGCCAAAAAAAATAACAATTTTTGTGTTCATGACATCATTACTCTTAAAGTGACTTTTACTCTTAAAAATACTTTTTATATCCTAAAGTGTTGTTGTTACTATTTATATATAAAATCTTGATTTCAATTAAATTTGACCAGCTTCTATTATTTTCTGTCAATCACTTTGAATCAAAACTTCTCTTACTTCGTGATTTGTAACTTGAAGGGAGTGAAATGTTTTATTTGTACATTTGAAATTAATGTTAAATGATTGTTCCAAGGACCTGTGTTCTCATAACGCTTTTGCTGTTCGTGTACAGCACAGTTTATAGCATTTTCCATTTGAAGATACCAAAATTTTTTTTCTGGTACACTTCCTAGATAGAAGTATATATATTCAAATAATCTAAAAGAAAATGTCAGAATATGATGATTTATATCTGAATATGAATCAAATCTTCTTGCTAATGGTTCATCTGTTGTTGAATTTGATGAATGCATTTTAATGGTTCCAAAGAAAGTATGGAGCAGTATAATTTGGTACATGGTACATAAATAAAATATAATGGCGCATAAATAGAATACAACATAAATTTTTATTCTTGTTAAAGTTACATAATCAGAAAATGTCAATGCCAAGTTTTAAAACAATTTTAATAACGCAGCTTAAAACTCTTTAGCAAGCTAGAAAAATTTCATTTAAAAGTTGAAGCTGTATATGCATGCATTCAAAATTATATAAACCATTTAGAGGAATTTTTTGTTTTCTACCTTCATGAACTTATAAAAAATATCAATTAATTCAAAAATTAATTTTTTGCAAAAATGTTGTTAAAATAGCAGTATGCATTATCTTGAATTTTGCTGAAGACAACAGGGTAAATCTGGAAATCTATGGGAATTTCACTTTTTAAAATGGGCAGTAGGTTGGACAAACACATTAACTGATTTTTAAATTGAATGTGCTTGTAAATTTCAGTGTTGTACAGTCAACATTGTTATTTTCTTGACTCATATTTTGCTAATGTACTTGAATGTATGCAGACCAGTTAAATTTTTTGAAAAACACTTTTTCACAGATATTAGGTACAAATATAGGCATATTTGAAATTTTCTACTCCTAAAGTTTGTAAATTTGCTGCTCCGGAGCATTTCTTGCTGCTCCAAAAGTGAGTTTTGTGCCTGCTCCGAAGCACTTCAAACTGCTCCAAAAAAGAGTTTTCCTGCTCTGAAAATTGATATGAAGAGCAAATGGGTGAGCGACATACCTGCAGTATTCGATCTCTCCAATTAAAGCTGTTTCCCTTTAACCTAACATAAAAATATTTATTCATAATAGCAATAATATCAAAATAATTCATAAAAAGAAAAGTAAAAGTGATGGAACATTTTCATTAGCGGTTCTTCAATAAAAAGAGAAACTGGCCACCAGTTGCCAACTTAATTGCTAGTGGTGACCACTTATTTACATCCCTGTAGTAATGGATTCGTAAGTACCTCATCCATTACACAGATGTTTAGTAAGTTACAATTCATTAATCTTCAACTTGTTTCTGATAAAATATCTAAGCTGAAAGCTAATAGAAGGCAAAACTTTTGTTTATTGCTGATGTGTTATGTAAAAGTGTTAAGAGTATGAAGGACAAAGACGAGAGGTTAATCATAGTTTAAAACCTGATTTCATAAAAACCATTTTCATTCAATAACTTATTTTTATATTGAAAAAGATGCTGAAAAGTTTTATGATTGCTATAGGAAAAGCAGGGAAACTCTGTATTTCCAGATTTTGACAAACACTGTCATTAAACATAAAGGTACTTTAATAATTAATTGGTCCCCTGAAAAAATATCAGAATTTTTGTTATTTGTTATGTGAATTTATTTTCTCCTTTTGATTAATTTATCCTATTGCATGCATTTAGATCACATCATTGCAATGCGAAGTGGAAACTATCCTGTATCACTTGAACATTTCAAATCAAAAGGAGAAACAGAGAAAAGTTTGCAAGATTTGGTATTTATAGATGATTTTGTACTACCAGAAGATGTAAAAATGTAAGAAATTATAATTGTTCATATTAGGCTTATGCCTTTTGTAGTTGTAGAATTTCCTCTGTAACTGGAATTATGTAAATGTATTTTTTTTTTTTTTTTACACATGGGTATAAATTACCTTTTTCCATCCTAGAAAATCACCTATTTATATTCCTAAACAATTATCAGTTACCATTCACGTACTATAGTAATCTATCATATATTTGTTCTTCAATAACTGATGAGGCTAGGTATTTAGAGAAATTTATCAAATCTCAATTTCTTCCCCTTCTTTCATTAGGTTTATATATGAAGTACTTGTACTCTGTTTAAACATGTAAATATTTTAAACTGTGTTGCACATTTCTATATTCACAAAAGTTAATATGCATGTTGGGGAATTTTTATTTGCCTCTGTCCTAAGATTCATTATTCATAGATTTAGATAAATTTACACTAAGACACATTTTACCCCATTCCCAATATTTTATGGATGAAATCACCAATAATGCATTGCAATGAATTACATTTCTGTCATTACCATTCTAAAGTTTAAATTTGACATACAAGCACTTAGCAGTGTTTTCCCTGGCATATATAAAACTTTCATAATAATAATCGAATAAGGCAGAAAATGACTATGAATTTATTTGTAAACATTACTATCAAATTTTGATAAGATATTTTATTACCCAATAGTATTTAAGCAACAAATATTTCATCATCCTCTTATATGATACTCAAAAATTCACCACCATACACAAAAATAAAAATTTTCCTTGTATAATTTACATACTTCATCTATTATGTTGATACCAATTCTCTCCTGATTCTAGTTTGGGAAAATCAGAAGCACACTAAAATGATCATTTATTAAATGTGCCTAGTGGAATCAATATAATACCATAGTACCCATTTTCATTGCTTTTTTATCTATGAAATCTAATTATCGAATCAAGAAATATTGTTTCAAAATAGTTAATGTATGAGAAAGTTTTTGCATCTTTTTGTCCCCCAACTGCTCCCTCAAAATATGTAATTTATGAATTTCATTGCCATCTAGCTTTCTTCAGTTCCTTATGTTTCAGATCGGTTGCTAAATGTTGCAGTTTATTCAAGCAGAAATAAATATGCAATAGTAAAAGTCCTCATTGAACTCGTAATGGCATCGGAATGAACACGCAGGCATCTTTTATAAAACAACAAGTTTATTCTTAAACTTTAGAATTCATAAAAATAACTCTATTAACGTAATTTACACATAATAAAATCATCATGTACATGGTCCACCTTTTCTATTATCGTCTGCATCTACATACATCATGTTCATGTTTCCGGCCACACATATTGCTACCGTTAACCCTAGGGTTGGTCGTGTGGTCTGGGTCTTCAACATACATCATGTTCTACTTCATACCAATTTGTATCATCACCCATCCGAACTATTTCGTGCTTCACACTTCGCCATTTTATAACCTGGTTGCCAGCTCCACCTACAGTCCGCAATCTGTGAGGCTGTTATTTAAATTTAGACTCTTCTTTCCCTGGGGAAGACACTGCTTGAAAATTAAGAAGTAGAGAATAGGAATTGTTAATCCTTACAAACTTACCAGGCACTGCCATGTTTTTCTAATAACCTACAAATTAGAGATGTGCAAGTGCTATCCATGAATACTAATGCTACAAAATATTTGAGATCTTGAAAATAACATTACTTAGAAGAAATTTGAATACCTCGAATATCACGACATAATTAACAGCATGTTCTGGAACAAAAAATCAGGATACCCTAGAACAGTGTTTCTGAACCTTTGTGAGACCGTAGCCCAGTAAATGCTTTTTATATAAAATGAGGGCCTGGTCCCAACAAATTTGCTCATAAATGCCTTTCTAATTTTAAGTTCATATGCCAAACTAACATAAGTATTAATAATTAATTATGGCATAATCATAAAGCATATTAGTATATTTATGTATATGGTGTGGCATGTAGACAAATATAAAATTACATTAAAATAAGTTATCACTGGATTAAGGAAATTGTGTAGCATATTGTAATCACCTCCAGCCAAGATCATTAAATTAATTTGCGCTGATTTTCATTGACATGTCCCATTTTGATTATCCAAAATTTATAATATTATTTAGTATAAAATTGATTATTGTATTATTAAATTGATTTTACTGATGTGGGTGTGAAAACAAACAAATGGTATTGGAAAAAATATTTATCCATTGTAATTCACAATTGAAGTCAATTGAGCAGTCTCTTATTCATATTAAAATTTGAATGCGGCTTGGTCACTGACATTTGCTGCATAGATGTTATTTAGGCATTCTGGTTTTGAGCTTTTCAACTCACGAGTATTATTCTTAGAATATTTCCACTATGAAATATTAAGAAAAAAAAATATTTGAAAACTGAAACGGCCAAACTAGCAAATATACCTATCATAACCATTATTATTGCAATTTAAATTAGCATTCTAAATCATATCGTCATTCAAAAATGTAGCCTAGCAGTTACACTGTCGCTGAGATTTTCTTAAACAACATTATTTTTTCCCAAAAATTTCCCCAAAGACTTCATTAAACATGTTTGCTATGATTTTTTCTCCCAGAAATGCATATAACTTCATAATATGGAAGAAATTATGTCCTTGAAAAATAATTGCATGGTACTTGAACATCCTTGAAAAGTGCTTGAAATTTTTTTTAAGGAAAGTGTACTGACCCTGGTATAATCTTATTTTCTAATTTTAAAAGTTTTCTTATAATATAAAAGTTTTGGTCTATCTTCATTACCTAGCCCTGATGCTGCAGTAGCCCTGACACCTCCCTTCACTCTTTTGTCATCTCTGAATTTTTCAGATTTATAATATTCTATAGAAGTTAAAAATTCTTACTTACAACATCTTATATTGCAAATTATGTTTGCTTTACTACTAATTATTTGTAAATGGTTAACAAGAATTGTAGAAAATGTTAAAGTTACTCAACCCTTTTTTAAAAAAATGCTGTGCCTATTACATGAATTTGCTCTTGAAACCTGAGGTTTTATGTTTTTTGCAGCATAGCTATTATTGTGGCAGAAGATGAGGCCTACTGCCGAGATCCTGAAATTCTTAAGGGCTGGATGGATCTTAAAGTTAGAAGCCTTGCGAAAAGGAATTACTCAACTGTAGTGGTGAGAAATATTTTGTGATGTTTAAAATGTACAAAAGGAGAGTGCATGATGTTATATTTGAATGAAGTAGATATATAGTGCACTGTAAACATTCGCATACACTTCACACCAACCTTAGGTGATGAAAGTTCAATCCTGAGATCAAGTAGATTTGAGTGAAATTTCAATTTTGTGTTCTTATTATAAATTCCAATTTTTACTTTGTTTCAAGTTTAAATATTCATATTTATTGAGGTTAAATAAACAGAGTTATCGATATATCAAGGTTAAATAAACAGCGATATTTAAAGATCAGTTTATCCTAAAGATATGGGGTTGATTTTATTCATTTAGTCTTCAGAAATCTTACATAATAAAGAATAATGTGTGTGTGTGTGTGTGTGTACAATCTGTAGCATGAAATTTAGTGTTGTATGATCATGGAGTTTGGCACACAGGTGCATTTTGGTGCTATTTTTTTAAATTTTGAATTAGTTAGAATCAAAATGTGTTAGTTCAGAGGGAAAAGTCATCATTCACTTTGTTAAATACATCAGATTTTTTTATTTTTTGCATCAAATGTTAAGTTATTTAACCACAGATTTGCCTAATATATAAGTAGTATTAGAAACTTTTCTACTAAATGTAATCTGTAAGTTGCTATTACTTTGTTAAAAAGTAACTGAAGTTCCATTATACAGGGTGTCCCAAAAAGATTGAAACACGCTTTAATTCTTTACCTGTTTTAGATAAGTGGGCAATGTAAATTGCAAAAATGTTGAAAGTAAGGTAGGAAATAAGACTACGTTAATGAAATAGTCCTCCCATTAATTTTCAAAAAGTTGCACTTTTTAAATTTTTATACGACCCCCTTACACATATTTGGTCAATCAGAAAATTTTTATTTTTAATGCAGCAAGATCATTAAAAAAAAACGCATATCTGTATCTTTAAAATTGAACGAGTTATATTTAATTGAAAATTGAACTTTATGAATGGGGACCATATATCAAATTAGAAATGTAAATTTGTGACAGATCACAAAAAAGATAAAACTGGATGATAATAAATAGGATACCCAACCAGGTAGTGAGTAAGTACCACTGCTTTATATGATCTCTGTCTGTGTAATGCTTTATTTAGATGCATTTGTGATAAAAAAATTTGTCACATATTAACATGTTTTTGATCTAAACAATTTCCATCATCAATTTGTGTATAATCCCTATTTTCACTGATGAAACAGTCTTTCACATGGTACGGAAAAGTGGCATAAGTCAGATTTTTTCCTTTATCATAATTCAGTTGATTTTAAAGATACAGATATACGGGTTTTTTAATGATCTTGTTGCATTAAAAATAAAAAATTTCTGATTGACCCAATTTGTCTAAGGAGGTCATACAAAAATTTAAAAAGTGTAACTTTTTGAAAATTAATGGGAGTACTATTTCATTAATGTAGTCTTGTTTCCTACCTTACTTTCAACATTTTTGTAATTTACATTGCCCACTTATCTCCAACAGGTAAAGAATTAAAGCATGTGTCAATCTTTTTGGGACACTCTGTAGTTGCTTATGAATAAAGTAACTTTACTGTTACAAGTTACTGTAGCATTTTGACGGGAATCTGAAATCGGAGCATTACAAAAAAATGTAAACACTATTCTTATATCAATAAACCTAATAGATAAAAATATAAATAAACAATTATGCTTGTTTTGTCAGACACGGATCAATCCAGCTATTCTTTAGTGATAATAAGACAAACACACATACCCAAAGACAGATTTTCAATTTTATTTATATACATTGAAAGGAAAAATTTCCTTTGAATGTATGAAATCTTTTTATGAACATTATGGATTAAATTTACTTATATATATAATTTTATAAAAGAAATGCATGTCAATATCATATTTCTTTAATGCTGTCATTATACACCCAATATGTTTATCCATTATTAGCACTAAAATTAAGAATATGCTCTCTATAATTATTTAGTAGCTGTATTGTAATGTGATCAGACTGTTTTTTGTCATATTGTTTTATCCATCTTTTGCTATGTATCAGCTGAGCAGAATAGAAAAATTGTCTAGAAACATAGGAAAATAAGTCTGGGTATGACAGAAAAAGGCTCTAAAAAAAAAAAAAAAAAAAGAAATAAAAGAATATTTTGCAAACTCATTAATTTCAATGATGTGATAAGTTATTTAATACCCAATTACATGTGCTAATACATTTCAGTTTGTAATAAATAATATGCTTCAAATTTTGTTTTGAAATCAGTAAAAGTTTGTTAATTATTCTTTTATTTGTTTGTGTGTGTGTATGTGTTGTAATTCTTTATATTGTGATCATTCATTTTCATCTATTTTTAGATATGCAAATATATATTTCCTGTAATAGTTCTTGAATTGCTTTTTTTCTCATATTATTCCTAATATGAAATGCTTGTTTACTATATGTTACCTCTGCATGCAGCATTTTCCCTCTTGCTTTTGACTTTTAGTACTGTTAGGAATTGTCATTGATTCTCACTTCTTTTTGCTACTTTACATTTTGCTATCATTTCACATATCGTCTTTTTTTTGCTTTCCCCTCTGGTATATCCTCGTGCATGCTTAACTTCTTTGTCTTTGTCTTGGTCTACTCTTCTTGTTCATTTTCTTCACATCTAATCACATGTACTCTATGTTAGAATGAAACCTGTAAACCACTGGTAGTGCTTTAAATGTCAGTTTTCTATGCAGCAGTGTCCATAGAAGAAACAAGGAAAAATTTGTTTTATTATGCACTTCTATTTTATAACAAATATTTAATATAAAACTGCAATAGGATAGATATTAAAATAAATTCTTGTTTTAAACATTTAAATTCATAATAAATGCACTTATACAATTATAACAAATCTAATAGTGCAGTTTTTTCCATTAAGAAACTTACAGAAAATATATACGGTTCTTATTATGCACCAATCTTTTATAACTAAATTAACACAACAGAAAGACAAGTCTTAAAATACATTCTTACGTTAAACACTTAAATTCATAATGCTTAGCTTCTTTGTCTTGGTTTGATGCACTTATGTAATAAGAATAAATTACAATTAATATAATTAAAACCACATGTAATTGGGGCTTAAAATTAAAGTGCCATAATGATATCCAGGTAGTACATTTGAATAGTAAAATTGACCTATGCACTAATATTTTTATTATCTAGAAAATAATAAAGCATTATTTAAAAGCATTAAAGGAAATTCCTTTCTAAGATTAATTGGAGAAACTGTAAATATGCTTTTTTTTTTAAAGCCAATCAATATTATTATTATTTAATTATATTACTATTATTATTTAAAGCCGCTCAATATTATTATTATTATTTATTTATTTATTTATTTTTATGTTAGTAATTTGAGTGGGGGTTGCTAAATACAGACAAAAAAAAATACAACATTGAGAAATGTCAGCTGAAATAAACACACCAAGTATAGCTCCATTAAAAGATACGCAATCTGCTCTAACATAAGTGGTTGGTGAATACAAATGGTATCTCGCACAGGTTACACTATAACTGCAAGAAATACTTGAATTTTCAGAAGTATTGAATTTTTTAAATTGAAATTTTGTGTTTGACAATATATTTTTTTATTATTCAATCTCTGTTAATCTCTCATAGATCAATCACACTCTCTGGAAGGACTTACCCGATCGAGAAAAAATCCCATTCTTGATGCGTGAGATAAAGCAAGCTGTTCAAGAGGAATGTGTACTAAAAACAACCTATAGATGAAAAAATTTTACAAAGTGTATTTAAGAATCAATATTTTGTAGAAGAAAATAAAAAATAAATTTTAAGGTGTTTACATATTTTTTTCATAAAGTTTAGATACGCATAAATTAACATTATTTAGAAACGCAACATTATTAAGACCTGTAAGTGCCATTTTATATAAAAACTGTTTGATAAAATCTAGTCATAAGAAATGTGTTATTACATTTTACAGCATAAGCTTTGTTAACTAATTATACATTCTCAACTTTTTATTGTTTGCTAGCTATTTTCTAGCATAACAGGTGATATTGTGGATCAACACATGTGGAACAAATAGACGTTATTTCTGTTCTTTATATTCAAGAATGCAACAAGAAAGACATCAAATTATAATAGTAATGAATTTAACTAACTACACAAGAACTGAAAATTTTGTAGATCTTTTATTGAAATTGCCAAAATGCTTATTTATGCCACTAGTATGCACCAAAATACATGTTTACTCCTCAAAATTAAAGCAGTGTGTAAAAATGCACATTAATGAAAATGTTTCTTTAAATTTTTCCTTTGTCTTAAGTGTTAACTTTTCCCCTTATTTTCACATTGTGCATATGCTGTTATAATATTAACCCCTTGACATATGAATTAAGAGACATTAATTAAGTGTGGTTTCAGGATATAAACCATGCACCCGGTATTGTATTTTTGTAAGATTTGCACATGGCAAAATTTACATCTGCGTGCGTCCCACAGACGTCAATGGCTTTTGAAACATATGACATTTCCGGGACATCATTGTATGTCAAGGGTATGACTTAGATGTGGGTGACTCAGAGAAAGCCTAGCAGCGACCAGAGGTCTATTGTGCTGTCCCTAAAGGTGGAACCAATTCCTAAGAGAAGAGACCAGTAGCCAAGACAAAGATCAGCAGGCACTTGACAGAATTATCCTGCAACTCCCAAGGCTCGATCACATGTTGACCCAAGTGCACGAACCTATGGACAGAGAATGCCTCACACTCACAGACTATGTGTCAAACACCCAGGCCACTCGACTGACCCTTGGGTTTATAGCCACTATTTGAGTGGCCAGCCACAGACTATGTGTGAGGCTAGTTTCTTCTCTATACTAGCAAACTTTACAGATCTGGTCCTTAGTGACACCCATAATGTTTAGGTGTCTTTTAAGAGTGCACTGCCCAGTAAGGAGCCCAACAGCCCTTCTAATGCCAGTTCTATTGAGCTTAATCCTTTAAGCATTGTTGACGAGTTCAACCCATCAGGCATTGTATTACTGATAAGCGGGGTTGGCGAGGTAGACTCATTATGCAATTTGAAAGCTGAGACTCCAGTGTGTTTGACGGAAATAACACATCATATGATTTTGTATGAGTTATTATTTGTGTTTACATTATTTTCCACTAGATGGCAGTAGTAGTCCAAACTAGATTTTATCAGAGACAGTATTTCGTATTATGATACACTACAAAATTTATCGTATTACATTACAGTACGAAGAAGGATGAAAGTTTATTACAAAAAAATATTCAGGCACTTGCTTGATCAAATTACTTTCAATGCTTTTATTCTATGGAGAAAAATAACATCCAGAAATATAATACTTATTGACTTTAGAATGGAAATTATTGAGGAAATAATACAAAAATACTATTATTCTACCACCATGACTGTAAAGTCAGGAAAGCAAAATTACGAAAATCAACCTCTTCGTCTTCCAGGGAGACACTTTGCAGAATATATATCTCCCACACCCTTCAAAAAACAGCCAACAAGACGATGTGTTGTATGTTATGCTTCTAATACAAAACTGGCATAAAGCTTAGGAAAGAAACCAGGATATGGTGTCCAAACTGTGAAATTGCTCTTTGTTATATTCCATGTTTTAAAATGTATCATACTAAGAGGAACTATTAAAACTCGAAAATGTATGTTTTTTTACTTATCTGTTATTATACATGTTTATTTACTTAACACTTATTTCAGTAAAACACCTTCTCATTTAACGCGCAAGCAGTGGAGAAAACGGTATAGGGGAAAAAACTCCCCACTGCAGTGCACACAAAGGGAAAGAAATGACATGCTTAAAGGGTTAAATAGCTCCTTATGATTCACACTAGAGCACTCGCAGTTCAGTTTTCTCACCTGCCTTTGGCCCTTGATGTCGCGTCAGTTCTTGCACTGCAGCTTCCTGAAGATGCCGTAAACAGTTCTTCTGATCAACTCATCAGAGATACCCAAAGCTGGCTCTGGACCAACAAAGGGTGTACTTGAACCTCTTCTAGCCAACTTATCAGCCATTTCATTACCCAAAATGCCTGAATGTCCAGGCACCCAATAGAAGGTCAAGGGTAAGTGTAGTTTCAGGATATAAACCATGCCTCCTACATTTCTGTAAGACATATTCGATACATTGTTATATGTCAAGAGTTTAAAAGTTTACCATAATAAAATTTGTAATTGATACATAAATGAACTTGGCTTTTAGATCTTGATATAATATTATACAGTTACTTTTGCTTAGCAACTTATACATTTTAGTTACTAAGTAATCATGTTCAATTTTATATTTATCCTTTTTCGAAAGGAAAAAGCATACATTTTTTGTGTGATGTAAAAAAATTACTATTTTTCCCTAAGTGATATTGAAGAGGTGACTTGTAGAGTGTCGTAAAAAATTATCACTAGATCAACTAGATTTTTGTTCTCTAATGTTGGCAGGTATGCATATATAAATTTTCACCACCAGCACTTTTAATGAATGTGCAAATTAGAGTAAGTTTTTCATGAAAACTAATCTTTCTTTTTTTATTTTTACAGCATTTTTCTGTTTGTTTTTATCTCCTCAGTTTTTCTCCTGTGTTTTTATTCTCATTAATCAGTCAAACTCGGTTCCTCCCAGCTTTGAAGTATTTTTCGCAGTGCCGTAGCCAGAGACGAAATTGAAGAGGGGCTGGAGGGAAATTCAGGGGGGGGGGGGCGACTCACCGAAAACACAATCATTAGCATTTATAAACCATAATAGTTACTATTATATATTTCAATTCATATAAATTATCAAATAATTGGATATTTATATTTGCATGCTAAGAGCTAATTATTAATATCCATATAGCTACTATACATCAATATTAATATATAATAATTACATTTGATTTTAATGTAAGCATTAACTAGTAATAAAGATGTTAATAATTTGTAGAAACATTCTGAAATTAATAGAAATTAATGCTTAATATTAGCTCTTACCTACTTATCAGTTAATTTTGACTCTAATGTATAACAGTGAACCCCACAATAATACAAAAGTATCCAATATTCTATTGTCATAATTTTTAAATATTTTTAAATTAAATATGCAAATCAATGGATCATCAGTATAATCACAAATTCAGCTACATGAAAAAATACAAATTCAGCTCATTGAAATTTTATGACTTTTCTTATTTTCTTAAAATTATTGGAAACACAGAAGAAAATAAGAAAAGTCATAAAATTTCAATGGGCTGGGATTAGCCGTTTGGGAGGAATCGTTTCTCAAAGTAGTTATAAGGTCAAAATGACCGCTTCCGCCGTTCTAGTGCTAAAAAATCTTTAAAACGAAGTAATTTATAAAAAAAATCTTAAAGAAATTTTTTATGCAAAATTTGATTGACATTTTATATGAAATTTCATATCTACTAAAAATTTAATATTTTTATCAGGAGAGCCGAGTATACCTCTTGGGAGGGGCTTAGCCCCTTATGGCCCCTGCCTGGCTATAGCCCTGATTTTTTAGCATTTCTGGATTTAATTTAGCATTCTGAAGTAAATTTAGCTTTGGTCAAAATATACGATGTCATTGCAGCTGACTATTTCTTTCATCAATGCCTAACATTCCTGTTATGTCTTCAGTGTATTTATTTCATCTTTATAAAGCCAATTCTTATTTATAATTTATTTTCCCTCCAGCAATTTATTACCAGAGTGTGCAGTATATGAAATTATTTTGCTTTTTACGAGATCCTTTACAACGTTATTTGTTTTCTCTTCGAAAATAGATTTATTTTGATTGTATACTTTTAAAAATATCAAAAATCTGATATTTCTGTAACTTACACTGGAAAACTAATTTTTAGGACACTCGTTTGTGTTAATTTTCTGACATTAGGCCTGGTTTGTAAGCTGCCAATTTTGTAGCTCAAATATTATACTTTATAAAATTTAAAAAATGAATATATGTTTCATTTCTTTAAAATAAATGCTTTTATTGGTATTTGTTTATAACTGAATACTTCACTCAATTAAATAGAATAATCTGAAGTGTTGAGTAGACTATAATTTCTGTTTAAAATATGACATAGGAGCAGAAAATATTTTCACAGATTGACAATTGCAAAGTGTTATGTACAATTTGTATTCTAATTGATAATTATCATCAAGAACAGATTACATATCTTTGAAATTTAACTAAAGATTTGTTCTGTGGGATGTCTTTGTCAGATTTGCTTGTTATCATTAGGTCTCCCCCACCCCCTCCTTCAAACTTGTGTACTTCTGTTTTTATAGAATAAAAGAAAATGATGCATAGTTAAATATCATAGAAAGTTAATTACTTATATGGTATTGGTGGCAATTTAAAATTTTGTAGCATTCTGTAAAAATGTTTTTGCAGTTGTGGAAAAAAACTTTTTAGTTTTTCTTATTTAACTTTTTGAGAGTTTTTTTATACCTCCTTTCCTCTGAATGGCAGCTTTTTTAATTGAGTTTCCACATTCATTTCTACAAGTTATCTGGCTATGCTACTGTGTAATAAGTAAATACCGAGTAATATAAGAATTTTTTTGCAATGATTTAAAAAAATATTACATTGTATATTATTGAAATTAACCAATGACGTCCAATTCCTAAAATAAAGCATCTATAATAATTATAATTTGAAGGGATTTTTAAATCAAAATTTATATATTATTTCTTTAAGCTTTTTACTGTGCATTCAAGATCCTGGCTAATATTTGATGCAAAAATACAAATCACATATCAAATTAAAAATTGGGCATAGCATAATTATTTTTTAATTAAACTTTGGGTTGTATTTTTTAAAGTGATTTGGGAGTTTTATAACATTTTGCTTGCAAATAGTAACATTTGGGTAGGATTTATTTTATACCAACAACATTATTTCAAGTGTTACCATATGCAAAAAATGTTTACATTAAAAAAAAATAATTACAGTAAACATTTAAATAGATCCAGTCATTGCCACATCAATACCATTGAAGCATCAGTACAAAGATAAAATATATATGCATATTTAAAATTCAGTAAAATCATCTAATGAATTACCGCCAATTGTCTAAAAGAAAATAAAGTTTGTTTCTGTACATAGTGATCCTCCAATAATATTTGAAAGTTAGCAAAAGCACCCAATTTTGATTCAGTTGATTGCCTAAATGCCATTATTCTATGTGTTTAATTCAATGCTTGTTTACTAGTATTTAAAACATTGCAGTGATGGAAACATTTATAACTAAACAGTGGCTACCCATAAAAAAAACTTGAATCTGACTGAAATCATACCTCAGAAAACATTCAGGAGGGATTAGGGTATTATAGTACCTGGTGTTGCTAATAAGACCTCTGTGGTTTCTCCCTCTCTTGAGGAAGGATTAGACACATGAAGTGGGGAGTTTCTTTGTTAGTGGCCACCTGAAGGAGACTAACTCACACTTGAAATTATATTATTTGATGAACTTACCTGATGAATTTAATGGAAATTAAAAGGTACACTTAATTTTTCATTATTTTAATGCATACTGATCAAAATCTGAGGTCTACATCAATAGAAACTTTTTTTTTTTTTTTCCCTCAATGTAGGCTGGTTCAATGTAGCTTTTTCATGAAGTTGCTTCAAATTTTGGTTGTAAAATTTTAATAAAGAACTGTAAAAAACCAGACTAAACCTTGTCACGAAATTTAACATTTTTTATCTTACTTAAATTAAATCTCTCAGATCGTTGTAAAATTACTTATAACAAATAAATTAACATATCCTTGCTTTTGTATTATGTTCTGTGTTATTAATGCATTATTTGCTTCACAAATTTTATACAGTAGAAAATTATAAAGTAAAAAATTCCAATTTAATGTCAAAATGGAAGCAAAATTCCTGACAGTAATGTATGATTAAATCTGTTTGTGTGTGTGTGTATATATATATATATATATATATATATAATAATAGTTTTAAAGTCCAATGATAGAAAAGTGAGAAGCTGCAACTCGAAAAACCTAACTTTATAATATATATATATATATATATATATGTTATTTTAAGTTATGGTTATATGAGTTACAACTCTAATCTATCATTGAAATTTCATATAATATTTTTATTATATATTTATATGTATTATTTTTTGAAGTATAATTCAGATTCTGTGTAAAACAATGTTTAAATAGTGCTAGGAAAAAACAGAAGCATTTTCTTATGCTATGTGATAAATTTTTTATTTTATTCAATAAGAATTTTGTGTTAATCAAAATTCTAACTAAGTACAATCAGCTACTAAGGAATGATTTTATCAGAAATTTTACTCTCATACTATACAAGAAAAGCCCTTATCTCTGTCTATCCCACTTGGGATCACATTTGGTGCAATATTGCCAACTGGGCGATTTTTTGGAAATGCTACCAAATTAGCATTATCCATAGTTTGTAAATGTACTGATCCACCCTATAAGAATGAGAATAATTCCTTTTGAGCAAATTTAAACAAAAATTTCAGAATGGGATGCCAAGAGTTATCTTGCTTCATGAGATGAAATGTAACTTTACTCCACTGTTCCCAAGCGCATTCTTTTTAGTAGTATATTACTTTCGTAGTAACATTTTCCTAATATTCCTTGCGTGTAACATGAATTTGATTCTCTTTCTCCAGTAAAGTGTTTCAGAGAGACGCTATTCATACACAATTCATTTTTGTGATCCATATAAATAAAATTGAAAATTCATATGCTTATCTCAATGCCATAAGAGAACACTTACTGAATTTCATTAAATTTAAATGGTTAGTCGTAGTAAGGTTCCACTTAAAATAGAGGCATTTTTCTGCCCTAACTGTTTACTCACTTTAAATGTAACCTAATTGTTATATAAACCTCTAAACAAATGGTACGCGGTTGTTATTAAGTCTCTAAACTCATGGAACTTGTAACATAATGCGATAAAAATTTATTACTCTTCGAAATGCCAGGCAAATATCTATTTTACTTGCAATCTTTTTAAGTGAATTATATAGGTTGCTAACGTGCACCGTTCTCTAGATATTACACTTTTTGGTCTAAAATACAATAAATTAAATATGTTCACTCATGCATCGGTTGAAAATTTGTCCAGTTCCATGTTATGGGGACAACTATTTACTCCAAAGTGCTGCAATTGAAGAATTTTTTTACTAATCTACTATTTAAGAAATGCCCTTCTCTTTTTCTATCTGTCTGTCCCATCCCACTGGGCCTCAAATTTGACGGAATATTTCTAACTTCACAACTTTTGGAAAATGTCGCCAAACTGGCAAAAATTCAATATTTTGAAAAATTGTTTAATTTATTTGTTAATCTATGTTACTGCGTAGGAAATCTTAATTTAATATTCTTGACTCAAAATATAATTTCACTGTCCATGGAACAGGTTCGTTTTGTCATAGGGTTTCGTAAATTAATTGCGTTTTGTTAGGGGCTGTTATAATAATTTATAATGATCGGAAAAGTTGTGTGATTTGCATATGCCCCTACCTCTGACCTATCTGAAGGTATAAGATAACTAGTTAGCCGACCAGAACAGCACCATCCAGTTTAAACCGGAATCCTGTGGGATAATTTGTATACACCCGGAGATATTAGAAGCGCAATCACTCCAGACGAGCGAATGAGGGGAAATCTTTGAAAAAAATTCATGCACCTCATCGTATCCGGCCGCCCATCTTGCTGCTCTATGTCTTAGGATAAGCCGGACGGTCTGCGATTTCGGCACCTCATCATATGACGAGTCTTAACATTTAGTTTCGTTATAAAAGTACACTAGTACCCAATTCCAGCCACGCTTCTCCCATGGGTACCCATAGACCTTTTTCCATGGGGAGGCAAGCCCTGACATCAATGGTGTAAACTCAAACATAAGATATACAACATCGACTAGCTTGCTTGATGCCCAATTTCATGACCTTCAACGTCCAGGAGGGGCAAATGCCCCCTCTTGCCCTCCATTATTGGCGCCCATGCTTTTCTCCGATTTAGCCCATTAACTCCACAAGTTTTACCGTATTTTTATTATATTTCCATCCACACACACTGTTACCTAATGTGACGAAATAAAGTTATTGTTCTAGCATAGAAGAATAGCTTGGTGGATCAACGGTTGCGTGCAAGGTGAAAATTGCAAATAAGGATTGCAAAAGCATTGGACTGGGTTTATTGTTTTAATCGGTACAGGAGTATTATTTTTAATAACAAGATGCGACAAAGCATGAACAAACAGATCCTTCAAGGGCACGCAGATGGAAAGTGATTTACCTTGAAGAGCGTTTAGCTATATCGTAAGCGAGAGTACAAAGCAGTTTATTTATTACGAGGAAGGGTTAAGTTTAAAGGATGTTCGGCAGACCATATAATGCCGTTAAAGTGAAACCTGAAGAATTATGTATTTTCTGCGAGAGTCGAAACCAGTGCGTTCAGAATTAATGGTGAAGTTTTACATAATATAAATAAAAACTATGTTTATACAACGCATTTTTCCTACAAATTTCAACAATGTGGAAAAACATAAGTATCACTTTCGTTATGATTTAATCTCGCTTTAAATCAATTGGCTTATTGTTATCAATTAAATTAAGCATAACCAATTTCATTCAGCAAACAGCTTCATTCTTACAAAAGATGTCACACTCCCTGGGAAAAAATAATATTTGTGATATCTCGAGAACTAACCATGATAAACTGATAACTTCAAAGCAAAGGTTCCGATTCATTTCTGGTTGAAAACACTTAACGTCTTAAACACTTAACATCTTTTAATGTTTTAAAAATAATGGTAAGCAAATGCGTTTATTATCATTTTATTCGTTTCTATCATAATAAAAGAGAACAGAGTCGCATACAAGGGGAACGGACTGTCAATATTTTCTTTTGGGTCCTTTAGAAGACATGAAAAATTCACAAAAAATGAGAAAATCATACATGGAAGGTGGCCTGTGATAAATGTTTGTATGTAGGCCCACAATTTCTATTTGGGCGACCCTGGTGACAATATCCTTGTGTCTGTGCGCAGCGTAGTGAAAAATCTAAGCGATACACACCTAAAAAATTCGGTAAAATGATAGTTTCGATCTGGCCCCGAGATATTTCTGGCCGATTTTTTTTTTTCTAAACTTGAATTAGTTTTTAGAGTTGAAGCGGAATTATAAGTGCTTTTCATACCGGTTCCTTAGCGATGGAAAATGTTATAACAGACTTTATATCTTAACACCATCGGAAAAAATGAATACTTTTTGCAACGAGCTTTGAACGAAAGCCATAACATAATATCCTGATTTCTCCCGATTTTGTAAAGAAATGGGAATAATAGAACTATGAACACGAAATGTATTTTAAAATTTCGACATCGGAGGAATTTACCACAATCCGATCTTCCTATTTTATGAGAAGATATCAATCATTTTCATTTCAGTTTATGTAAAATCTGTTAATGTCGTCTTCTACTGCCCGAACACTCGTAAACACTTTTGAATCTCTACGTTTTACATCGCCTTTGATGAATCACTATTTTTTACTTCTTTTTAAGTTGTTGGCATATTTTAAGTTACAACTTATCTCTATTCTATCATTGGATTTTCATTTTATACCTATATATATATATATGTGTGTGTAGTATACATATGTGTGTGTGAATGGCTTTCAAGGCATATTTTGTGCTAGATATTGGTTCTACTTAATCATTTTCGTAGCATTCTTCTTCAGCAGTATCCAATGATGATTTGACATTTTCCACTATATCACTGGCTATAAGTGCCTCACTCGTTGTAAGATCGACATCGATCCATCAAATCCAATCGATCCTGCGAAAGATTGGGGGGGGGGGGGGGGGGTCGTTATCGGGATTTCTGGCTTCGTCACAATAATTACGTAGAGCAGGTCATCCAGCAGTCATAACGAAAATGCTGTGAGGGTAAATTTGCAAGAAAAAAGGGACCGCAAAACACGTAATTTTGCATTTACTGAGAGAAGAAAAAATTCGAAGGAATATAATATACAAGAAGTTTAAAATGACCCCATATTAGAATACACAATGATGACTTATTTTGACATAATATCTAACGTATCTGGAAATTTTATACCAAACGTTATAACCAAGGCAAAACAATATTTCTATGGGGCTCGCGATTTTGACGTCATAGCTGAGTTGCCGTTGCGACAACTGAGTTTGTTACACCGAATTGGACTCTAGTTTGTTTACATCAAATTATAGAAACATCATTCGTTGAAAGAATACAAATTCCTTTTTAATCAGATTTGAAGAAACGTTTTGCGAACAAGCTGCAAGCATCCAATTATAAAACTCCATCCATCTCTGTTGGGTTTCACTTTCTAAAGCTAGATAAATGCACTACTAATCGGTCATAATCTTCAGAAGATCCTTATCTATGCTGCATGATATTCGTGTTGCCGCCTTCAACTTTGTCTCTGTGAAATATATCCATGCCATCAGGTTTTGAAGGCTTCTGCGCTACGGCTCGATCAAAACAGTTGTATATTATTAAGAAGAAATAATCATTTTGCGGATGGTTACATCTATTTCGTATTCCTTCAAAATTTCTTCAAAAAATATAATGTGTCCAACACATTACTTTACCTAGCAAAATATAAATTGCTTTTCTCCTTTTTTATTTCTAACCATATTTTCTATGGTTACCATAGTAACAGATTAACAAGAGAACATCCATTGCAAATACATTTGTATTGAATGTATTTGTATTGAAAATGTGTGAAAACGAATGGAATTTTTGCTTTAAATCTTAGGAATATTTTAATTAGAACTCAATTTAAGGGTTTTGATGCGACAAAATTTTAATTTATAATTATTAAAATCGTTTAATGTATGGACCATATTATTTAGCAGAGAATAACAACTTTGGAAATATTCTGTGTTGTTATGTCAAGTTAGCTTTGAGAAACAGTAGTTGAATGTTTCGGAAAATATACATTTGAATTTACAACTCCGTAATTTTAGTTTGTTAAGCTATGAAATCAGATACTGTGGTGGTTGCATTTCGACATAAAATGAAACTGGTATTCTTCAAATATTTCTTCTAATCCAACTTTAATTTTCTAAGAAACTTAAATATTTTTAATACACAAATAGTAAAAAAAAAACTTTTATTAAACGATTACATTCTAACGAATGACGTCAGTTTGTATTTTTCACATTTTTAAATTCCAAGTTCTGAAATAGAAAATCGTCTGCCCTTTTACAAGATTAAAGGAAAACAGTTATTTGGTAGAACAAATAGTTCAAAGCTCAGTTCTAAAGTTGCATTAGATTAAAGAAAACTAATATTTCACTGAGATATTAATATGTATAAGTATTATGTAATTTAAGGCCAGGTATGTACTTTTGAAGATTTATTCTTTTATAATAATACCAATTGTTTTTAGCATTGCATAAAGCTCCAGCGAATGTTATATAATGGTTTAGAATAATGTACTTATACAAAAAATTATGAGAATGCGTAGTATAATATATGTGAATTCTAATATAATTTATAAGAATGTATTAATGTAAGAATTCCTTATATTAAACTATTAATTTAAAGGGACATCGCTACTTTTGGCGAAATAATTCTTTTCCCCATTTTTTTTTTTTTTAATTGGAGATTTTGAACAGTTTTTGGAAAGATGTTCATCTAGTGTGTAGCATTTGATAATTAGGATGTTAAGAATATTAGGGTTATAAAATAACTCAAGAATAAATGTACGTATCGCTATTACATTTTATGTGCTGGTATATTACGTAAAAAACTAAAACTAGATATATATTGCTCTGACGTAATTATAACCCGAATGTGTTTAAAATTAAGATGGGAGCTGTGGACACGATATGACTCAAGAATGAATACTGGCATTGCTATGAAATTTTAAGTGTAGATACATTATGTAAGCAACTATAAATATGGAGCTATACTCGCAGAATTAAAACTATACTTGCTAAACTATTATAGAACTATACTTGCGGAAATATCTAGCTTACCGCTAGAGAAGTGTAGAAAAAAACTGTGATCTTCTGCTGAATTATATAGTTCATCTAATAAATTCTATTAATAATTATAATCTAAATTATTTTGCAAATCCGATAGTTTGAGTTCAAATCAATCAATTTCTAAAATAAATGTTCAAAATTCTAATCATATATTCTATATTTGAATAAACATAAGTATTCTAAATGCGGATATTCACATAAAATTCTACTACTATGGTAACCAACTAACGTACTGCATGGTCATGTCACTTGTTGCGATCTTACATATTTTTAAAAAGAAGTAAGATCGCAACAATATAATAACTGTATAATAAAGAAATAGTACAATATAATAAGTACAAAACATAAGTAGTACAATATAATAAAGAAATACATTCTTTTTGCCACTCTAATACTAATTATGATGCGTAAAAATATAAAAGAATGAATATATGCGAAAATGGAGTGGAGACTTACTCCAGATATTTAATTTTACTTTAAATTTTAAATGCCCAAACTGCTAATATTAAATGACTACCCGTGTAAGATTTTCTCACAAAAAAAACTTCGGTAGCATAGTTGGTAAAATCATGGGCGTATCCGGGGAGGGATTTATCATAATCCATTATTTATTAAACCCATTGGCTCTACAATCGTTGTCCCCCATTCGATATTTATTCCCTCCCTCCTTTTTTTTACGAGGTTCAAACTGCCTTTACGGATATAGTAGAGCACTTGTCCAATCAATTTACACTCAAAACAGTTCACTCGATATTTTCAGCATTGTTTTTCAAGTTAAAAATTTGGAGACCATCGCAATACAAATTATTCGTTCCAGAAAAGATTTTTTATTGTTCCATTGCCCAAATTGCTTTTGAAAACAAATTCCCAACTGAGAAAACTGATTTCCCGAACGATCGCGAGATGCCTTTGGTACACGTAAATAAATAAAATAATACTTGTATCTACTAATGATTTTTTTTCTACATGGAAGTTCTAAAAATAACAAAGTACTAAAATTGGGAATTGTTTGAAAAACTCACCGAGTCATGCGGCCAGCTCTCCCAGCAGGCATAACAGTGACGTCATGTAATCGTCTCTAAAACCAGTCACGAATGCTTGGCATTCATCGAGGGATTAAACATCCAATGAAAAAATAAGTTACTGAATTTAATGTAGCAAAGTTTCTCAACGGGGACTCGTATCCTTTGGGGTGCGGCAAAAAATATCAGGGTACTGTGCACAACACTTAATCATATCGAGTTAGAAAGGAAATAAAACTCCTATGGATAAAACTCGTGAAAATGCCATAATGCTTTAAGCATTATATTGAGGTGTCGCTTGTGTTAGTAAAGTAGTCGCTATTGTTAATTGATGTAACAAAAAGGCGTAGTATTTTGTATATGTATTTTTGATTATTTTTAAATAAAGGTTTCCCAAATGATGAATATAATTAACCAGTATTTTTTATAGTTTTAGGATACAGAATATAGAGAGATAAAAATAAATTGAAAGATAAAATAATGTTGAATACGTAGGAATATTCTTTATTGTTTCAGTTCTAATTTGCATTGCTTTCATAATTTATTTTTACAAAATGGACAGTTTAAATAAATATTTTTGCCCTTTCACCATAGAAAAGCATACAATGCGGGACTACGTATCTTACTCCAGCACCACCTGAATGATTGTCTCAAACGATATGAGCGTTTTCTTAATATGAATTAACTTCTTGATTTTACCTCAATGCTTAATCATCTCCTATTTCTGTACATGCGAATAATTGCTGAAATCCATGAATTACTTTTAGTAACAGGGTTTGAAAATATTTTAACTGATAATGCGCTTCTCAATATGAAATATTTGGCATTTATCCGAAGTTTTATTCAGGATTTGCCATTTCTAGTCGAAATGGCTAGTAGTGGTCACTTAATATAACACTTATACGCTTGATAAAAATTCTGAAAACCGTTTGAAATTAATGCATAAAAAAAAGCGCACATTTTTGAGTTCAGTTAACATGAAGATGGCTGTATGTAAAATATATTTCATTTTCGATCACTGTAGGTTACCTTATTTTCAACTTTGTCAGACATTTTAATTTAAAAAATAATCAATTATAACAAAAATACTTTTAATAGTTTGATCAGAAGAATAGCCAACAGACGATTTCGGTATTTGAAGCGTAACGCTGTTACAAATGGAATCAAAAACTGTATAAAAAATGAATTGCTTTAAGATCGTCTGCTATAACTATAAATTAAAATATCTCAAGCACGTTGGGTTGTGCACAAATAGGTTTAGTTAAGAAGATTGGAAATATTTTTTCTGTGCATTATGGTATAACAAGAAAGATCAATCATGCTTAAAGCATTGATTATGAAACACTTTCCAACTTCAATGCAATTTTATTTAAACATGTCTAAAATGCAATACATTCCTCACTAATATTTTAAAACTTCTCACAATACTACATTGATTTATTATATTTGAAAACTTAAACCTTCATCGAAAAACATGAACTTCATTCAAATGACGGCATTGAAATATAAATTGCCTGGTTTAAACATCTCTAAAAGGTGATATATTCCTCGGTAATAATTTTAGAATTATCATAATACCACGATAATTTATTATATTTGAAAACTTCATCAAAAACAACTGAAATTCATTCAAATGACGTCATAGAAAAAATAACACGTCTGGCTCTCTCTAAAAAAGCAGCATTTCATTCATAAATAATTTCCCATTCATGTCATTCATCACAATACTATAATAATTTATTTTATTTAAAATTAAGACCATGGAGCTACAAGTAATTTAACTCTATGCTTAAAACTTCATTGCAAAAAATCGTCCTTCTGTCTGGAAAGTCAATGAATATTTTTTTCATATCAGCTATGCAGACTCCATGAGTTAAATTCTTTTGCGTTAAAAAAATACAGCAATTCCTATACAACTCATCCTACATATTTTGCTGTTTACATTTTACATAAGTGAAAAATAGGCTTCGTTGTAGAAATAATCAAATTTGGATGAGCATTTAAACTCAAATATATTGTAATTGCGTTGTTTTAGTATGTAGATGCACAGAATTTAAACCAAAATAATGTGGTTTTAGGACGGATACAACACTCAATATGAAATAAAAAGAACTTTAAAAATCACGATTTTGAGACAAGATGGATGCCATATATCATTTTGAAGTGGATCACGTGATACTTTCATATCATGGTCACGTGATCGTTTCATATAAAAGGTGTTATTATTACTTTAATTTTTATTTAAAAAACTACTGAATATATTTCGCTGAATTTATTTTATATATTTTATGGAACAATTTGAATATTACCTAAAACTTTCGAAGCAATTTGTGAATTTTAAATCCGCTTAAAAAATATTTGAAAAATTTGGTCCCATAGGGCTCAATGTATTTCCTTTTTTCAACCCGGGTTCAATCCAAAACTACTTGGGTGATATTATTCATTTATATTCCCATAGGTCCTACAGACCGTCTGAATAACATACTAAAATTTCATTTTGATTAAGTCATTTTTACGGCAGTTATCGTGCTAACGGACAGACAGACAGACAGACAGAATGAACAAAGTCATAAACACTTTTCAACTTTGTTGTAAAGTGTTAAAAAGAAATGTTGTGTGTCTAGCCGTTCTCAAGTTAAACTTAAAACAAACCAAGCTTTATTAATTTTTCAAACAAAATTACCAGATTTTAGATTTCCCTCATTATTTATAACTCACTCTCTATATAACTCTTAATATCCATACCTGTATGCAAAGTTTCAGGTTACTACCTTCAGCATGCTGATCTGTGTGATATAGATTCAGCAGTATGATATAGATTCAGAATGTTGACCACTGAGTAGCGATGAGTCATGAGGCGAATTGTGAGACCTAGCCTCCTGTAAGATTATTATTATCAGGCTACTCGTATTGTGTTTTCCTAGCATAAAGCTACGTTATAACTTTACGTAGAAAATCCTTCATGAAAGAGATTATCTCTCTAGCATCTTGGTCATTGCTAAAACAATATCTTTTTACCTACTATAACTCGAAATATTACAATTTTTACTTTTTCTGAATTGAACACGATATATCTCTAAAGAGTTGAAAGATTGAGATTAAGAATTAGAAGCCAAAAAGATTGCCAATAGAATGAGGAGCCAATAGAATTGAAATTAAGAGCCAATAGAATTAAAATTGGGAGGTAATAGAATTAAAATTAGGAGCCAATAGAATTGAAATTAAGATCCAATGGAATTGAAATTAAGAGCCAATAGAATTGAAATTAGAAGCCAATAGAATTAAAATTAGGAGCCAATGGAATGAAATTAGGAGCCAATAGAATTAAAATTAGGAGCCAGTATTTACATTTTCAATTGCAAAAAGCCTATATTGATTTTCATGGAATCCTAAGAGCCCAATTTTTACTTTCTCATGCTATTGTATATCGAAATTTTACGAATTCGAGGTTTTGGTGGATAAGCTTATCTTAAGACCTGAACACTTCTCAAACACATTTGGATGCATTAAACTGGAACAGGATAGATTTTTATTTTTTGTTTTTCAATTTGCATGAGAGCACAATTGATTCGAAATTGGAGATTTTCATAATTTTATTTCCTATGGAGGTTAATGATCATTCCGGAATTAATTCTAGTATGCTCTACAAGAAACTCATAGTTTAAAATTAGTTATGAATGTGAAAGATTGTAAAATAGTATGCATTAATACAAATTACCTAAATGCGACTAATGCATCGGCTTGTCTGACCTGTTTCCGACTTTTCTTAAATCTAAGGTAAAAACAATTTTAGAAACGAAAACTCATGGAGAGATATGCATTTTTTATTCTGATTACGATTACAATACAAATAGGCGAACAGATATGGAATATGAATGTGCGAGAAAATCGAATGTAGACTGACATTTCAGATATTTTTTTATCTATAACTTACTGATAATTTTTAAGCTTAGTTCAGTAATACAGTTAAGTTTAACATATCAATTCATTTAAAAATAAAAATAATTTATCTGTGTGTGTGTGTGTGTTCTTTTAGTGGCGAAGTAGTGAAAAATCCAAGCTACGAACAACTACAAAATTCAGTACAGAGGTTACTAGTTCCTATACGACGATGTACCTAGGAGAGATTTAAATTTTCTATTCGAATTAGCTTTAGAGATATTTGATGTTAAGGCTGAATTTTGAGCGATCGTTGGACCTAAATTTGTATCACTTATAACCCTTCGTTTGAAACGTTAGGACTATTTCATAAAATTTAGTAGGGGTTACCCTGGTACTGATTAGATTTTGGTACGATTCGGGAAAAAATAACATGCCTTTTTTACGAAATGTATGTATCTACTTTAGTTAAGAAATTGATTGACCAAATTTCACAAAATTTTGCAGATAAGTCGCTTGTGGATTACAGTGGTGCTGGTTAGATTTTGGTACGATTCGAAAATAAGAGTCTGCCCTTTTTTGAAAAATGAACAGCAAAAATCGTCAAGATCTGAAACAAAATACCACAAATGCATCAATTAAATGCTTGTTTTATACGTAAACAATAATCCACGTAACCTTTCAACCCACAAGTCATAATTGATATAATCCAGTCAAAAAATGTAATTCCGATAAAATTTATTTTTATATGCATTTCTTAATTATTTAAATAGGAAAGGACTTTGGAAAAATCGTCTACTGTATAAACTCATTGGGTTTAATTCCGTTGCTTAGCAACATAATATCATTGTTATTATTTTTTTTCAAATACATTTGATCTCGAAACATGGACTCAATTTTAAGTGGGGCTACCCCCAAAATTTCACAAAATTCGGTACAGACGTTCTTCCGAATTGGCGAGACAAACACACACAGACACAAGCACACAGACATACCGACCGATTTTCAATATTATTTATATAGAACTTTAGACAGTTGACTATTTCACACAGCAGTTGTCTCACTAAAGGTTACACATGGTCTACAGGCAATAATGTAAAGGGTTTTCCCTAATAGATGAGCGTACATCGTAGAACTTACTTTGCCTAGTAAAACTATCTTCGTAGAAGCCAATGACCTATCCAAAATTATTATGAAACCACCTTCCGATTTGCAATGAGAGAAAATGAGCTCATCCTTGCTCAAATAATGATTGTAATAGCCCCACATCCTCAGAATGTAAACAAGGCATTTTTTTTTTTATCGGAGGAAGTCCTTTTCACCTTCTTCCTTCCAGCTCACGTGTTTTCTTGCACATTAGTTCTTGATGAATTTGGAATCTCATTAGTGCTGCTTCGTTTCATTTTCAAGCATTTTATTGTACGGTAACTTTTTAATAATTTTCACGTATGGGTTAATTAGCTAGAATTCTGACCAAATCCGACATTTACATATCCAACAGCACCAGAACTCAAACCTGGTGCAAAGACATTTTCAAATATAAAATTCTGGCCTGGCTCAGTCGAATGAAACCTGAAGTTTCGGTTCTTGAGTCCTGTGCTACCTGAAACAATGTTTAACGAAATGTGTCCAAAACAGAATTTTGTGCTATTTTATGCTCAAAATTAGTTTAATATTTAGCTTGTTTTTTACTTTCCCTGCAATACATGGTAATGTACAGGGAAAATATTGGAATCATACTGAAAATCACGACTCGAGTTTTCGATGGATTTACACGTTTCGAGACCTCTAGAATACGAAAAAACTATTTTTAGGGTGACGTCTGTGTGTGTGTGTGTGTGTGTCTGTCTGTCTGTGCAATGTATGTATCCACTCTAACTCAAAAACTAAAATGGACCAAATTTCATAAAATTTGGCATGTAAGTCACTTGGGTGTGACCCTGGTGCTGATTAGTTTTTGGTACGATTCGGGATAAAGGAACTAGCCTTTTTTGTGAAATGGCCCTCAAAAATTGCCTGTATCCACTCTAGCTGAAAAACTAATGGACCGAATTTCACGAAATTCAGTAGTTACACTGGTGCTGATTAGATTTTGGTATGATTCGGAAAAAAAACCCTGTCATTTTTTGCAAAATAGCCCGCAAAAATTGTCAAAATCTAAAATAAAAACTACGTATGCTCAAATATATCCATTAAATACTCGTTTTATACGTAATGTTTAACGAAGAAAATAATAAGACCAACCCCATTACACTAGGAGTAGCCGTTCTCGAGATATTTTAGTTTTTTCGTATTTTTTATACGCCACCTTTGAAAATAAGTCCAGTTACCAAATGAGAACGAAAATTGATTTAAAAGTGAAATAAATTTAATTAAAATAAAGAGAACGTGGATATATGTCTGCAGAGAAAGTCATGTGCTGCCCACATCAGATTTTTACTTTCCCTGCAATACATGCTAATGTATAGGGAAAGTATTGGAATCATACCGAGAATCGCAACTCGAGTTTTCGACGGATCTACACGTTTTGGGACCTCTAGAATTTGAAAATATTATTTTTAGTGTGACGTCTGTGTGTGTGTGTGTGTGTTGTTGAGACCCAGACCGTCCGACCTACCATAAAGGTGTAAGGTAACTGTTTGGACGGCCGGAAAGTGCCACCCAATTTAGACCGGAACCCAGTGAGGGAGGCATCCACAGGGACCGTACCCTCCTTCCCCTACCACAAACCTCTCGGAAGGACTTACGGACGCACATGTTTAACGTGATCGTACTCCGCATGAACACGACGGCAGTTCTGGCAGCGTGCAAATCCAGCATGCAAACCACTGGGCTACCGCGCCCGAAATGTGCCAACAGCACGCGGTGTTCAAAGGTGGTCACCCACCCAAGTACTAACCGCGCTCGGTGCTGCCTGATTTCGGTGATCTAACGAGAACCGGTGTTTTCAGCACGGTACGGCCGTTGGCCCGTGTGTGTGTCTGTCTGTCTCCATCTGTGTGTGTGTGTGTGTATATGTCTGTCTGTCTCCCTCTGTGTGTGTGTGTGTCTGTCTGTCTGTCTGTTTGTCTGTCTGTGCAATGTATGTATCCACTCTAATTCAAAAACTAATGGACCAAATTTCATAAAATTTAGTAGATAAGTCACTTGTGTGTGACCCTGGTGCTGATTAATTTTAGGTAAGATTCAAGATAAAGGAACCCGCCTTTTTTGCGAAATGGTCCGCAAAAATTACCTGTATCCACTCTAGCTGAAAAAGTAATAAATCAAATTTTACAAAATTTGGTAGATAAGTCACTTGTGTGTTATCCTGGTGCTGATTAGATTTTGGTACGATTCGGGAAAAAATAACCTGCCCTTTTTTGCGAAATGGCCAGCGAAAATCGTCAAAATCTAAGATAAAAAACTACATATGCTGAAATATATCCATTAAATGCTTGTTTTATACGTATTTTTTAACGATGGAAAGAATAAGATCAACCCCATTACACTAGGACTAGACGTTCTCGAGATATTTTAGTTTTTCGCACGTTCCTACGCTTTTGAAACACATGACTTTCCATTTATAATGTAATGAATTTACTGCTTTTACAGTAAAAATAAATAGCTTATTCTTATAGTAAATACTTATATGCTATCCAAGATATTGGATTTTCGTTAATTAGTCGTCATTTTCATTGATATAGCGTCATTTCTATCCATTTGGCGAGATTTTCGTTAATTTGGCAACTTTAAAAATTCGCCAAGTTGGAGACATTCCGCCAATTTCGTCGCCAAAATCTCGCCAAGCGTTATAGACGGAGAAATAAGTTATTTTTATAGCAGATAAATTACTATCGACGTTCAAATATAAAATTATTACTCAAAGTATCTTTTCTCATGAATGGAACGAGCTAGATCCATAAGAATGGTGTCACCAAATTTATCGCATGATATTACATATGAAAAGTGAAAATGTTTCTCAAAAGTTAATATTTTTTTTTAATTTATTTGATTTTTTGATAAATTTATTTGAAAGTGTGCAATATCTCGAAAACAGTTCGTGCTAGCATTCTAACGTTTATGTCAATCGTTTTCTAAGGAAAAATTACATAAGAAATGTCTATTTGCGTAACTTTATTAAAGGTTTTTATTTTTTAATGATTTTTTCAAAATTTCACTCTAAAATTTAGGGGCGGGGGTTTCTGAACATTCGATTGTGTTTAAAAACAATAGACTTACAGTATTCACGGATTGTAATTTTTGTACCAAATTTCATTCGAATCGCTCCATTCATTCGTGAGATATCGTCTCCACAGACTCACTGATACACACACACACACATTCACACACACACACACATTCACACACACACTCATACTTTCACACCTGATTTAATTTTGATATGATTCGGAATAAAGGAACCTGCCCTTTTTTGTGAAATGTCCGCAAAAATTGTCTGTATCCACTCTAACTGAAAAACTAATTGATCACATTGCACAAAATTTGGTACATAAGTCACTTATAGGTTACCCTGGTACTGATTAGATTTTTTTACGATTTGGAAAAGAAGAATCTTTTTTTTTTGCGAAATAACCCGCAAAAATCGCTAAAATATGAAATAAAAGACTACGTATGCTCAAATGCACCAATTAAATACTTGTTTTATACCTAATATTTGACAATCAAAAGAATAATACCAACCCCATTACTCTAGTTTTAGCCGTTCTCGAGATAGTTTAGTTTTTTTTTTTTCGCATTTTTGCTCCTCCGGTTTTGAGAATAGGTCTAGTTATCAAATGAAAACAAAATTAAAAGTGTAAATTCACTATAATTTCAATTAATTGTGCGTGTTATTTAGTTAAATTAAACTCAATTTAATGAATTATTAATGAAATATATATAAAATGGATTTGAGTCTGCAGGAAAAGTCATGTGCTACCCACATCAGATCTTTTTACACACCCTTACTTAGTTGAAATCAACAAAATAATTTCACGTGCTTACGCGTGACCAACACTGGTGAGTTTTGACCGCACTTTTTATTTTCTTGAAGAAAGGGGCTGTTTCTTGGCTCTAAAACAGATTGCCACCCTTATTATTGTGTTATATATTGTTTTATACAAAGCTTTCTAAATCTTTTTGCTTTTGAACAGAAGTTTGAACGCATTTCAAAAGAGATAGTAGTAGGGAGAAGTGGGGATCTTGGGACACTTTAAATTTTAAAATCAGGTTTAAGATTAAAATCTTGTTATTTTATGTATACTACTCCAGTGCATTTGCTGCTGTGTTTAAAACTCTACTACAATTGGATAAAAATATATCAAACTATTTTAGTTTTTGTAACAGACAACAAACTTTTATGGTAATTTTGTTGAACGTAACAGCGGGGTTAGAATTTTATTTATTTTGAATAAAACTGCATATCAAAGAAATAGGCATGTTTATTGTGAAATTAAACGTAAAATAGTCATTGAAGAGTTAAACCTAAATTAGGGTTGGCACGTTTTTGCCAAAGATGGAAAAAACCGGTAAAAACCGTCCTGACGAAAATACGTTTTTGCCACTTTTTGCCGCAGTGGCAAAAATATATGTTTTATTTATGGGGATGTAATTAAGTTATTTTAATTTTTACTAATTTTAACTCTAATAATATATAACTTTAATATTTTTTTATAACTTAGAATGTTCAATGCATCATTGAAACAGAATTCTAAATGCTATTAAGTTTGTATTGTTTTAGTAAAATACATTTTAGTTAATATTATGAATGCAGAACATGAGAAAGGAGAGAGTAAATAACAATAAAATAATTCACTGGCTTTGGTTTAAACATTCATAACTATTAAACAACTAATTCTTATGCTTCAGTTAATTTTTAACAAAGTCTGAGTAATAATACGAATTTTGCTATCTATCAGAATCAGAACAATAGTCATTTGAAGATACAAAGTATATTAATTACTATATAATATAAATATTAAAAAAAAGTATAGCTCATATTAAATTATAACTTTAATTATGAAAAGAATTACACATAAAATAATTAAATTTCATCAAATTCAATTGAATATTCTACATCAGAGCAGATATTTTGTTTTTTCAACATTGCATAGCAATAAACAAGTTTTGAAATACTATCTATTCCCAACCTGTTTCGAATCTTTGAATGCACAAATGAAAATTTAGAGAATATTCTCTCTATTGCAGCACTGCTTGAAGGGCATGTTTGGAGATGTGCAACTAACTTGCAAAAGTCTTTAGAAATATCACATGCTCTTGCTATACTTCTCCACCATTTATTAGCATCATCAGTCTTAATCACTTGATCTTCAAAAAATGTATCTGGATACAATTTTTCTTTCAGTTCAAAGTTTATGGCATACGATATAAATAAAGGGTTTATTTTTTGTAGACATGTTCTGGCCTTTTCTTTCTGTTCATAATTGAGACTTCCTCCTCTGTATTTAGGATGCAATAAATAAGAAGATGCTGAACCCTCAATTTTTTTTTCTAATTCACGTTCATAAAAGTTATGCCTAGAGGTTCAAATAAGGATAAAATGAAGATTGATTTCACAACTTCTTATTAATGAATTATTGTTTAATTATGTTTTATCATTTTAATTAATCAAATTAATATTAATGAAATAACTCATTAATATTCTGATTTAAGTCTCAAATATATTATGTACAAAATTATACTGGTTTTTCGTACATTTTTTTAAATCCAGCCATTTTTTCCAGTTTTTGTCGGTTTTTACCAGGTTTTTGCCAGTTTTTGCCACTGTCCTGGCAAAAATACCATTTTGCCTGCAAAATAACCAACCCTAACTTAAATACATGGGAGCTTTTAGGAATAATTTAATCAGTTGGGGCTCTTTGGGACGTATAATTGTAGAGCAGCTTGGGACATCTGATAGATATTTTTTCCTTTTGTAGTGACTGCTGTATGTAATGATTTTAATTTGTAGATATTCGATTTAAGCCTTGTTATTCAAGAAACCTCTAAATTTTTCATCTGTCAAAATGTTTGAATTTTTTTTCTCCGATTTTCCACTTCATGTTCAATATTTATGCATTGTATACATAAATGCGGAGTATGTTGTATTAATTATTTAAATTGGGCGATATAACCAAAAATTCGTCTCAGGAAAATTGACACTTAAGGATTATCCATTGAAGGCACTGTCCCAGGGTGCCCCACCAGATGGAGTACTTTGGAACGCTGGAAGGTTCTGAAATATATATATATATATTTATATATATATATATATATATATATATATATATATATATATATATATATATATATATATATATATATATATATATATATATATATATATATATATATATATATATATATATATTAATTATGTATGAGACATTTGAAACAAATTAGATTTTGTCTTATGCGGAAATGTTTAATGTATATGAGGTAAATATCGAGGATTTGTGAATAGATATTATATGCAAAGGGAGCGCGGTACTAA
This sequence comes from Amaurobius ferox, assembly GCA_951213105.1. NCBI lineage: Eukaryota > Metazoa > Arthropoda > Arachnida > Araneae > Amaurobiidae > Amaurobius > Amaurobius ferox. The sequence goes on along the minus strand of OX578134.1, from coordinate 166,778,772 downwards.
CTTTGGCAACGCCCCTTTTAGGTCGGGTCTGTGAGTATGAAATAAATGGACATTATAAACAGATCTCATTATTGCTGTATTAAGAATGCTAAGAAAAACGCACGATTACTTTTTTTTTCTTTGATTATTTCCAAATCGGTCCTTAAAATTGACATTTCGTTGAACAGAAATACTTCCAAAAAATTAATTTTTAACTTACTACCATTGTGGTTACTTAATCCGTCTTTCACGAATTCGTTTAACAAATAGAAGAAAGAAAAAACCCATCCCAGTTAATACACAAACGCATGTCAAGCATGATAAAAGTGAAAGCGAGAGAAAGCGTTCTTTGCGCAGGGGTGGTTAGGCAGGCGTTACGTCACGCCTAGATGCTTTCTCTCGTGGGACTCTGCATTTCGCTCTCCGCGTGCCTTCTCATTCAGTACAAAGCGCGCGGTCGAGAGGATCGCACACAGAAATGGTTACCATGGCAACGGAAGGTCCGCTCATCCTCTTCCTCCTCTTCATCCTGGCGAACACTGGACTAGGGGTCACCGCCAGTATCGGGGTCTCCGCCGCAGGTAGTGTGCTCTTTATTTACTCGCTTTCTTCGCTTCTTGGGGTGTTGCTGCGTCACCTAAAAAATTCAGGAGAAATCGCTTTCATTTGTGTTTTGTCGAATACAGTGCTTTTTCGAAAACATAAAATTTTGCTAGAAATTTAAGTGTGTGTGTTTGCCTTAAGGTTCCCAGTTCAATATTTTCTCACTATTTTAAATTTAAATATACACGTTTCATCTATAATTACATTGTAAAACTTACCTAAATGTTTGTCCTGTTTGAGGACTCATTTTCTGTATTTAGCGACATTGAAGAACTAATTTAGCGCAATACTGCCAACTTAGTGGTTTTTAATAAATGTCGCCAAATTGACCATTATTCAATATCTGAAAATTAAATTAATTTATATGCTATTAAATTAAATTATTTATATAGTTTTGCTTTCTGTGGCTTCCATCTCTAATTGTGTATATTTTTATCTTATTTTGTATAATATGCGCTAATTTTTACTTATTTTAAATTGATTCTTTATTTAATTATTTTTTACGTTATCCCTGTGTAATCCGCATTGCATATATTTGCATTATTCCTTGTCTAAATCTTTTTCACTCTGTACGTTTTCTCTGTTTTTTCCACTATTGGAGTCCCTTTAGTATCATTCATTAATTCATCATTTTTCTTTTAAAAACCCTTGTCGTTTTGTAAACATTATCAGCTTAATATTATTAATTTAAAATATAGTTAGTTTCACTGTTCATGAAACAGGTTCGTTTTTATAAGGGTTTTAGGTGGCTGTAGGGTAATTAATTTTTATTAAGGATCTTACAATAATTATACATTGTTAATTAATATTAACACAGGAAGCGATGCGCGTGTCCGAAGATTTTAGGAACACAAATACTGCAGACGGGCGTATGGAAGGGAATCTTTTGCATAATTTTATGCACCTGAGATAAACATAATGGTTTGTATGTTAACAGTTGAAAAAGGATTTTTATATGATGATATTCAGAAGCAGTCAGTCTCCAGAGGAACAGATTAACCTTTTGCTTACGGGGGGGGGGGGGGGGCAGCGTCCATCCCAAACGAAGAACCTCTAAAAAAGACAGGCATTTGACATATCCTATCCCAAACAGTTCGATCCCCCTTTGCAGGCATTGGCGTCCAATGGACTTTTTGAGCAATTCTTCGTTTGGGATGGACGCTGTCCCACCCGTAAGCAAAAGGTTAAAATTCTTGCACTTCTTTTACCAGAAAACGGCATTTTGTTATTCTTTACTTTCCTATATATTTTTGTAGTTTTTTTTTTCTTTTAGAACCTTTTACTTTTTCTTAATACTGTATACAGATAGTATTACTTTAACGAAAATTTTGACAAAATAAAAACCACAGACCTCCTGAGAACTCATTTTAAACACTTTTCGAAATATATTTCTGTGTGTGTGTGTGTGTATGAGGTGTGGCCACGATAACTCAAGAAAGACAGAATGTATGTATCGCTATAAAATATCATGTCGACACGTGTAAAACAGTTTAACTAGGTGAATGTTTGTAATTCGCATGGTTAGAACATGAGTTATTCGAAATTTGAGAATTTTATAACATTATTTCATATGGCGAACAAAGATTTTTTTCTGAAACAATGAGATCGTTATAGCCAATACAGTAAACTCATATTGTGAAATTCTTTATGTATGCAAAATATATTAAAATTGTTTTCAATGTCTCCGACAACGACAGGCAAGAGGAAGTTGGGGATTCGTGCTGCATGAACAGTTAAGAATAAAGTCAATAACTTGTAAAATAGAGGTTGGGGGGGGGGGGCGCATTTACTGTATAGGGGCCCTTAAAAATTCTATCAGCGGCACCGATTAGTGCAATTAATGAAGAAATACGTTTGAAAGGCAATTTGCAAGTGAAATCTTATAGAGATTGTTTTATTTTCACTCAGATACCAGTTGTGATATAAATGAGCGTAAAGAAGCTGTAGACCTTTTCTTTTGTTTTCATTCTTCTACGCAGTATTAGTGATAGCTTCAAACATTTCAAATAAATCGTTTTGTTTGAAAAACTGTCTTGAAACTTTTTGAGAGGAAGTCAGTCTTCAAAATTTGAAGACTATTCATAAATTTTTTTAGGATCTATAATGTTTGACATTTAAAAACTACATATCAAATGTATCTTTATTGCTATATTTACCGATTATTTTATCCGTATTAAATAGATTGAATGTTTAAAATCAAACTTATTGACTCAAAATATTTATAATTTTGTTATCTTATTGAAAAAGTTTCTTTTAAACTGCAGTACAAATGAAAAAGATAATACATACTTTCTCGACGTGTTTTACTTTTCCTACAGTATAAATGGGGGGTGGGGAAAAAGGAGATGAAAGGGACACTGGCATTTATTTCTTAAATTAAACCATTATATTATTACTTTTCCTAAATACATAGTATTATGTAAGATCGATGAACTGGAACACTATTGATTTTAAACGCGATCGAACGATCGGAAGACCCGCAAATTTTTCAATGAATTTTTGAAAAAATCAGGACATTAATAATGCTAAATAAATAACCATTTTATACGTAATTTTTTTGTGTGAATAATATATATGTTTGGGGTTTCTCTAGCGGAAAAATGGAGCTTTATAAAAATATAAACAGTTTGGGCGCTTATACACAGAACCTAATAGATAAAAATGTAAATTAATTTTCTTGTTTTGTCGGCGCTTATACAAGGAACCTAATAGATAAAAATGTAAGATAAAAATGTAAATGAGTTTCCTTGTTTTGTCAGAAATAGGGTCCAAATTATAAATAAAAAAAATAATTTCAATATCTTATAACTTTGAACTTTTTTTATTTTTTTTATTTTTTTTTATTTATTATTATTATTATTATTATTATTATTATTATTTTAACTTTCACTCGAAATATGTAGTAAACTATAAAAGATAAATATAAATAGTAAACGACAAAAATATGTACTAGAAAATTTAGTATTAAAACCTATATTTATTATTAAAAGAAACTTTTATAGTTTTCGAGTAATCGTCTTGTCAAGTTGGAAAAGACTGAAAATTTCACGTTTTTCAAGTTATAATGCTTATATCTCAAAAACTAAAAGTGATATAAATAATAAGCAAGAATTTGTAGCTTTTTAAAAACCCTATAAGTGTATATAAAAGTTGAGTTTCATTTTACAAAATGTTATTCACGCGAAACCATTTCGGCACCATCGGACTCGAGCCACCGTCGATTTTTATCATAAAACGAATGACATAAATTTTAAAACACTAGCTTAAACCGTTCTAGCGGTATTGCACGTTTTTTTTTTCAAAAAATACATCAAAAAATTTACATAAAATGAATCAGTAGTATTGTCAAATATGTAACACTTGGCGGTGAATTTGGCGAGCCAAGTGACTAATTTGGCGAAATATCATCAACAGCGACTATCTGAAAATGATGCTTAATTTAGGGAAATGTGCCAAATTGGCAAAAATGACGCTAAAGTTACGGAAACGACGCCAAATTGATGAATTAATAATTAGCATATTTTAATATAATGGACTATATTGCTTAACTATATTTAGCAATATTTCCAATTGTCAAATTATATTTGCTAAATATATATTAATTGGGTTCTTCAAAGTATTTTTACATATTGTCATTCAGCAAAGCGTCAAATGTTAGTGCGCTTTTTAGCGTTGAAAACATCGTGCCGTGGATTTTGTACATCATTACTTCGCATTAAAAGAAATAAAGTTATTGCATTATGTAGGGAAAGTCATGTGCTGCGCACATCAGATTTTTCACCTAGTGCTCAACAGATGTTACCTGGTGCTCTACATACGTTAAATGTTTCTTTTCAATTACTGTCTCAGCTAGGACTATGTGTTGAGCCCTAGTTACATATTATAATGCTTTGATTTAACAAATAATTGCTGTAGGGTCCCATTTATCCCGTATTCCTTTTATCCCCTTCCCCCTCACCCCTATGGTGTCTAAAATCGAAATTCAAGTTTTCTATGGATTTACACAGTAGTCATAAAAGTAGTCATATGATATTTGAAAATCAACAAAAGTCTTCAATTCGAGATCACATTATCAATCCAATATACTTACTACATGTCCAACTCGACATTTATTCACTGGTATATAAACTTTATCATTAAAGAAAATTAAGTTTTTAAATAAAAAGGACATTTAGTATACATAAAACCGAGAAATGCAGATATCTTTTTAGTAAGGAATTAACACACATTTTGGAAACATAGAAATGCGATAATTATTATCATTTTCATTTATTAATTATTATACTGTTTCGACGTATACTGTCCGGAAACATGATAGCTACTTTTGAATAAATTGGACAGCAGATGCAAAATAGGAACGGGCCACTCTGAAACATACAACCTATGGAGTTAGAAAGGAGATAAAACTCATATGAATGAAACGCTTGAAAATACCATAATGCTTTGAGAATTATATCTAGGTGTCGCTAGTGTTAGTGAAGTAGCTGCTATTGTTAGTTGACACAACAAAAAGGCTTAGTCATAGCGGTAAAGGTAAGGAGTTGAAACTTCTTATTAAGAAAACGGCAATGTCATTTGAGACAATCATTCAGGTGGCGCTGGGGTAAGATAAGTAATTCTGAATCGTATGCATTTCTATAGCGAAAGGCCTAAACATTGTATTTAAACTGTCAATTTTATAAAAATAAATTATTAGCGCAATGCAAAGTAAAAGTGAAAAAATAAAGAATATTCCTACGTATTCAAAATTATTTTACCTTTCATTTTATTTTTATCTCCCTATATTCTGTACTCTATCCTACAACTATGAAAAAGTACTGGCTAATTATACTCCTAATTGAGGAACTCTTAATTTAAAAAAAATAAAAAAATACATATACTAAATACTACGACTTAATATTGCGTCTACTAACAATAGTAACTACTTTACTAACACTAGCAACACCTAGATATAATTCTCAGTCAGAGCATTATGGCATTTTCAAGCGCTTCATCCATAGAAGTTTTATCTCCTTCTCTCTAACTCCATGGGCGTAGTATTTAATATATGTACTTTAGATTATTTTTAAATGAAGGATTCCCTAATTAGGAGTATAATTAACCAGTATTTTTTATAGTTGTAAGATACAGTACAGAATATAAGGAGATAAAAATGAATTGAAAGATAAAATAATTTTGAATCTAGAAATATTCTTTATTGTTTCAGTTCTACTTTGCATTGCACTAATCCTTTATTTTTTCAAAATGGACAGCTTAAATAAATATTTTAGGCCTTTCGCCATAGAAATGCATACAATGTAGGACTACTTATATTATCCCAGCGCCACCTGAATGATTGTTTCAAACGATATTGGCGTTTTCTTAATATGAAACTTTAATTCCTTACGTTTACCTCCATAATAGAATCCTTACGAGACTTCGAATAATTGTTTAGCTACATTTGTAGCTTTGATATTCGTTTTCTACTTTTAATGACATTCTATGTTTCCATTTCGAAATCGAATGTCGAATAATATAGTTTCAATCTTGGAAGTACATTTATTTTCTGTATACATAGTTCAGAGAGTATATCCTACTTTGCATGCTACTAACTTCCACGGAGTTCGTTACTAAAAGCATGTTGTAGTGCATGACTTATTCTGCATACTCAAAATAGTGATGGTGTCAACGAATCTATTTAGCGCGAGTGATGGCTTCATCATGCTTAAGGATAGGAATGAATAATTTATATCCATGGAATCAGCTATGCAGAACTTGGCGTAAAATTCTTCCTGAAACGTTTTCTGGGTGTAAACGATGTTCCAAGAATCGCGATACATTTGTTTTCTTAAGCTACCGTTTCTGAGTTTTTTATCTTAGATTTTAATGTGGAAAAACCTTTCAAATATGTAGGCCTAGGGCATTTGTCTATAAAGCATTCCAACAGACTTCACCCCCCCCCCTTCTTAAAGAAGTTATCACTAGTGTACATTCCTTTATCAGAACCGTGTAAGATAATTGTTGTGAGGCCTTACAGGGCTAAAGTGGTGTAGTAGGTAACACGCATTTTCGAATCCAGGAAGTTCACAGGCGTTGTAGGATTTCAAAATTGAGAATTCAATAATAGATTCCGTTTCCCAATGTGGACCTTTTGGAGAATACATTATTCATTCAATGGGAAGAAGATCTTAAAGTTCACACTTGCTACGCCAATGCTCGGGTTCGAAACCTGACTCTGTTTCTTAGGAGCTAAAATTATGTCTAATGCTGTAGTACAGGGGTTGACAAAGTACGGCCCGCGAACCAAATCCGCCCCGCTGCCTATTTCAATCCGACTCGCGAGCTAACAATGAATTTAAATTTTTAAACTAATAAAAAAGAATGCAAAATTACTCACTATAACAACGGCCGATAGTCCAGTTGATGAGTTGTGAGATATGACCGCAATAATACAAAAAATCTTATGTGGGCAGCATATGACTTTCCCTGCAGATTTATATTCACGTTCTCTTTATTTTTATTACATTTAATTCACTTTAATTCAATATTCGTTCTCATTTGATAACTGGACTTCTTTTCAAAGTTGGCGTAGAGAAAATACGAAAAAACTAAAATATCTCGAGAACGGCTAGTCCTAGTGTAATGGAGTTGATCTTATTCTTTTCTTCGTTAAAAATTACGTATTAAACAAGCATTTTGTGGATATATTTGAGCATACGTAGTTTTTTATTTTAGATTTTGTCGATTTTTGCGGGCCATTTTGCAAAAAAAGGCAGGTTATTTTTTTTTCAAATCATACCAAAATCTAATCAGCACCAGAGTATCCCACAAGTGACTTACCTACCGAATTTTGTGGAATTCGATCCATTAGTTTTTCAGCTAGAGTGGATACAAGCTTTTGCGGGCCATTTTGCAAAAAAAGGCGGATTTTTTTTATCTCGAATCGTACCCAAAACTAATCAGCACCAGATTCGCCCACAAGTGACTTACCTACCAAATTTTATGAAATTCGGTCAATTACTTTTTTAGTTAGAGTGGATACAAAATCTGCACAGACAGACAGACAGACACACACACAGACGTCACGCTAAAAATAGTTTTTTCGTATTCTAGAGGTCTCGAAACGTGTAGATCCGTCGAAAACTCGAGTTGCGATTTTCGACATGATTCCAATACTTTCCCTATACATTACCATGTATTGCAGGGAAAGTAAAAATCTGATGTGGGCAGCACATGACTTTCCCTGCAGACTTATATTAACGTTCTCTTTATTTTAACTAAATTTATTTCACTTTTAATTCAATTTTCGTTCTCATGCGGTAACCGGGCTTATTTTCAAAGGTGGCGTAGGGAAAGTACGAAAAACTAAAATATCTCGAGAACGGCGAGTCCTAGTGTAATGGGGTTGGTCTTATTCTTTTCGTCGTTAAAAATTACGTATTAAATCAGCATTTAATGGATATATTTGAGTATACCCAGTTCTTTAGTTTAGATTTGGACGATTTTTGCGGGCCATTTTGCAAAAAAAGGCAAGTTATTTTTTTCCGAATCGTACCAAAATCTAATCAGCACCAATGTAACCCACAAGTGACTCATCTACCGAATTTTGTGAAATTCGGTCCATCAGTTTTTTAGTTAGAGTGGATACAATCTTTTGCGGGCCATTTCGCAAAAAAAGGCGGGTTCTTTTATTTCGAATCGTACCCAAAATTAATCAGCACCAGACTCACTCACAAGTAACTTACCTACCAAATTTTGTAAAATTCGGTCCATTAGTTTTTTAGTTAGAGTGGATACAAAATCTGCACAGACAGACAGACACACAGACACACAGACACACACACAGACGTCACGCTAAAAATAGTTTTTTCGTATTCTAGAGGTCTCGAAACGTGTAGATCCGTCGAAAACTCGAGTTGTGATTTTCGGCATGATTCCAATACTTTCCCTATACATTACCATGTATTGCAGGGAAAGTAAAAATCAATAATACGAAAATTTTACCTGTTTCTAGAATACCTTAATTTTATTTAATATTTCGGTTTTTTTTTTCCCGTGTGTGTGTGTGTGTGTCAGCAAAATGGTTAACAAATTTATGTTTAAGAATTATCGCTGCCTGATAAAAAATATTTGAACACTTGTTTTTTGATATTTAAGTGGAATTACCTGTATAAGTATCTTAGAGTATCCTTCCTGGTTCGTCCAGCCTAAAATTTTTAATATCTGGTCCTTTACAGAAAAAGTTTGCCGACTCCTGCTCTAGAAGGAGTTCTGAGGCGGAAAATATCTAGGTGTAGTCCAAGAAGTCCAGATTTAATCCCGACTGTAACTGTTTTTTTGTTTTTTTTTCAGCATTTTTGTCTAAAATTAGGTTTAACTTTCTATAACCGTCTTCATGATTTGGAGGCCAGCGCTGCAACATTTTTCCTAAATAGCAATATTATTATATCGTCTTTCATGATTACAATTTAAATGTATATTAAGGAGCTCCAATTCTCTCTTTAATAATAATAAAAAAAAATTACGCTTCCTTTATATCTAGAATAAAGTATCTATTCATTCAGAACGCCGAATGAAATAATTTTTTGAGTGTAATACAGGCTTTACAAAGTATTTTTAATATGCCACAGGTCCAATCGATATCTTATTTTCGAATAAAATAAGATGTAGGCCTACCTTATATGAGCAGTTAGTTATAATTTTGTTTTAAGCAATTTGTTCTTTCATTTTTATTCAATTCCCATAAATGAAGTTACTGTAAAATTAATAATTACATATGTGTATAGTCTATTGTCTATATCTTAAAAAACTATTGTGTTTATAATTTCACTTTTTACAATTTTCTAAAACTATATTTAAGTATTTATAAAATATTGTTTTATAAGTCTGTGATTGTGTTACTGGGTTAACCACTTAAAATTAGGTCGACTTTCTTTGAATTTACAATTTTATTGTTTACTCTTGGCATCCTTTTGTCAAATGTATTTTCATCTTCTCCAAACCGATAAAAATGTAAAAAAAGGAAATGCATTTATTCACAGAATATAATTTCGATTAATCTACATGATTTTTTGCAGAATAATGAGATCTACATTTTTAAAAATTATTTATGGTCATATATAATTGGTAGAAATCATCATTATCTGTAATTATGATTTAGATATAAGTCCATTAGATGTAAGTCCAATGAAGGGACTCAAATCTTCCGCACCCCCCCTTCCCCCGAACACACACACACATACACACGAGAATCCGGTCTCGACCCCCGCACATTGTAATTTCTTAAATATTTATTTCACAATTTTCTCTTATCATAGTCATTCTTTTTAAGTTTTATTAAACATTATGCTGCTTATATGAAGTTTTATTAAACATTTTGTTGCTTATATGAAGATTTATTAAACATTTGTTGCTTATATGTAGTTTTATTAAACATTTCAAATAAAAATTGAAGGAATTTATAAATGGAATTACGGGACACTAGAAATTATGTAGAAGACCTAATTCGATCTGCAAGCCATAGGTCAGTCATAGTCATAAGTGCCCATGATTAAGACAATAATTATTTCGCCGCGCGAATTTCCGCCATATTTTTCGCGAATTTCAGGACGTTTCTGAAATCTTGAGAAAATCAAATATATTCGCTAATTTCTTACCTTTTTTTTATTTTGCAGAATTTCTATTATAATTTTTATATTGTTGTTTCGCAGCACCATTTTCTACGATTTTTTTTCGCGATTTTTTGAATTTTTTCTGAAATATTACGAATATTAAATACATTATATTCCTTGGGTTTTTTAGGTGATGAAGAAAATTTGTTCATTTTCATCCGCATTCCTACGTTCGAAAATGAGGACGAAACAAAACAAAAGTGTGAATTTCGTTCATATTATAATGCGAGTGTAAAACAAAAATGTAAATTTCGTTCATATTATAATGCGGGTGTATAAAAATTATAAAGCGAGTGTAACGAATTTAGTACCATTGGTGGTTTGATAGATTTCTGCAATACGAAAACGGTCAGTTTACGATCCTTTTCTAAATTTAAAAACAAGTTACAACACAACAGACACTGCATTAAAGAAGAAAATATGTGTGTGTACAATATAATGTACCAAAATAACGTCAATTTAAATGAAAATCCTGATCTGGTCTCATGTAACGACATTGGTTACATTGCCGGAATTTGAATAGTTTATAAATGTAAGTATATCAATTAAAAAATTTATAATATAATGTTTATTATATTAAATGTAGTAGTTATTGTTATTAGTCTTCGTAACTGGAAATGTTAGTGTAAATTCTCGACCGAGAAATTTTGCGATTAATCCAGCTGCCGCCCCACGAATTTTGTCTTTTTTCCCTTGCAATAGAATTGCTGCCTTTAAAATCATATTTATCTTTAAAATTATTGTTTTTAATTAAAAATAAACGTTTTTTTTTGTTTACATATGAATCGAGTTAAAAAAATACATCCCAACATGATAATTTGATTTTTTTTAATCTTACAAGAAATTTAAAAAATACAACCTAAATGCAAATAAAGACAATCTAATTAATGTATTACCACAACAAAACTAGTTATTAACAATATACAAAAGATTGCAAAGGATGCCGGCAATAATAGTGCGAAAAAACTTAAGTTGATGTGGATATTCTCCGGCTTTCTTGCACTCTATTGCCAACTGACAGGTAAATAAACCTGTTTCAAAGATAAAAGAAAATAATGCTTATATTCATTGGCGTGTGGTCAAAACAATCTCGTCATTCCATGTTTAATAGAATTCATCGCATGGTGTCCAGCTATGCACAAACTCTTTGCAATGACAAGCGTACAAAATATCCCAAGTACAAAACAATGAGTCAGTAGCTTGAATCCTTTTGTCCTAGCAAAATGCGAGGTGGTTTAATTTTTTCTTTGCATGAGAATGACCTCGGATTACAAAAGATTCTGTGTTTCTCTCAATTCAACTCCATTATTGCATAATATAACAATTATTGTACTTTCTCTTCCCATTCATTAAGCCGAACTCCCCGACGTTAATTGCTTTTTATAGTAAAAGTTGCTAGAAATTATTATTATCTAGATTTGTAATTATTGTTACTTGGCTCCCTAAATATATAGTATAATGTATGAAGAAAGTACTGTGACGGGATCTAAAATTCGAAATCGATTCTTCGTCGGATACACCTTTTGAACATCCCTGAACTCAAATTGACCGATTTTGGGGTGATATTTGTGCTCATGTTGCAGAGTCCACTTAGACGATAAGAGCTTACAATTTTGTCCCAATAGCTCAACCGTAGAGCGTCGGCTGGTCAGTTCGAAGATCCAGGGTTCGATTCCCGGTTGATGCAGCAAAGTTCGTTTTACAATGGTTCCCGAACAAATCAACCCTGTAGGTTAGTGCAAAGGTGTCGGCGGTCTGAAAGTGACCCTAGTATGACTAGTACAGATTCAGTGGACTCTGGAAGGTTGAGGGCCGATTTCAAATTAAGAGAATAACTACCACATTGGATACTAACCTGGGTAAAACTAATAGTAGCAGGAGGCTAACCTGAGATAAAAATAGCAGGAGGTGGTCAGTCAGATTTTCAGTTGCCCGCCAATCTGACATTAGAGGGTGGAGAATGCAGAGACCACTTCGACGATAAGAACTTGCAATTTCGTTCCAGTAGCTCAACGGTAGATCGTCGGCTGGCCAGTTTGAACATCCAGGGTTGAGGCAGCATGATTCTTTGCAATGTGTTGTTTGTGTACATATATATGAGCATGTATGTGCGTATGAGTTTGTATTTGCGTGTGAGAGTCTGTGGACACGATATCGGGAACGGGTAAAGCGATTCGAATGAAATTTGGTACGATTGTCACAATCGATGAATTCAGGAATTCTATTGGTTTCAAGTGTAATAGAACAGTCGGAAGAGTCATTTCCCTCCAAATTTTTCAATTATTTCTTTGAGAAGACTATAAATAATTAGTTTATTAATGCATGTTAAATGAGCGGTCATTGTATATTTAATTTATCATTAGAATAGCCTCATTTTAGAACTCGGACAGGACCTGTTCTACAATATTGCACTGATGAATTATTACAAAGTAGTGTATAATTTAAAAACTTTTTAGTATTGTTAAATGGATTAGCTTTCATTACGCAATATTACGCAACAAATCCATAACAACATTCTCGTGTAGTTGGAACGTTCCTTACGCAAGAAAATACACGTTTTTTAAATGTTTTGTGTTTCGACGCCAAATCATTCGAAACGCTTCACTTATTTCACACTAGAAAATGTACTCGCCGTTGCTCAGGATATACTCGCCGTTGCTCAGGATATACTTGCCGTTGCTCAGGATATACTCGCCGTTGCTCAGGATAACGTATGGATTAATTGAATTTCTAAAAAGGGACAGTCGCTATGCGGTCTTAATATATTCTAAATGAGCGCCTAAACGCCTTCTGCGCCTAAGCACATGCAACTATGCCACTCTAGCCTTGCGGACCCAAGAGTTATACACTATGACCCAATACGACTGGGTATTACACAGGCATGTACATACAGACAAACCAATATATTATTTTATTATTATAAATTACGTTTTTAAAACACAAAACACAGAAAGTAGTATGCATATATGTTTCTTAATTCTCGGTAATTCTTCTGTTGTTAATACGGATTCCATTCAAAGCTTTTTTGAAGAAGAATTTGTCGATGTTTCAGATGCTGCTAAGATGAAAACTGTATGATAATAATTAATATTTTCGATCGCTAAGAATCGATTTGTGCGGAAATCGATCAAAATAGTGCTTCAATGTTAAATAACTAAAAAACTAATTCGAATTTAAAAAAATCTGATGTGGGCAGCACATGACTTTCCCTGCAGACTTATATTCACGTTCTCTTTATTTAATTCAATTTTAATTCAATTTTCGTTCTCATTTGATAACTGGACTTCTTTTCAAAGGTGGCGTAAAGAAAATACGAAAAAAGTAAAATATCTCGAGAACGGCTACTCCTAGTGTAATGGGGTTGGTCTTATTCCTTTCTTCGTTAAAAATTGCGTATTAAATAAGCATTTTCTGGATATATTTGAACATATGTAGATTTTTATTTTAGATTTTGGCGATTTTTACGGGCCATTTTGCAAAAAAAGGCAGGTTTTTTTTAGAATCATACCAAAATCTAATCAGCACTAGGGTGTCCCACAAGTGACTTACCTACCAAATTTTGTTTAATTCGGTCTATTAGTTTTTCAGCTAGAGTGGATACAAGCTTTTGCGGGTCATTTTGCAAAAAAAGGCGGGGTTTTTTTTCCCGAATCGTACCCAAAATTAATCAGCACCAGAATCGCCCACAAGTGACTTACCTACCAAATTTTATGAAATTCGGTCAATTACTTTTTTAGTTAGAGTGGATACAAAATCTGCACAGACACACAGACAGACAGACACACACACAGACGTTACGCTAAAAATAGTTTTTTCGTATTCTAGAGGTCTCGAAACGTGTAGATCCGTCGAAAACTCGAGTTGCGATTTTCGGCATGATTCCAATACTTTCCCTATACATTACCATGTATTGCAGTGAAAGTAAAAAGAAAACAGTCGCTCCTAGGTGTCTTCGCTTCAGACCTGAAGTATTACTGTACCAAATTTTGTAGCTATGGGTAGCTTAAATTTTCCGCTACTAGACCAACAGACAAATGATGTTGATTAAACTTCAATGGCATTTTGATGTAGATTTTACATTTGCGTGAAAATAAATTATATATTTGCCCAGCAAAGTGCTTAAAGGGCTAAATTTTATTCGTTTTGTACATGTGATTCTCCGTGAGTAAAAATGAGCAAAAATAAATATTTTTTTTCTAAATTTATCAGATGAATTAATTCTTCCCAATGTGAAAGAAAATCCATATGCTGCCAAAATCAGATTACTTTTCTAGTTTTTAAGTAGTTAAGCCTGTTTGAACCTGAGGGCGACAAAGATTAAAATTGAGAATTGAATTATTTTCTAGTGACTCATTGAATCGTCCATAAACTTTCTTGTAACTTTTGTGTATATAACTGACAGAATGAATGGTCGAGAAATAACACATGGCACATTTAAAATTAAATGTAAAAGCGCAATTTAATAAAACTGAACAGAACTTAGAATATGAATGTATGAGAAGTTGAATGGCTATTTTTTCATAACTGTTATTCTTCCATTACCGTTTAAATAGCACTTTTGTGCAATGAGTATTTTGTACAATTTGATAGCAGCAATTAAGTAGACATATTCACAAAACTACTAAAGGGGTGTTCCCAAAATTAGTCTCGCTCATTCCAAACTAACTTAGGATATCCACTGCAGTACTTTATTCGGAACGCGTCCCCATTGCAGATTAATTTAGATTTCCATTGCAGTGCATGATTAGGAACACATTCTGCTTTCAGATTAATATAGGATGTACTTAATTAAAAACGCACGCTCCCATTGTAGATTAATAAGGGTATTCATTGCAGAATATTATTAAAAACGCGCTCCCATTGCAGATTATAATATAGTCATTTCAGTACTTAATTAGGAACACGCTCCCATTGCATGATTAATTTGCATATCCATTACAGTATTTTATTAGGAACGCGCTCCCATTTCAGATTAATTAATATATGCATTAAAATAATTAGGAACGCGCTTCCATTGCAGATAACCGCATAATTGGGCCGTTTTCTTGCCGTTTATGTGCTTATCAACATGGCCTAACTGATATTTGAAATGGCAGAAAGAAAATTTGCTATGTACCACTATTTTGCAAAACTGTATAGAGACACATAAATTTTATCCTACCACGCAGCCGACATTAAATTTGACAAAGATTGAGATCAGACTACTGTGGCCAAGTTCATACTCAAGGACCCGTTTGAAAAGTTTAGTAAAGAATCGATATTCCATGCTCAAAAGCGTTTAATAAATGTGAAACTGGTCTATGCATCTGCAATGGGAACGCGTTTCTAATTGAGCAAACATATTCTGGAGATATTTGTAACATATTTGTGAACGTACCAACTTTGTTGTTCACAGAATAATCATCAGCGACCACTTCCTCTTTTGCCCGTTTACGCTGTGTTCTGATTACCAGAAAATATGACATATTAAAATTCAAGCCACGCTTGCGTCTTAAATTCTCTGAACCGAAAAGTTATGTTTAACAACGCGCGAACTATCCTGGATAGAATTCATTTATATTTCCCAAGCTCCGCGGATGACGTTTTTCTTTACTTTTATAATTTTTTTTTTCTGTAGAAATAGGGGGTAATTTCAAATTGGTGTTTTTTTTTCTTAAAAGGGCGGTGGCATTTATTGGTTTCTGCGAGTAATAAAGTTTTAGAATTATTTTCATTTTTTATCAGCTACTGCTGTTTAAAACCTGTATTAACTAACCGCTAAAAGGATTATAAAGAGCCTTGCTGGCCCAACCGGATATCGAACCCTGGATCTCCGAACTGGCCAGGTGAGGCTCTACCGTTGAGCTACTGGGACTAAATTACAAGCTCTTATCGGCGAAGTGGACTCTGCACAATTCGCACATAGCATTTTATCATTTTTATTTCTCACTATAGAAATATCTATGAAAATGGACAGAAGTATTATTTTTATTCGAGAAATATTGTAAACCTATTAAAAGTTTACAAAATTTTGGAACGTAGTACGTTTCCTCGCCAGTGCAGAAACCAGTCAGGCGATGCTGGTCATTGTACAGTTACCATAATTTTAAGCTTTAGGAATGTTTCTTATTGGCCGTTCTCTCATTATTACTTTCCTTATATACATAATGCATAAGGAAAGTATTGTGACGGGGTCGAAAATTCGAATTCGAGTTTTCGACGGGAGAGCACGTTTCAAGCATCCCTGATCACGGATAAAACATTTTTGAAGTGATGTCTCTGTGTGTGTGTGTGTGTGTGTGTGTGTGTCAGTGAGTCTGTGGAGACGATAACTGACGAACGAATGGACCGATTCGAACGAAATTTGGTACAAAAATCACAATCCGTAAACACTGGAAGCCTATTGTTTTTAAACGTAATCGAATGTTCAGAACCCCCCTAAATTTTCGGGTGAAATTTTAAGAAAATCGTCAAAAAATTCAAAACGGCTAATAAAATTACGCAAATAGACATTTCTTATGTAATTTTTCATTAGAAAACGATTAACATAAATTTTAGAACGCTAACATGAACCATTCTCGAGATATTGCACATTTTTCAAAAAAATTATCAAAAAGTCATACAAAATAAAATATATATATTTCCTATTGAGAAACGCGATAAATTTGATAACATCATTTTCGTGGATCTAGCTCGTTCCATTCATGAGAAAAGATTCTTCGAGTAATACTTTTGTATTTGAACGCCAATAGTCATTTATCTGCTATAAGAATAACTTATTTCTCCGTCAGTAAAGCTTGGCGAGATTTTGGCGGCGAATTTGGCGGAATGTCACCAACTTGGCGACTTTTTCAAATGTTGTCAAATTAACGAAAATCTCGCCAAATGGATTAAAATGACGCTAAATCAATGAAAATGACGACTAATAGTCGAAAATTCAATATCTTGGAAATAATATAAATATCTACTATAAAAAAAACCTATTTTTTTTACTGTAAAATAGTAAATTCATTGCATTATTTAAGTCATATGTTGCCCACATCAGATTTTTTTGTATTTAGTATTCATGCTTTATAAAACTGTTAGCAGGGTCAACAAAGTAATGTGAAAGTCTTCGATTATTTTCAGTAAAATGTTCTCCATTAAAAAATCTATGAAGTTTTCTTTTTAATTTGGAAAAAAAAATTGTTCCTGCTACGTAATCTAATAGTTCTGCACCATTATTTTAAATTCAGAATCTATTCCCGGAGGAGAGTGCAGGAGATGCATACTTGCATAATCGGATGACGAATTTTAAGAGTATAAATTCCAACAACGATTTGTTCGGGATCCAGAGGTTTCTGAATTCAAGCGGAGCACGATCTATTACAGTTACAAAGACCTGAAGTTTGTGGGGGAAAAGTTTTGAAAAACTGGAAATCTTTAATGCTCCCCAAAAAAAGGGAATTCAAAATTTTTTGTTACTCAACAATCTGTTGAGCTTTCCATTGTAAAAAAAAAAAAAATAAAAAAAAAAAAACTATATGATTTAATAATAAATTATTATACTTTCAAAATGATAAGTAGCTGAATCATGTCTGGGTTTGCTAGATTACAGTGAAGCGGCTTTTGCCCTATAATGGAGAGATGCATATAAAGCAGAAAAGCGTTTAACTGATCATCCATCACCCGTGAACCATGGATTATTGCTTCTCGTCATATTGATTGCATGATGTTTCGAATCAATAAATCCCAGAAGCCAAAAAAAAAAAGATAAATCTCAGACCCGGAAAACACCTTCAATTTTTCGAATATTTACTTTCAAAAATAGAGAAAAAAATTATAAAAGAAATATATGTTAAAATTTGTTGCGAAAACAACCATTTTATATGTAATATTTTGTTTAGTAGCAAATTATAGAACGATAGCCTGTGACATTCGTGATATATTGCGCTTTTTTTTTTAAATTTAAAATAGAGCGAATCATTAAAAATATAAATATTCTCACTATAGTGAAATGACTGAATGCTTTGCAAGTACTTTTAACCAAAAATGAATGGACATTATGTTTTGTAATCATCATGAACAGTTTTTCGAAATATTTCAAATTTTATTTTTACACGTGATATCTCTTAAAATAATTTAACAAATTACATATGTTGAGTATATCCTTATTTTAATAGGTAACAGCAATAAGTTTGTTGATTTTTTTACCAAGATCTAGTCATAAAAAATCCCTAATTTTAATTATTTTTGCCACTAAAGTCGACTTGTGTTAATCTGTAGAGAAAGTCATTTCTTGGACACATCAGATTTTCTTATCATAAAATGAAAAATTATTTTAAAAGAAGAATTTAATATGATTTTTAAATATATTATAAATGAAAAGTACTCCAAACTATGAAATACTGCATTCAAGCGATTAATTTATTCATATTTATTTGAAATTGAACATGAATACATCTACTAGGATTATAATGTTCATATTTTTTTCAAAATTTTACTAATTTTAGTTGCTATTTTCAAATTTCATTTAACTCATTTACTATATAATTTTTAATTTAATTTTAAGTAATTAATTTCCAATTTTACTGTTTTCTAACTTTACCAGTTTGAAAATTTTAAAGCACTTTTTATTTGGACATACTCTATATCTGCAAATTTATGTAATCTATCTATTTATCTATCTATATATACTAATTGCCAGGTATCCGTCTGTCACGATTTTCTTAGGCACTTCCCGGATAAATAGAGACATGCAATTTGGTACACAGCTCGGTCGTTCGATAAAAACCCCTGGAAAAATCGAATTTTTCGAAAAGGTACTTTAGAGTGGGTGCTCCACACCAAAACGTTCGAAAAGTGAAATGATAGGAAAGCATGCTTTGCGATAAGATAGAGACTTTAAATTAGGTGTATAGGTAAATCGTTTAAATGGAAGAAAGTGTGCAATTTCAGATTTCCTATATTTTCTACTAAGAGGGTGTCGCACACCAAAATGTTCTATTTACCGAATAAATGAGAAAAGGCTCCTTTAAAAATTGATAGAGCTTTGAAATTTGGCATATGGGTTAATCATTTAATTAAAACACCCAAGACGAATATAGTTTTTCAAAAATGTTCGTCTAAGGGGGTGCTCCAGAGAAAAACGTTCGAAAGGTGAATTGATAAGGAAGCATGCATGCTTCGGGATGAGATAAAAATTTCAAATTTGGTGTACTGGTAGATAGTTTGGAATGATGAAAAAATACCATTTCAGTTTTCCAATATTTTTTAATTTAGGGGGTGCCGCACACCAAAATTTTCGATTTTTTGAATAAAGGAGAAGCGCCCTTTTTAAAACGTGATAGATGCTTGATATTTGGTATATGAACGAATCATCTAATAGAAAACACAAGAAGAATACAGTTTTCCAAAATTTATATTTAAGGGGTTGGGTACTCCACACAAAAACATTCGAAAGATGAAATGATAGAAAAAACATGATTCGCGATGAGATAGAGACTTCAAATTTGGTGTACGGGTCAAAAAGTTGAAAAGGAAGAAAGTGTGCAATTTCAGTTTTCCAACATTTGCTATTGTAGGGGGGGGGGGGGGGTGCCACTCACTAAAATATTCGATTTGCCTAACAATTGAATAACGCCTCCTCTACATTGTGATAAACGCTTGCAATTTAGTATATGGGATAATCATTTGATAAAAAAAAACCAAGGTAAATACTGTTTTACAAAAATGTTCATTAAGGGGGTGCTACACCAAAAATCGTTCGAAAGGTAAAGCAATAGAAAAACATGCTTCGCGATAGAATATAGACTTCAACTTTGGTGTACGGGTAGATAGTTTGAAAGGAAGAAAATGTGAAATTTCAGATTTCCAATATTTGCTACTTTAAGGGGTGCCTCACACTGACATGTTCAATTTTCCAAATAAATTAGGCATGCTTCCTTTTAAATGTGATAGAGGCTTGATATTTGGTATATGAGCTAATCATCTGATAAAAAACCCAAGACGAACAGATTTTTTCAAAAATGTTCATTTATGGGTGTGCTTCACAAAAAAACGTTGGAAAGGGGAAATGATAAAATAGCATGCTTCCTGATGAGATAGACATTAATTTGGTGTACGGGTAGGTAGTTCGAACGGAAGAAGTGCACAACTTATGTTTTCCAATATTTTCTTCTTTAGGGGGGTTCTCTATACCAAAATATTCGATTTTCTGAATAAATGTGAAACGCAAATTATTTAAAAATTTACATTATTCAGGAGTAGCTTATTGCAAGACAGTTGATTTTTAACAGGTATTCGGCTAGTATATACTAATTGCCAAGTGTCCGTCTGCCGTCCGTCTGTCTATCCGTCTGTCACGCTTTTTTTAGGCACTTTCCGAATAGATAGAGACTTACAATTTTGGTACACGGCTCGATCATTCGATAAATGCCCCTGGAAAAATTGTATTTTCCGAAAATGTTCTGAGGAGGAGGGCACTGGACATCAAAACGTTCGAAAAATTAATTGATAGAAAAGCATGCTTTGCGGTAAGACAGAGACTTCAAATTTGGTGTATGAGTAAATCGTTCGAGACGAAGAAAATGTGCAATATCAGATTTCCAATATTTCCTACTTAAGGGGGTGCCGCAAACCAAAATGTTCGATTTGCCGAATAAATGAACAACGGCTCCTTTAAAATGTGATACCTGCTTGAAATTTGGTAGATGGGCTAATCATTTGATGAAAACACCCAAAACGAATATAGTTTTTCAAAAATGTTCGTTTAAGGAGGTGCTATACAGAAAAACGTTCAAAATGTGAAGTGATAGAAAAAACATGCTTCGCGATAGGATAGAGACTTCAAATTTGGTGTACGGGTAGATAATTTGGAAGGAAGAAAGCGTACAATTTCAGTTTTACATTATTTTCTACTTTAGGAGGTGCCGCACACCAAAATGTTCGATTTTCGGAATAAATGAGAAACGCCCCTTTTAAGCGTGATAGAAGCTTGATATTTGGTATACGAATGAATCATCTAATAGAAAACCCAAGAAGAATAGAGTTTTTCAAAAATGTATATTTAAAGGGGTGAGTACTCTACACAAAAATATACGAAGGGTGAAATGATAGAAAAAGCATGCTTCGCGAATAGATAGAGACTTCAAATTTGGTGTACGGGTAAATAGTTAGAAAGGAATAAAGTGTGCAATTTCAGTTTTCTAACATTTGCTATTGTAGGAGGTGCCACTCACTAAAATATTCGAGTTGCCAAACAAATGGAAAACGTCTCCTTTACAATGTGATAGAAGCTTGAAATTTAGTATATGGGTTAATCATGTGATAAAAAACCTTAGATGAATACGGATTATCAAAAATGTTCATTTAAGAGTGTGCTACACTGAAAAACGTTCGAAAAGTGAAATGATAGAAAATATATGCTTCGCGATAAGATAGAGACTTCAAATTTGGTTTAAGGGTATATAGTTTGAAAGGAAGAAAATGTGCAATTTCAGATTTCCAATATTTGCTACTTTAGGGAGTGTCGCACACCAATATGTTCGATTTTCCGAATAAATGAGACATGCTTCCTTTTAAATGTGATAGAGGCTTGATATTTGGTATATGGACCAATCATCTGATAAAAACCCAAAGACGAACAGAGTTTTTCAAAAATGTTCATTTATGGGTGTGCTCCACAGAAAAAAAGTTCGAAAGGGGAAATAATAAAATAGTATGCTTCGGGATGAGATAGGGACTTTAATTTGGTGTACGGGTAGATATTTCGAAAGGAAGATGTGCGCAATTTAAGTTATCCAATATTTTTTCTTTAGGGGATTCTGCACATCAAAATATTCGATTTGCCGAATAAATGTGAAAAGAGATTTATTCAAAAATTTACATTATTCAGGGGTTGCTTATTGCGAAACCATTGATTTTCAACGGGTATTCGGTTAGTGATTTATTAAAATGATCTAAAAATGAAATGAACCAGATATGTTTGTTTTAAAGGTTTTAACAGTGCAACAAACTGATTAGGCAAGAATGCAATTGAAAATTCGCTCAAAACTGGTGCGAAATTGATAAATATCTCCATTAAAATACTGTATAAAACAAAGTAAGTGTGTCAACCAATTTCGGAAACAAAATGGAACTGCTTCTTTAGGGCAATAACAGCAGCCACACTAGCAAATGCAAAAAAGTCGTCTGTCTTTACTTTCGCTAATATCTGAACTCTTTCTTTTTGCACTGAAGAAGAAGCTGCCAGTGCCTCCGAAACCTATTGACACATTTATTTTTTTGTAAAGCAACTGCCTTCCTCGCCTTTTTCAGATTACTTTATTCTACGAATAAGTATATTTATGTTTCGAGATTACATATCCGTAGTTACCTCTGTCACCAAAGTGACTTTATTAAATTCTTTGATATTCTGGCCTTCGGTCCCAGTAGCTCAACGATAGGGCGTCGGCTGGCCAGTTCGGAGATCCAGGGTTCGATTCCCGGTTGGGGCAGCAAGGCTGTTTACAGTGGCGCCCGAACAAATCAACCCTGTAGGTTAATGCAAAAATGTCGGAAGTCTGAAAGTGATCCTAGTACGACTAGTACGGATTCAGTGGACTCTGGAAGATGGAACGCCGATTTCCCATTGAGAGGACAACGACCACGCAGGATACTAACTTGGGTAAAAATAGTAGTAGCTGGAGGTTAACCTGAAGTAAAAATAACAGGAGGTGGTCAATCAGATTGCCAAGCCGCACGTGCATCTGACATTAGAGTGTGGAGAATGCAGAGTCCACTTCAAAGATAATGCAGAGTCCACGTCAAAGATAAGCCGGCCACACCTCAAACTGACGTTAACCTCAGGGTTGGCTGTGTGGTCTGGGCCTTCAACTTCAAAGATAAGAGTTTGCAATTTTGTCCCAGTAGCTCAACGGTAGAGACTCGATTGATCAGCTCGGAGATCCAGGCTTCGATTCCCTGTTGGGGCAGCAAGACTCTTTACGTGTTTTATGCTACATTTTAACGGAGAGTTTTATCAATTAGCAAGAATAAGTATAAAACTTGTCAATTAGGTTCTTCCTATCTAAGTTTAAAGAATTTCAACATTTACTCAAAATTCCTGATTCTTTTGCCATTCTAATTGCAGTGTATTCGGTCCGTTTACAACAACATCCAACTTGGTTATTGAAACATTCCTTTTTCTGTTTCGTTCCACTTCTGGACACAAGGGTGCGCATTAACCCCTGGTTAATGGTGCGGAACTCTAATGATGGGTTGCATATTCCAGAGGTTTGTCTACGCTCTTCTGCGAGTATACCAAAAATCGTTAATGCGTTTAGGCGAATCCCATCTTCGATTATCCTTTCACTCTTCCTCACTTTGTAGCATTTGTAGTAAATAAAAGAAAAAGCCAAAGATATACCCAACACGTGTCTTTCACTTTTTCTTTTTACCTTCCCGAATTGTGACAACCTTACTGAATTTCATTCGAATTGCTCAATTCTCTCATGAAAAGCCATGTCCGTAGACGCACATTATTTAAAAAAACGTACGATTCGAGTTCATAGATGCTCAAAACGCGTTTAATTTAGTTAAAAATTCGAATCCGAATGTTTGAGTTTCTTTCAAAAGGAAGGTTGCTGTTACTGTTAGAATGTTGTCTGTTAAAGAAATGGTATTTGTTTTCAGTAATAGTCCAACTTCTCATAGAGTGCCACCTACTTAAGATGAGCCATTTGAGGAGTAGGAAACTCACACGTTCTGTGATTTACCGACAGAGAGCATTAAATGCATAAAGGGTTGATTCGACAAACAGGATTTCAATTAAAGGAAATGTATATGTAAAGCTATGACGAATTCTTCCAGGATTTACCGGGTCCTAAATAAGTCACAAATTAAAGAAAACATTTGAAGTTGCAAAAAATAAATTTTATCCTTTACCCCCCCCCCCCCCCCCGAAATAAAATTTAAAAAAAAATTGCTCTTTCAGCGCGTCAAATTTTCGGAGTAGATTTTCACTTATAGTATTTAAACAATTCTATAGTTCAAAGAATGAAAATTAATCTTTAAAACCAAGAAATTATAAAATTGCAAATGTAATAACACTCGAGATCTGAGATAACACCTGTTTTTACAAACTGACACATCGTTCGCAGACTACCTGCGCCATTTTATCTTTTATGATATGTGCAGAATAAAAATTATTTTGAAGTCGAAATTTTGACGGATTTTGTGTTTTTAAATGTTCGTAACTTTTATACTAATTCGAAAGTTTAAAAAATCTCGCCAGGTGTATCGCACGGGGAAGTGAAGAACTTTTGTAGCCAATTTCGCAGCTATTTGACGCTTAAAAATCTTCCACCACAGACGACATACACAGAAATACATACAAACATCTTTTATTATGTAAGAAGTTCTATAATTATTACAAAGACAACGACTTTCTAGAATGTTCGTGAGTTAGAGCTTCCACAAATATATCGATCGACCCATACACATTGGAACGGCGTGAACTCATTGGGGTAAATCTGATATTGTTATTTTCGTTAATTTCATGTCTCATTACTTAGAAGTTGTCGTTTTTTATTGGCAACTTAAGGAAACAGTATTGTTAAGTAGTTAAATAAATCTGGTAATGAAATTGATGAACTAAATAATTTTGTCGCAAACTATTTCTTATTTAAAGTTAATGATCTAAATAAGAGTTTCAAAGAAAACGCTTATAGTATTGAAACAATTCTATATTCCAAAAGAAAATTAATCTTTAAAAGCAAGGAATTAGAATATTGCAAATGTAATAGCACTTAAGATCTGAAATAACGGCTTCTATTTTATATTTGATTTTTGATTTATACTTTATATTTTATAAGACTTCTAATAAATGTATTAAAAAAATCTGATGTGAGCAACACATGATTTTCCTTATATAATGCGATGAATTTACTAGTTTTACAGTAAAAACAATAGGTTTCTCTTATAGTAGATACTTATATTCTTTCCAAGATATTGAATTTTCGACAATTAGTCGTCATTCTCATTGATTTAGCGTCATTTTTATCCATTTGGCGAGATTTTTGTTAATTTGGCAGGATTCCAAAAAGTCGCCATGTTGGCGACATTCCGCCAAAATCTCGCCAAACGTTATAGACGGAGAAATAAGTTATTCTTATAGCAGATAAATGACTATTGGCGTTCAAATACAAAAGTATTACTCAAAGTATCTTTTCTCATGAATGGAACGAGTTACATCCACGAGAATGATGTCACCAAATTCTCGTGGGATATTACATATGAAAAATGAACATGTTTCTCAACAGTTACTACTTTTTTTTAATTTATGAGATTTTTTGATAAATTTATTTGAAAAACGGGCAACATCTCGAGAACGGTTCATGCTAGCGATCTAAAATTTATGTCAATCGTTTTCTAAGGAAAAATTACATAACTTTATTACATAACTACTTAACATTTGCGTAACTTTATTAAAGGTTTTGATTTTTTGATGATTTTTTCAAAATTTTACTCGAAAATTTAGGGGGTTCTAAACATTCGATTGTGTTTTAAAACAATGGGCTTCCAGTATTCACGAATTGTGATTTTTGTACCAAATTTCAGAATCGTTCCTTTCGTTCGTGAGATATCGTCTCCACAGACTCTCACACACACACACAGACATCACTTCAAAAATGTTCGATTCGTGATCAGGGATGCTGGAAGCGTGCTCTCCCGTCGAAAACTCGAATTCGAATTTTCGTCTTCGTCACAATACTTTCCTTGTCCAAACAGTTACCTTACGCCTTTCTGGTAGGTCGGACGGTCTGGGTTTCAACAACAATACTTTCCTTATACATTATGTATATAAGGAAAGTAAAATCATCCAATATTTTGAAAACTGGTTCATGCCAGCGCTATTCGGTTTACAACCAATACTATTCGGTTTTTAATGACACATTATGTATAAAACGTTTATTTATTGAACATTATAAACTATCTTAATCTGTGAGGTTTTGAAGCGTTTGAACATTTTAGGGTCTTTCGAATGTTCGATTGTTTTTAAAATCAATAAAATCATCGTATTCACAGGGTGAATCCCATTTAATTCTACTTGTTTCCTTTCTTTCTTCAGATATCGTATCCACAGGCTGACATACACACATGAACATACATACACACATAAATCACCTCTTAAACTTTCAATACGGATTCAAAACGATTAGAAGAGCAAGAAAGGGCTCCTTTATCAAAATGATTGAAAAACAGTTCCTTGGTTATTTGGTTTCCATTGCTTTCAGATGGGTAACGTCTAGCTTCATAAGTCACGTGGACATTTTTACCGTTGACAGACATTTTCCTTCTTTTGCTGGAGTGATGTAGGAAGCTCTTTTTTGCCTCCGAAATCACTGATACTTTTACTTGTTTCTTTTTATAATTTGCGTTATTAACGAAGTGTTTGTATCGGAGTTTCAAGTAAAATGTTTTTAATCCTATCCTATCTCAAGATGGATAAGATAGGATAAAATTTTCACAAAGCACGAATTATTTTTTGTGACTCTGTACTTTGTCTAAGCACGAATTATTTTTTGTGTCTGTACATAACTATTGATGTATTTATTACATGAGCAAGTCCAATGAACTTCATTACATTCTGTGTAACAAAACAAGAGTTCTTGTCAGTGAGAATATACTATTTTATCTTTCAATAAAGTTATTTGGAGTGTTTTGGAGTGAACCGTATAATTTCTGCCCTTACGTGACGCCGTAGGGATCATAAAAGACTCATTTATCGTTTTGTTACACTTGTGTGAAGAACAAAACTCCATTACACACATCCATGTATAATGGACTACCAGTCAATGACGGAGGTAGAATTTGGGCGTGTGCTGCATTTTTATATATTTTTTTATACTTTTTCCTTAACAGCTTAAAGAAATCTGATGTGGGCAACACATGACTTTCCTTACATAATGCAATGAATTTACTACTTCTACAGTTAAAAAAATGTTATTCCTATAGTAGATACTCATATTCTTTCCAAGATATTGAATTTTCTTCAATGAGTCGTCATTTTCATTCATTTAGCGTCATTTTTATCAATTTGACAAGATTTTTGTTAATTTGGCAACAATTAAAAATGTCGCCAAGTTGGCGACATTCCGCCAAATTCGTCGCCAAAATATCGCCAAGCGGTATGGACGGAGAAATAAGTTATTCTTACAGCAGATAAATGACTATTGGCGTTCAAATACAAAAGTATTACTCGAAGTATCTTTTTTCATGAATGGAACGAGCTAGATCCCCGAGAATGATGTCACGCAATTTATCGCATGGTATTACATATGAAAAGTGAACATGATTCTCAATAAGAAATATTTTTTTTTATTTTATATAACTTTTTGATAATTTTTTTGAAAAATGTGCAATATCTCAAGAACGGTTCATATTAGCGTTCTAAAATGTATATCAATTGTTTTCTAATGAAAAACTACATAAGAAATGTCTACTTGCGTAACTTTATTAGCGGTTTTGATTTTTTGACGATTTTTTCAAAATTTTACTCGAAAATTTAGGGGGATTCTGAACATTCGATTGCGTATAAAAACAATAGGCTTCCAGTGTTTACGGATTGTGATTTTACTACCAAATTTCGTTTGAATTGATCCATTCGTTCGTCAGTTATCGTCTCCACAGACTCACTGACACACACACACACACACACACACACACAGACAGACATCACTTCAAAAATGTTCGATTCGTGATCAGGGATGCTTGAAACGTGCTCTCCCGTCGAGAACTCGAATTCGAATTTCCGACCCCGTCACAATACTTTCCTTATACATTATGTATATAAGGAAAGTAATATAGGTTTGAAATGCATTTTAGCCACTGATCACTCTTGTCAGATCTCTATCGATTGAGGATGCAACTTTATAGAAAAGTCCACTGATTTCTAAAACTCTTTGATGTGTTTGTTCCTTACATGAATTTCCTATGCGAACTAACAAATCAGATTTACTGCAAAAACAGTACAGTAAAATGTGGAGTCTTCTTTTGATTCTATCTCACCCCATATTTGACCAAATATAGAAAAAATAAAATTTTCTGTGCGAAACTTTTAGAACATAACCTCGATATGGATCATAAAATCAAAAAACGTACCAATACTTTAACAAATTACTCAATACAGCCTGCTCTAAAAATAGAACGATGGTAAAATATGCTACTATGTGTCTTTTTATAAGTAATAGGACCCGAAACACAAACCTACATTATTTTCTTTTGCATGATAAGAAAAAAGTACAGCCAAAAACAATTTTACCACAACACGATTTCTCATTAAGTATTATTGTCCAATTTGAGCCATACAGTATAAACACCTTCTATAAAACATGAAAAAATGCAATAAATGACATATAATATTTCAATACAGTTATCAGGGCCCCACAAATGATACTTCCAATAGGGTTCCACAAATGATGCTTCCAATAGGGCTCCGCAAATTGTACTTCCAATAGGGTTCCACCAAATGATACTTCCAATAGGGCCCCGCAAATTATACTTCCAATAGGGTCCGCAAATGATGTTTCCAATAGGGTCCGCAAATGATACTTCCAATAGGGTTCCACAAATGATGCTTCCAATAGGGCTCCGCAAATTGTACTTCCAATAGGGTTCCACCAAATGATACTTCCAATAGGGCCCCGCAAATTATACTTCCAATAGGGTCCGCAAATGATGTTTCCAATAGAGTCCCGCAAATTATACTTCCAATAGGGCCCCGCAAATTATACTTCCAATAGGGTCCGCAAATGATGTTTCCAATAGAGCCCCGCAAATGATACTTCCAATAGGGTCCGCAAATAATGTTTCCAATAGGGCCCCGCAAATTATACTTCCAATAGAGCCATCGCAAATAATACTTCCAATAGGGCCCTGCAAAATGATACTTCCAATAGGGCCCCCGCAAATGATACTTTCAATAGGACCTCCGCAAATAATACTTCTAATAGGGCCCCACAAATAATACTTCCAATAGGGCTCCACAAATTATACTTCCAATAAGACCCCGCAAATTATACTTCCAATAGAGTGTTTCGTTTTTTTAAGACTGCTCCTGTTCCCTAAGTGTGGAGTTTCAAAAGTAGTATGCCAGTCGTTATCGCTCAACCATCCATCAGATTCCTCGTTCATCGTTATACAGATTGGCAAAAAATATGAGTCCCGTTTATAATTCTGGTTAATTTTTGAGTAAATTTTATAACAAAATCAAATTTTCAACGGCTAAACTAGTGAGACCAATGAACTCCACGCATTCAATTTAGGCTTTCTACAGAAAATAAAATTCCTGACCAGACAAAGGTACTATTTTATACCTTTCAATAAAATGACGGTTGCCTCGTTTTGGGGTGAACCGTATAATTTCGCTCGCCTTGGAAAACATAAAATACTCGTTTATTTATCGTTGCATCGTTAGACATCCATGCAGTGGATCAATAATCAATGATGGGAGTAAAAGTTGGGCGTGTGCTGCAGTTTTTTGATAACAACTAAAGGTGCCGGTTTAGAAATACTTTTCATCTGTTGTTCTCTCTTGTCATATCTCTGTGGATTGAGAATATTGTAGATTCACAGTCCATAGATCGATATTCCATATTGTATGTCAGGTAGCAAAGGCTACATAAATCAAATCGTCCTTAAAAGAGCACATGCACTTGAAATAAAATGTTTTTTAATTTAGATTGTAAAAAATTGATAAAAGAATGTTAAACGCATTTTTACTTTCTCGTGCTACGTAATATAGTATACAGAAAGTATTGTTTTCACGAAAATTTTCGAATTTGATATTTTGATGCCAAAATATGTTAGAAGACCTACCTCCTGAACACGTTTTGATTATTTTTTGAGTGATGTATGGTCTGCATACGGTCGATTGCTTGTGTACAAGATCGCTGTCACACATATTAATGGGTTTTCACGAAACTTTATATCCAGCTTCATTATAAAAAAAATCTAGAACTAGATAGAATTTTTTTTTAAATTCGATAGAAAATTTTACATTTATTTTAACATGGCAGCATAGGACAAAATTAGACATAACCACGCATAGAAGGGTGTATTTATGGCTCAATGACCATGAGACCTAATAGTTTCAATTATTGTCGAGAAAAATGTCGCGTTTGTTCATGGCGTCATTAGCCTTCACCGGATCCTGCCCCGGAGTACATTGTCAAGTAGGGTATCCACCACAATATTATTTCAAGCCGTTTAACCTTTTGGCGCCCATGGACGTCAATGTCTGTAAAAGGGGATCGAACTGTTTGGGATAGAGTATGTCAAATACCTGTCTTTTTGAGAGGTTCTTCGTTTGGGATGGACGCTGTCCCACCCATAAGCAAAAGGTTAAAGTGCAGCGTAATGCGCTATAATTGTAATTATTTGGACCCACGATACCGATTTTTTAAAAAGGTTTCTTGTAAAATTTGAAAAATAAAATCAAAGCTACCAAAAAATTGGTGTTAGTATGAAAAAGTCGAGTTGAGCCACACTCCAGTTGATCTTCTTAGCTGTTCTACAAACTTTTTGTTTGAGACGAACATCATTACCCACCCATTTAATCCACCGTAAGTAAATAACTAAGCAAGTTTCAAAAATTTGTAGTAAGACCAGAATCGTAGATAACTATGTGTTTTTTTCTTGGCTACTTACAGTTGCCGAGAAAATATAAAAATTATAACATCGATTCATAAAGAATCCATATGATGTCAATTTTTTTCCAGATCGATTTATCGATACAATTTATACATAAATATTTCGATTTAGTCAAATTATAATAAATATCTTTACTTTTATTAATATTTAAATAGCATATAAGACAGCAAGATAAAAATCTATAAATTATAAAATCAAAAAACATAAAGATAAGTAAAAAATTATAGACAAAAATTATATAATATTCATAAATAATACGGATGCTCGTCCACTTCGAGTTACATAGCTGAGCGTATACCTAGTTACAATATATTTGAATCTAAATGCTTGCAACAAAACTGACTGAATAGAACAGTCTATAAATCTAACACCTCTGTCTTTAGAGCGTTCCTTCAGTATATTTTCCATGATTTAGATGACTGCCTCTGTAGTATTATTTCACGTAACTCACTTGAACGTGACAAAGTTTGAAATGACATTGGCTTTTCTTTAATATGGGAATTTAAGGCTTGCCAGCGATGATTTAAGCATTCCTGTAGTTTTGCCATCTTTCATCGGGTAATATATTTATCTAAATAATTGCTACCAAGGTGTTAACAATATACTCATACCATTCTATGAAACATATTTTGTTTTTTACTAGTTGCAATCACTTCCTTAGCATTTTTATTATCGTAGGGATTTACATTTCCACTTTGGCATTCAATGAAACATTTTTCATGTAAAGTCACGCGTGGCATAGTCACTGTACTGATGAAATAGGAAGAAACCTACAAAGGCAAATTGTGTGGTCCTGTTTGGATGTGATTAACATCTATGGTTGAGATATGTCTGGCTAAAATTGGAACGCTTACGAAAAATGAGAAGCTTATATATACGAACCTAATAAACAAAATTCTAAAGCAAAATTTACTTGTTTTGTCAGAAATAAGGTCCAGATTATGAATATATAAAAATAATTTCAATATTTTATTATTTTGAACTTTTTTTATTTCGAAAAGCTTAAAAAGGTAACTCTCCGAGAGAGTGGTTTTTTATTTATTTATTTATTCTTTTTCCTTTCCTTTTTTAACTTTCACTCGAAATATATAGTAAACTATAAAAGATAGATATAAATAGTAAATGACAAAAATTACGAACTTTTGAAATCTCATGCTAAGTACTTTTGTCTCGGTTTTTACTATTAAAAACTCAAATTTTACGGTTTGAAATCAATTGAGTTCTAATCCATTCCTACAATTTAAAATCAAAATTCTATTTATGCTTTATTATATTTTGATAAAAAGTAAATTTTCATTCACATGGAAAAGTGAGCAAAATTGTTACTACGGTAACCATTTAATCGTCGTACGTAAAGTCGCCAAATGTGTACAACTAGATAAAGTTATACCACAGTATTACTATTGGCACTGAAGTAGCATCCTGCAGTTTTAAATGTATCTATTTTGACGACATTATTGGGCAAAACAAAATGACTCATTAAAACAAAAATTGTGTAAATCCATATCAAGATGACATTGAGAATTAATATATATAAGTAAAATAAATGAAATTTTGGCGTAAAAATAAAAACATTTTTTTTATTAATATAAATTACTAAGTCCATTAGAATAATTTTTTGCATATCAATGGACTCTGTACTGCAATTCAACGAATCATTTTAAAATGTTTTAATTCGAATTTGGCTTTGTTTTTACAAATAGCAATACTTGAAACTACGAATCCATTAAATGAAATTCCCCTTTCTGTCCTCTCACTTCTCATGTCGACACGTGAATTTCCGAAATCCGCACTGATGCAATGTTATTCTGTTAAAAATTCTTTCCGGAAAGCGAATCGATCACATCTGACAGTTGCCCCGAATTCACTTGCAAATTCGAACCTCTGAAAAATTTAGTTAACGAGGCACTTCGGCATGCATTTTACGCATTGGTGTCTGTCTTTTCATGATTCCAATCAAAAGCAGTGAACCGCTTCGAGTACAACTGACCTTCTTTCCTTTTTAATGACTTTTTTGCACGGCACTCTATATGAAACCATTTCTCTTGTTTGTTTGTTTTTTAGTTCAGGTGGGTATCGTATATACAACACGTTTTAGTAACGTCGTTTGAAAGCTAATTTCAGTACGCATAACGAACACAAGGAATTTATTGTGACGTTTGGAAGCAACAATCAATTCATCAAATAAAATCTGTATTTTACTGCATTACATACAACATTCTCAAATATTTTCTCATTTCGTGATTTTAATGGGAAAATATCATTTGAAACTTCTTGAGCACGTTCTGAACAATTTTAAAAAACGAACAATCTTTTGAAAACAATATCCGCGTGAACGTGAGTTGTGTGTGTGTTGTTTGTGTGTAAGAGAAGTAGAGAGTGAGTGAGAAAAAGAGAGGAGTAGGTGAGTGAGGTAAGAGAGGGAGTGGGTATGTGAGAAATAAGGATGTAAGAAAAGAATGAAAAGACAGTGGGTGGATGAGAAAAAGAGAATATGGCTGAAGGGGAATAGGTGAGCGAGAAGAGAGAGAGAGTGGATAAGTCAGAAAAAATAGAATGGGAGAAAAGGAGATCAGATGAGTGAGAAGAGAGATGGGAGTGTGTAAGAAAAGAGAACATAGGTTGGAGAGATGCGAAGAGAAAGCAAGTAGGTGAGAAAAAGAGAACGAAGAGAGAGTAAGTAGGTGAGAATATAGAGTGGGAGAAATGAAATAGAGGAGTAGGAATACGGAGACTGGATGGGTATGAAAAGGAAAGGATTGTGAGTAAAGGGCGTGAGTTAGAAGATAAAGAGAAAGAGAGTGGGTGAGTAAAAGAAGAAAAGTTGGGGGGAAAGGACGTGGGTGTCGGAAGAAAGAAAGTGAGTAAGAAAGGGGAAAGGTGGGCGAGATTAAGTAAAAAAGGATGGGATAATAGATGAAGGGAAAAGGCAGAGTGTGTGAGTAAAGAAAAGAAGGAATGTAAGTGGGTGAGAAAAGAAGAGAGTGTAAGAGAAAGGTACTGAGTGTGTGAGGAAGAGAATGAATGAGAAAAGAGATGATGGGTTAAAAAGAGGATTGAGTGAGCAAGAAAGCGTGGGTGAGTGAGAAAAGGGAAGTGGTTGCGTGAAGGGATCAAGAGTGAGTGAAAAAAAAGTGAGGAAGTGTAAGTAAGTGAGAAAAGTGGTAAAAAGTTTGTGAATGAGTAAAAATGAGAGAAAGAAAGAAATTCCCTGAATTTAAAAATCTATAAAAAAAATTTAAGAGAAAGTATACTAGAATCGCAATTGGTAGCTATTTTGCAACATACTTTCACATATTAAGGATGAGTAAAACATGCAATTAGTGCATCTCCTTGGTGAGTAACTTTTTTTTTGCCGATGAGTGTATTTAAAAGAGAACATAGTACAAAGTGTCATTTTCTACATGCACTACCATTGCTAGTATTTTTGCTTTCTAATTCTACGTATTATACAAACAACGTAGTTGTTTTTTAGAAATTTTTTAATTTCATATGTTGACAAGAAAGTGCGTTTTAAGATCCCTTGAACATATTTTGATCATTTTCAGAAATATATCCTTGGGGGATGTGTGGACATAATATCTTAAGAACGAATTTACGTATTGCTGTGAAATTTTATGTGTGAATTACATCATGTAAGTAACTTACTGTTTAAAAATGAAAGTAAATGTGCAAGATATAGAGAACGAAAACGTCTAAATATCTTTGAAATGCAATATTTTTCCGAAGATTTCCATGATCTTACTTTCATATAACTACTTACGAAACATTTGAGCTTTTTCTGTATTCTATCTGAATAAAAAAAAATGTACATGACGATAAGGGGATTTTATCTTATCGTGAAAAACTTGATAGATGCACATATAATTCCAAAAACGTTCAGAACGTATTCAGAAAATTTCATAACATACTTTCATTGCAATCTCGAATTTGGAAATTTTTAGGGGAACACTATATTTTTCCTTACTCTGCACGTGAAAAAGTAAATGTCCTTTAAAATCAAAGACAACCAAAACATAGGTCTTTTGTAAAACATAGGTCTTTTTGTAAGTCTTTTATTAAAATCTCCTTTTTACGACGTATAAAATCACATGGCCATAGCGCTTTCGGGCGTTCACTTCTCCACTGATGAAGGGCACAATAGCGCTTGAAAGCGCTATGGCCGTGTGATTTTATACGTCGTAAAAAGAAGATTTTAATAAGACTTTAAAACCTGCTTTTGGTTGTCTTTGATTTTAAAGTATTAATTAGTTGACGAATTTCCATACTATTTTATTTTTAATTAAATGTCTTTCTATTCTATGCGCATCATACATTTGTATGGATATCTCTTCATCTGTTCACGGAAGAATTGTGCTCATTTAGCACACGTTTAGCACACATGACTACCAGCATGGGAAAAATGGGAGTTCTTTTCTGCCTTATCATCTTCCGTCCATTCGTCACGCTGCCCAGAAACACGAAGATCGAAGTCAGCGATACTGGATTCATTTTGTAAGGAATGCTCGTTTCTTGCCCGTACTTTTAGGGAAATGGTAGAGAAACGTGATATTTTATTTTTGTGAAAGAAAATAAATGTGCGATTCTACAAAAAAAATAGGAATATTTGCGTTCCATGGGAATATTTTTTTAATTTCAGAGATTTCTAAAAACTTTTTTTTGATATGCACTTTTATAAACCTTCCACTGGAAGGTACTTAACTGAAATTAAGCCTAAAACGATTTAGGAATGTTTTGTTGAGAACCATTGAGATAATAGGGAACATGAGCAAAAGTAAATGGGTGATTCTATAAAAAATGGGAATATTTGCGTTCCATAGTGATATTGTATTTTTTATAATTTTAGTGATTTCTAAAATTTTCCAATTTCAGAAGTTTCTATTTTAGAGATTTTAGAATTTCTTTTGTGTTGTAATTTTGAACTTCTAATATCCCAAAATTTAATTTCTGATACTGGAAAAAAAAACGTTAGTTCAATAAAATACTATCCTATATAATAGACTTGCACATATTGGCAATTGTATCTTACAGACAATATTTTTTAAATATTTTTCCAACCAATAAATATGTATGTGTGAAGAATACTAATCACTAAAAAATAAAATAAAATAAGAATATCACCCCTCTATAAATAAACTTAAAGTTTGTCCCGAGGATTTTTGGTCATCTGCATGGTTGAAAAGTACGGATTTTTTTTCTCTAGGAAAAATAAATTTTTAGAACTTGCAATATTGTTAGAAACAAACAGAACAGCTTGTTGTTATAGAATGGAGTTGCATTTTGCTGATTTCAAACTTTTAGGGAATAGATACAAACTTTACTCCTTTTTCAACGTGAGTGTTTTAATTCCTATATCATTAATAAAATAATATAGCATTAATAGAAGATAGGTAAAAAATGATAGGTATGAAATTAAATAAATTTTACTTATGCACTTTTATAAACCTTCCACTTGAAGGTACTTAACTGAAGTTAAGCTTACAAAGCTTCAGGAATGGTTTGTTGAGAGCCATTGAGATAATGGCAAGCATGATTTTTTTTCCCATTTCGATCAAAAGCTATCATATCTTGAGTACAACGTGTTCTATCATTCTATAAATGATGTCATTCGCTTTTGAATAAAAGGTTAATAAACTGGCTATTTCTGTAATAATTTGTATTATAATTTTTGTAGGATAATTTCCAATTTTTGAAAAAAAAACTAGGGTGAGAAAATGGAGGGCCTTGCCCAAAAATAATATTCCTCCAGCATTTATAGATTAAAAAATTGTACCCAATTTAATTCGATTTCCTTAATTTGTTCGGAGGATATCAAACGTATAAACATCATTGAAATAGAAAAATAGCTGATTCATATTTAGTATTGCTCAAAACATATAAATCCGTTTGAATCTGAGAGTCAGATTTTTGACCTCATCACAACTTTTCCTATTATACTGCGCATTGTCGGGAAAGAGTGTAAAGTACCCTTAATTTGCGCTTGTTGCATCAGAGCCCTCTGTCCAAAATTACGCCACGGTGTTAAACAGAGCTTCCAAAATGTTCGCTGCTCAAAAAGTCTGGTTTGGGTGTCGAAGCGTGATGTTTAGGGAAATGAATACGAGCAGAGGTTAATCGTGCAGTTCATGTTTGGCTCATTATCACTAAACGCTGCCTAACTGGGCTGTGTTCCTTCTTTCTACGCCACTGCCTACGGCTCCCGAGTTAGATTCGTAGATAACCACCTTCTTAAGGTTGATAGACTCATCACTGTTTCTTTTAGAAGTGCTGAAGGAAAGTTGGAAACATGGGCGCGCTAATTAGCCGTGTATGTATACGACTTAGCAAACTAATAAGAGTTTTGAAATGTATGTAAATCTTGGAACTTGTGATCCATATTTACTCCCGCCTGTTCATGACCTCAAAGATCTTGGGTAAAAGTGTATGAAGATATGTGTATGAAGAACATATTAATATTAACAGAATATTAATATTCTGTTGTGGTGCTAATCAGTGGAGTAAACAAGGGGTCTGGGTGTCATACTTCTTCTTCCATCAGTTGAACAATTCCATTAGTTCTCCATAAAATTTATATTGGAGAGTGAAATCCAGTATTCTAACCCCTCCCCTCAACTAAATAATTAATTATAAAAATTCCCCATAGGATGCATATATACATCTCCCCCCCCCCCCTAGCATAAAATGAAGAACTATACCGAAGCTATACTACTTATTCCCTATTTAATGTGAAAACCATAATCCATAAGTTTCCTATTATGTTAAAAAAAACTGTTGCCTTAAACTTTATAACGAAAGCAATCCATGTAAAATGCATTATGCGCAATACATAAAGGCCTGAAAAAATTATCTTAATTTATTTTCAAAGCAAAAACCTCTCATTTATTTTCTGCGCTTTGATTAACAGTAATTCTGCTTCAAAATTAATTCCAAACATGCTTGTCGCAAACAAAAGGTGTATAACCCCCGAGGTCATTACACAGTATACAGAGGAATGTTATCCTTTTTAGGCCTGTGTAATCCTTTCCCTCTTAACCAGCCATGATTTGCTGCCATTTTTCATTTTTACTCAACTGTTTTAGATGTTCTTTCTATTCAAACATCGAATATTTTCGTCCATGGCAGGTATTCTATCATTTTGTCGCTCGTAATCTGAAACGGGTTTCCAAGAACCGCATACTGGATGTTGATTGGTTCCTTTTGAAATCTTCCTAATTTCTATTTATTACATTTCTTTTATGTCTCAACTTTTTATAACAGTGAAGCAACTTATATTCTGTATTACGGTACTGCATATAAACGGAACTTATTCACGAAGTTACCCTTCACAACCCTTGGAAAAATAGTTTCATGGATTTTGCTGTTTATCAGTAAAGCTTAAACGATGAGATCACCAAAACGCAAATCTTCTACAAGAATTTTAAAATTATTTAATGAAAGTCAAAGTATTTACTTCCGACCAACGACATTACAATGTATTGTTACTTGTGTACTCTTAACCAACGACACTGCAATTGCCACAAACGTCGTTACTAGAGCACCTGCAATACATTACCCCCTTAGTCGCTACAATGACGTCACAATGGCGTTGCATCGTAACCGTGACGTTAAGTTACTATTTGTATTTTGCAGGAGACAAACATATATTTTATAACTTTACATAAACAGCTTTTTAAATCATAAAAATATTTCCTATTAATATATCTGATATATCTCCATTGTTGAAATTCCTAAATTTATCTTACATATTTGTATAATTTTCCCAAAAGAAAATATTCCATTTAAAATGAACCTCAAATACGTTAAATTGCACGTGTCCGCGCACGTATGTAATCAGTTGTGCACTCAACATAGCATACTTGCAAATAAGGTATACACACGAAAGCTCGTTATTCTAATAATTCACCCCGACATTGAGAAAGGATATCTTTGGAAGTAGTTAATTATCTCTCTTTTTCTATTTCTATTGCTTTCCTTATTTAACCCATATATTCCGTATCTATTTCTATTGCCAATATCGGTTTATTCCTATACATTTCTACTGAATAAGTAAAATACACTTTGTGAAAAGGATAATGAAAACTTGAGTAACGTATATAAGAACAAATAACACAATGATCTGATGTGAGTAGCACATGGCACATGACTTTCCCTGCAGACTCAAATTCATTTTCGTTTTATTTCATTATAATTCATTAAATTGAGTTCAATTGCACTATATAACACGCATAATTAATTGAAATTACACTTTTAATTCAATTTTCGTTTTTATTTGGTATCTGGGCTTATTTTCAAAGCCGTCATAGCAAAAATACGAAAAACATAAATATCTCGGGAACGACTAGTCCTAGAATAATAGGGTTGTTCTTATTCTTTTTATCGTCAAATATTACGTGTAACACAAGCATTTAATGGATACATTAGGGCCTACGTAGTCTTTTATTTTAAATTTTGACGATTTTTGCGAGCCATTTTGCAAAAAAAGCCAGATTCTTTTTCCCCGTATCACCAAAATCTAATCCACCCCATAGTAACTGATAAGTAACTTATCTACCAAATTTTTGTGAAATTGGGTCAATTAGTTTTTTGGCTTGTAAATACAATTAAAGCAACCCTATTCAATGCTGTCAAAAGAGATATTTGACAGTCCAAATGCAATAAAAATTGATATGGTGACGTTTCTGGACATGCGAAAGCGATTTTATTAAAAGAATAGTTGAAAAAATCACCAGGAACCAAATCAATCACTAAGGAACCGATTGATGTTGAAGACCCAGGCCGTCCGTCTCATCCGAAGACGTGAGCAACCATTTGGACGGCTGGGAACCGATTGGTGTGTAAATCGTTCGAAATTATACTTCAATATAAAATAACTAAAAAACTAACACGAATTTTTAAAAAATTCACAGAGTGAAAAATTATTGCTAGCAGTTTTGTTCTATTTTACTATTTTATAACTGGAGAATGGAACTTTAAATTACTTAAGAAAACTGAGCAAAAATTATTTTACTAAAGCTACGCCGAAAATTCGTTGGATAGAAGGAAAGGGGGATTAATCACTCCTTTAATTTACATGGGACCCGCGGTACTTACTACCTGGTACCCTGCTCCACAATTTGATATGGGGGGCCTGTTGAAAACCACTGATCTGTCGCTTTGAGTCATGTCTTTATTATTTTTTTACGCTCAGTGGTGGTTAGTTTTATT
This sequence comes from Amaurobius ferox, assembly GCA_951213105.1. Classification (NCBI taxonomy): domain Eukaryota; kingdom Metazoa; phylum Arthropoda; class Arachnida; order Araneae; family Amaurobiidae; genus Amaurobius; species Amaurobius ferox. The sequence goes on along the minus strand of OX578134.1, from coordinate 166,738,684 downwards.
CCGCTTAAAAAAATTGAATCCTATCTTTCATCTCTTGAGATCCTAAATATTTATGAGGAGTAGTTGAAATAAACGCCTCGTGAATCAGTTCGCAAGTTATTCGTTTCATCCAGCAAAAAAAAATTGCTTGGAAGGTGATACGGATCGCAACCGAGACACGATATATATTTAACACCAAGGACAAACAGGTGCGTTAGACGGATTAGATGCTCCGTTAAACATACCTATCGGTTCTTTCATCTTTAAGAACGGAGAAGTGAAAACAAAAAGACGAACACTTTCCCTTTCAAGATGCGTTTGACCTTCGCTGCAATCGTTCCTCTCTCCAAGAGAGCGATGGTGTCAAGAGCTAAAACAATGTAGACCAGAAGAAAACGTTTACCGGATCTTGAAAAATTGAGTACCCGCCTAGAGAGTTGCGTCCCCCTCCAACCCCGATTGTTCTTGTTGATTCCTTCCACTTACCGTCATAGTTTGTATTCCACCACACAATTTATTATCCTCTCATTTTTTATTTATGATGCGAAGCCGTTAAGAGGAAAGGGTATATATAAAAAAAGATACGCGGCTTCGTGATTCTGATCGAACCACTTTTAGCCAATCATATCCGATCTCGGACATCACGAAACAATGGTTAAGGTCAAGGCTTCCAAGGTCATCGATGATGGCCGTGCACCATTAATGTTGGTTGTTCTCGCCCACATTGCGCCCTCATACGTGAAAGGGATGTCAATAGCCCGGATTACGGATTCCTGGTACCTGGAGCCATGACGGAGGTCCTGCCCTGTTTGCCACGCGTTAAACACAGAAACTAAAAGCAGCGGGACTTCATTCATGAATAACTGATTTCAGACATTTGGAATACGCTATTGTAGGTAGCTGCTGCATTCGGGGCGCCGTATTCCAAATGTTTAGAACGCCCCCACAGGCAGGCAATTGCGCTACCAGAAAAGATATTGGGGAGAGGGGGTTGGTAAGCAAATAGTTCGTTTCCCATTTCCCCAAATGACATTTCTTCGAAATTCAATGAGCTTCGGTGGATTCCTAGAGAAGGGGGTATGATATCCCCCCTGATGACGCAGCAAAACAAATATTCTAGGATTATTATAGCTTCATTTTATTCAAAAGTGCGTGTTAGTAAAACGTAAGTTAGTGCGTGTAGCAAAGCAGTAAAATCTTAAAAAACCTCCCCACTCCTCCAAAAAAAAATGTACTGCGAGGCTTCATATACTGCTTCATATACTAATTTATAAAATAAATCGTTGATTTATCTGTCTGTTTATCTATCTATTTCTAGGTATAACGCTTGGCGAAATTTTGGTGTCGAAATTGGCGAAATATTGCCAACTTTTTGATACGAAACTTTTGTATCAAAATGCATTGTTTTGATACGAACTTTTTGATGTCGAAATTTTGAAATATCGCCAACTGTGAGATTTTTTAAATGTTGCTAAATTCACGAAAATGTCTCCAAATTGATAAAAATGTAGCCAAATTGGTAAAAATGTCGGCTAATTGATGAAAATCCAATATCTTGGAAATTTATAATATAAAGACTTTTAATTTATTTGTCTGTTTACCTATCTATTTCTCGGTAACGCTTGGTGAAATTTTGGTGTCAAAATTGGCGGAATATCGCCAACTTCGCGATATTTTGTAAATGTTGCCAAATTGACGAAAATGTAACTAAATTGATAAAAATATCGCCAAATTGATAAAAATGTAGCCAAAATGGTAAAAATGACGACTAATTGATGAAAATTCAATGTTTTGAAAAAAATATAAGAATCTACACTGCTGGCCATTAAAATTGGTATACCATGAAGGCGGCATGCAACAAACGTCAAATTTGTATGAAATGTACTACATGCTGGGATATGCAAATGATTAGCATTGCAGCGCATGCGCACAAAGCAGGTATGAGTAACGCCGTCTACATTCTGTATGAAAGGGAACATTGCACAGCGGCTTTCTCATTCGGAAATCGCATTTGAACGTTGGTTGTTTGTGTGAAGGTCGTGTTATGCCTCGTGTAAGAAGGAGAAACTCCTACCAGCACATGTCGAAATTCGACCGCGGCAAGATTGTGACCTATCGGGACTGCGGTTTATCGTTCCGCGACATTTCTGCTCGCGTTGGTCGAAATCCCATGACTGTCAAGCGAATATGGAATCGATGAGTCCAGGAGGACCATACTGAACGCCATGCAGGATCTCAGTGGCTCCGGGCCACTAACGCCGAGAGGACAGACATGTTGTTCTGTCGGCCTTGCGGGATCGTATAGCCCCGCCACGTACCCTGAATCAGGAACTTGGCTCGTTTGCAGAACGACAAGTGTCCGCACAGGCATTGCAACGACGTCTGCAGCACCACTGACTGCCAGCACGGCAACCATTGTTGAGGCTTTCCTTGACGCTGCAGCAGAGACAGGCGCGCCTACAGTGGTGCGACGAACGACGACACTGGACACAGGCACACAGGATTGGCACCGCGTCTTCTTTTCAGATGAATCCCGGTTCTGCGTACAGCATCATAATGAACGTATCCGTGTGTGGAGGCACCGAGAACGAACGTTGCCAGCTTGCAATCGTCATCGTCATACGGGCGGCCCAGCACCTGGTATGGGGTGTATTGGGTGATAGTATGGGGTGCCATTGGGTTCACATCCCGGTCACCTCTTTTTCGCATAACCGGTAATGTGGACAGTAGCCGTTACATTTCTAATATGTTAAGGCCCGTGGCTGTGCCCTATCTTCGATGCCTGCGTGACGTCATCTTTCAACAAGATAATGCACGATCGCATATTGCCCGTGCTGTCCTAACCTTCTTCGATATAGAAGGTGTTCGACTTGCAACTTCAGAGAAACTAAGATAGAAACAAAATTAACACGGTGGACAAAAACCTTGCAACACATAGAAACAGAATAAGAGCCTTGCAGACACGTTGCGAAAGAATGGACAAAAATACTCAAGAACACCGAGAACTGATTATAACTGATGACTTAAGAAAGAAAGATCCCAATATAAAAAGAATATAATAAAAGAGAAGAAAGAAGCATGGCAGAGATTCTGCAATATGTGTTATTGCAGAATCAACCAAAAAATACGGCATGTGCTTCAAAATGGCACATGGCAAAATTTTCAAACCACATGAAGTCCAAATGCACTGGACAGACAGAAGTCACTGGAACAAAGAGAAATCGCATATGAGACTAGCAGAAACACTTTTTGCGGGCACACAACAACAGACAGAGGACACACATAGTATACATCTCTACACAGCCTCTTCAGATAAGCAATTCACAAGCACTGAAATCGAATTAACACTTTTAAGCATAAACCCTAACAAAACACCAGGAACGGACAACCTCGACTTCTTCATCATTATACAGGTACACGACCAAACACCAGGACTCCTGAACGACTGGCTGAACAGGTGTCTCTCACCTGAATATTTCCCAGAATGCCTTCGAATATGCGAAGTTGGTTTTTTTTTTCAAAAACAAGGGAAATATGCTAAAGATCCGAGAGCTTACAAGTCCATTTGTCTTCTGCCAAGACTGGGTAAACTGCTCGAGAAGCTGAAAGGAAAAAGACTGATAGCACACCTAGAGAAGAGCGAACACCAACATGATTTTAAGAAGAAGCACTCGACTGAGTTAGTTATCCAGGAGGTCCTGGAAGCGATATAGGAAAGCAAAGAAAAAGATAAACACACAGTGCTTGTCTCCGTTGATATAAAGAGAGCATTTGACTCTCTTCCGTGGGCCACAATAAGAAGAAGAATGGAAGAGACAAGATGTTCAGGCAACATTGTAGGACATTGTCCAAATACCTCAATAAGAGAAAGGTTTTAGTCAATTGGGGTTCAGGAAGTAAAGAAATTGAAGTCTTCAAGGGATGCCCGCAAGGGTCTTGTCTAGGCCCGCTACTCTGAACCTTGGTTGCCGATGAGGTGCTTCAGACGATGAAAAGCAGTGTTACCAAACTAATTGCTTACGCTGATGATTTTATCATAATAATGTCAGGTAGTACCTGGAGAGAACTAGAGTGTAGTGGCCAGGCTGCGGTCGATCACTTTATAGAATGGTGCGATAAAGTAGAACTCACAGTGTCCCTTGAGAAATCTGTGCAGATAATATATGGAAAGAAAAAGAAAAAGCCCATAAAAAGATCACCAACAATAAGGGTTGGCTGCCAAGGAATTCAAACGAAAAGCACGTTGAATTATCTTGGGGTGAAATTAGACCAGACCCAGTCATGGATGCCTCACATTGAGGCTTTAAAAGCCAAAGTTTTACAAATGCACAAGCACCTAGTGAAGTACGATCTTAGGACGTGGGGTATTCGACCGAAGCTGCGCAGACCGAAGGTGTGGTACTTGATAGTGGTTGAGCGGGCACTCTGTTATGCGGCGTGTGTGTGGGGCACCAATCTGAAAGGCTATCATGCAAGGAAACTGTCATTCACATAAAGACCTTTCTTGCTCCTGATGACAAGGGCCTATCGCTCAACTCCGATGAAAGTCCACCCGGTTCTGGCGGGTGTCATGCCCATCCACCATACTCTCGCAAAGGAAGGATTAACAGCCAAAGTCAGCAGACTCAGGGTGGCACAAGAGGAGGGAGGTCTGAACTTTGTTCCGGAGGATTATGTAAAATGATACCAAGCTAGACCACACATTCAATCACCGACAGTGTTAACAAATACATAACAGAATATCCAACAAAGAGCAAAATAACAATATATAGAGACAGCTCAAAGACAAGCTTGGGTACGGCAGCGGCCTTCTGCTTCTACACAGACAACACACTAACACATACGCAGGAACAGAGACTTCAAAATAAAAACTCCGTCTTCCAGGCAGAAATCTATGTAATTTCAGAGGCTCTAACATTGTTGATACAACACGGGTCGCCACCGGCGGTGATTACTACAGATAGCCTGTCAAGTTTTGAAGCCTAGAAGAAGCACCGAACGACATCGGGGCAGGTTAGGGATGCCCAGAATCTACTTAGAAACGTGGGTCGTTCAGTACAGCTAACTTGGGTTCCAGCACACACAGGAATAGAGGGTAATGAGTGTACGGACGAGGCATCAAAGAACTCAACGGAACGTCCTGAAGATACACTTCATACCGGTGTCAAGCTCCCGATTTCAAGTTTTAAGATGGACCTAAAGCAATACCATATGAAAAAGTGGCAAGAACGCTGGACGGCTTCAGAAAATGACCGTAAAACATATCCATTTGCACCACAAGTCAGAACAGACAGATAACCTACAAACAGAGAAACAACAATGTTCTTGACAGGACATGGTCCTTTTCCGCCCTTCCTATATCAGATAGGTAAGAGAGCCACGAACTTTTGTGTCTGTGGGGATGTCGGCGACCCACTTCACTACGTATCATACTGTCCACTGACGCACAGATACTATGCTAGAGCACCAGCAACAGACAGCATGGCCCTCTGGACTGACAAAATTCTGAAAAACTCATCAATACTGGCAACAATAAAAAAAGTTATCAGTTACCTGGAAGTTAACGAAGTTTATCTCATAAATACAACACCACATAACACAGACACTCCAATCGCAGAAGGATAATAAAACAGGATAGAAACACAGACCTTATCATCAATTCAGGTAATTATGTGCATAGTTAAATATTTATACTGGACGGACATAATTTGAAAAATACAAGTTTATAAAACGAACTGACAGAACTCAAAAACTCATTGTGTACATAGATGAAAATAGATAAAGTGATTGTGCACATAGATGAAATAAGATAAAGTCATTGTGTACATAAATAAAAATTATTACTGGACGGACATAATTTGAACTATACAAATTTATAAAACAAACTCAAAAACGGAATAATATTTTAATCGGCCAGGTGTCTGCTTACGCCGTAGCCAATATGCACTGTCAAGCAACTGAGCGTGCTGACATGTTAAGTCAGCTGCGCCTGCCTTTCTCGAGCTGATATTTCCAACTGTTTGCAAACACGCAGCTGACTTAACATGTTGCCTTGTGCAAGGTTCGCAGTCCGAGGCAATGCTTTGCAAATTTTTAATTCCGTCATATGGCGGGTATAACTTCTAGTCTATAATAATGTATTTGAGGTCTTCTAGTTACTAGAATTTTCGTCACTTTCAGAAGATTTTAGAAGGTTAAGTTCAAACAATTTCTTGAAAAATATTTTGGCCAAAAAATTGGTTTTTTTATGACACTACATACTTTTTTTTTTCTTTGAGGTAAAGAAAATTTGGTTAAAAGAGAAAAATAAATCTATCTACTTCAATCCAGATAATCAGAATGGGTGGGCTTTACTGTGTCAAATATCAAATAGTGCTAAAAAAACCCTCCAATATTTAGTAATTCATTTCACTTTACAGAATAACATACAAATGTGTTTAAAAATTCGGTCATTAAAATATTTGTAGATACGAATTGTATGAGCCCATTCTGTTCTCCCAAGCTCGTACAATACATTATTTTTCTCTGGCCTTAGAGATTATGTAAAAGTCTCGTTTTCATGGCCTTAGGCATCCCTCACGTAACATCTTGATTATTACATAATCTTCATTATCGGGACAAGAAACAGCAATGAATCAATGGACCACACGCGATGACAGTAGCAATAGCTAAAGACAGACAAAAACATTTTAACTGTCCCTCTATTAGTTTAGTAATCTTTGCGCTGTTGAGATTCAGCTGGTAATGATATCAATTAGACCTCAAACCACATTTATGTTTGTTATAGTATTGAATGATCCTTTTTACCTTCCCTATATGATAATATATAGCTAAAATATTAGAATAGGATCGAAAAATGACATCCGGGCTTTCAATTGATTTATACGTTTTAGGAAACTTTAGAGTTAAATAATTTTAGAATAACATATATGTATGTGTATGATCGCGAGCACTCTAGCTAAAAAATTATCTTACGGAATTATATGAAATTGGATAGTTGAGTCACTTTGGAGTTAAACTATTCCTGATTACATTTTGGTACAATTTGAAAAAACTGACCCTTGTTTTCGAAATGGCCCACAAAAATATTTCTTTCTTTTGACCCAAATGGACCCAGATTTGACTGGAACCCAATGGGGGCGACATCCACAGGGACCGTACCCTCCTTCCCTACCACCAACCTCTCGAAAGGACTTTAAAATCCACATATTTAATGTGCCCGTACTCTGCGTGAACATGGGAACAGTTTGGGTCGATCCGGGATCCCGCAAAAATCGATAAAACTGAAACAGATGATTTCAACTAAGTCCTTCAGATATATCATATGGTACTCAATAAATATAAAATGACAGAAGTCATGGCCGCACAAGTTACTGTTCAGTATACTTCTATCATTAATATAACTTCTACGTAGGGCGTGACGTCACATAAAAACCATTTATAAAATGGAAGCTGATAGAAAAATATGTACTGAACACATCCGATTTTTCTCAAGTGTTCAATAATTAAACATTTCTGGTTAATAATTGCATAATCTTATCCAGTTCTTCCAAGCGTGGCAATACAGCAGTCGATTGTTCCCTGACCCCAGGCAGCCCTTTTTCTCATAGCATCTTCATTTTGTACCCGCAGGACTTCATTACTAAAACACGAGTTAGCAATCAATTAGGACCACACGCGCTGACGGTAGCAATAACGGATGAGAGAGGGATGAGATGCAGATAAATAACATTTTGACTGTCCGATTCATTTATTACGTCTTTACTTACGTCTCTAACATTCAGTTTGCAGTTCTACTAATTAGATGTTATCGTGAAACCGCATTTATTTTTGCTCAACTATTGAAAGCTATTGATTGGATGGCCAGCCTGAGAGATGACTTATTCTGTTTGTTTTTGTTTCTGTTGTTATTTTCCCTGTATCTTCTTAAATAATAAAAGGCAATGTCTGTGTGTCTTGTACACTATACGTTCAGCGACCGCGCATCGGAGAGCTACGAAATTTGGCAATAGGAGACCCGGGGGGGGAGGCGGGAAGGGGACACGTGAATTTTAAAATTTGAATTATTTTTTTAGTTATTTAATGTTTTATGCGATTTCGACCGTTTTTTGCCCTTTTTGTCCTTTTTTCTCCGCGATCCAGACATCGTAGAAAAAAACAAATCACACCACCGGAAAGAGAAGACAATTGCGAGTAAAAATATATCAATTTCAAATCTCAATTTCGATTTCTAATATTTTTTAAAGATTTTAAAACAAAAGTCACTTTTGGCTCGAAAAAACGATTTTTGGTGTTTACATTCTCGCATAGTAAAAAGTACTCACAATTTCGACTAATAATTTACATTTTTAGAAAGCTCAAACATCTGGCTTTCTTACAAGCCCAATCTGGTCAAGAAATAATTAAAATTGGCCGCTGGATCGGAATTTTAAAGAAGTCATGATTTTAAAATTCATCGACGGGCGAACGTTCCCATTTCTCATCGCCCGTCGATGAATTTTAAAGCGTGCGTTTCAATGGCGCCGGTTTGTGTCTAGGTGGAGGGGACGTCATGGTTCTGAATATGCATAGCGATGAGTGGGACAATAAAAAACCGAATTAGTGTTTGCTTTCCGTTTCCTGCGCTTCCGGTTTTAAATGAATTAAGAGCTTAGCATACGTATTATAGAAATTATTATATTTATATTTTAAATGATGGAACGATATGGATTTTTTAAATGGATATTTTAATTTTCGGATAATTTAAATGGATATTTTAATTTGTGGATATTTTAAACGGATATTTTAAATGATGGAACAATGGATATTTTAATTTTATGGATATTTTAAATGATGGAACGATGGAATGAGGATGATGGAATTAAGAGCTTAGCATATCGTCATTTTAAATTGTAAAATAGCGCTCGGGAAGTTAGCGGTAGGCCCGGGTTCGATTCCCGCCACTGCCAAAACCACCGCCATGTTCACGCGGAATACGATCACGTTAAACATGTGGGTCCGTACGTCCTTCCGAGAGGTTGGTTGTAGGGGAAGGAGGGTACGATCCCTGTGGATGCCTCTCCCACTGGGTTCCGGTCTAAATTGGATGAATAAAAAGAAAGTTATGGAGTTTGTCGCGGAGGACGCAGTAGCCCACTGGTTAGCGCGCGGGAATTGCACTCGGTAGGCCCGGGATCGATTCCCGTCACTGCCAAAACTGCTGCCGTGTTCACTCGGAGTACGATGAAGTTAAACATGTGGATCCGTAAGTCCTTCCAAGAGGTTGGTGGTAGGGGAAGGAGATTACGGTCCCTGTGGATGCCTCCCCTACTGGGTTCCGGTCTAAATTGGGTGGCACTTCCTGGCCGTCCAAACAGTTACTTTACATCTTTCTGGTAGGTCGTTCCAGCGTGTTTGCCGCGTTCAGAATTTGCCACGGTCAAAATTTTCAAGGGTAGCGAATTGGCTGGTCGCCGAAGGCGGCTAGTAAATAATAAAACGCAATGTCTGTGTGTCTGACTGTGTGTCTTATACACTATACGTTCAGCGACCGCGCGTCGGAGAGCTACGAAATTTGGCAATCGGAGACCTGGGGGTTGGGAAGGGGACACGTGAAAACCGATTTTTAAAATTTGAATTATTTTTTTAGTTATTTAATTTTTTATGCGATTTCGACCGTTTTTTATCCTTTTTTCTCCACCATCCAGACGTCGTAGAAAAAAACAAATCACACCACCGGAAAGAACAGACAATTGCGAGTAAAAATATATCAATTTCAAATCTCAGGGACAAATTCTAATATTTTTTAAAGATTTTAAAACAAAAGTCACTTTCGGTTCAAAAAAACGAACTTTCGATTTTAAATCCTCCCATCGGGAAAAGTTCCGAGAATTTCGACTAATAATTTACATTTTTAGAAAGCTCAAACATCAGGCTTTCCCAATCGTGTCAAGAAATAATGAAAATTGCCCTCAGGATCGAGATTTTAAGATTTTCCGAATTTCAATTTCTCGGTTTCCGATATAGGAGTTCTTCACCGGTGTCCCCCCCCCCCCGGAGAAGTTTTTTCCCCATTTCCATGGAAACCGCGCTTCCGGTTTTAAATTAATTGAGAGCTTAGCATATGTACTGTATACATCGGGTGAAATTATTATATTTATATGATATTTTAAATGCATATATTAATTTACGGATATTTTAAGTATATATTTTAAATAATTTAAATGATTGAATATGGTGGATTGAATTTTGGTGATGTATTTGAAATTATTATATTTATGGATTAGTGGAACGATATGGATTTTTTAAATGGATATTTTAATTTATGGATATATTTTAATTTTATGGATATTTTAAATGATGGAACGATGGATATTTTATTAGAGATTAGCATGTGGTCAATATAAAATTTAAATTAGCGCGCGGGAATTGCACTCGGTAGACCCGGGTTCGATTCCCGCCACTGCCTAAACTGCCGCCGTGTTTAGGCGGAGTACTATCACGTTAAACATGTGGGTCCGTAAGTCCTTCCGAGAGGTTGGTGGTAAGGGAAGGAGGGTACGGTCCCTCTGGATGCCTCCCGCACTGGATTCCGGTCTAAATTGGGTGGCACTTCCTGGCCGTCCAAACAGTTAACTTACACCTTTCTGGTAAGTCGCGCCAGCGAGTTTGCCACGGTCAGAATTTTCAAGGGTAGCGAACAGGCTGGTCGCCAAAGGCGACTAGTTAATAATATATTTTCTTAAATTGCAAATACCCCCCCCCTCTCCAATTACAGCTACTACCTTTCTCAACAGAGTTATTTTTATTGAATAATCATGGTGGGATGACCAAGACATTCATTCATTTGGCCATCCTTTCAATTACCTTGGGCAATAGTTTCCTTTATTTATTTATTTATTTATTTTTGCCGTACGTTAGTAAAGTCTAAAGTGTAAACATTCACATAACCAAGCTCACGAAATCTCCTTTGAAACAAGTATTCTATAATTTTTCTGGTGGAAGTTTTTAAACACAATCCTCCAGCCAGCGACATGACTTATTTCAGTTCAGTAAATTTTCTAGAAAAATTATAAAACAGAAGTCAGGTTATTATTTTAACCGTTTTATCCACTCAATTATTTCACAATATTCACAAATATATGCTCTATGTATTTCATGTACAGTATTATTTAATTCAACAAGAAAGATCAATCATGTATAAAGCATTGATTATGAAATGCTTTGCAACTTCAATGCAATTTTATTCAAACATCTCTAAAATGCGATACATTCCTCGATAATATTTTTAAAATTACCACAATACTACATTAATTTATTATATTTGAAAACTTAAAACTTCATCGAAAAAAATGATCTTCATTCAAATGACGGCATTGAAATATAAATTGCCTGGTTTAAATATCTCTAAAATGCGATACATTCCTCGGTAATATTTTAAAAATTATCATAATACTACAATAATTTATTATATTTGAAAACTTCATCGAAAACAAATAAAATTTATTCAAATGACGTCATAGAAATATAACACGCCTGGGTCTCTATATAAAAGCAGCATTTCATCCATAAACTTTTTTCCATTCATTTCATTCATCACAATACTATAATAATTTATTTTATTTAAAAACTTAAAGCCATGGAGATACAAGTAATTTAACTGTATGCTCAAAACTTCATCGAAAAAATCGTTTGCTTCTCTGTGTCAATGAATGTTTCATTCATATCAGCTATATTGCAGACTCCATGAACTAAATAATTTTGCGTTAAAGAAATGCAGCAATTCTTATACAACTCATTCTACATCTTTTGGTATTTACATTCTCCAAAAGTCAAAATTAGGCTTCGTTATAAAAATAATCAAATTTGGATGATCATTTAAACTCAACTATATTGTAATTGTTGTTTCAGTATGTAGATGCACAGAATTTAATTAAAAATAAAGCGGTTTCAGGACGGGTACAACACTAAATATGAATTAAAAAGAACTTTAAAAATCACGATTTTGACACAAGTTGGATGACATATTTTATTTTATGTGATCTCTTCATATAATGGTCACGTGATCTCTTTATATAAAGGGTGTAATTATTGTTTTAATTTTTATTTAAAAAACTACTGAATATATTTTGCTGAAATTTTTTTTATATATTTTATGGGATAATTTGAATATATCCTAAAACTTTCGAAGCAATTAGTGAATTTTAAATCCGCTTAAATAATGTTTGAAAATTAGGTCCCGTAGGGTTCAATGTATTTTATTTTTTCAACCCGGATTCAATCCAAAACTAATTGGGTGACATTATTAATTTATATTCCCATAAGTCCCACAGACCGTCTGAACAACATACTAAAATTCCATTTTGATAAAGTCATTTTTACGGCAGTTATCGTACTAACGGACAGACAGACAGTCAGAATGAACAAAGTCATAAACACTTTTCAACTATGTTGTAAAGTGTTAAAGAGATTCAACTAATTACCGTAAACCTTGGTCCCTTCAACTGATTCAACTACAACTATTAGAAATATTTATTAAATGTATTATCGAATTCTTAAATAAGTGCAAGTTATTGAAGAATTGACTTTAACTCACCTGAAGCTTATGACATGTGAAAGACAATATAAAATAATACAACTGAGTAAACGAACTTTTAAGGTAGGATTCAAAATACGAGTAGTTTAATGCTTTTGTAAATATTTTAATCATTAAAAAGACATATACTATTGTTTTTATAAACTCACACTACATCTAATTTCACTACCATTAACTTGTTTATTATTAACTAAATACAGAACGTAACTTTGCGCATTAACATTAAATAACTAGATCACAATAATAGTTATTTCTTTATTTATTACGATCAACATCTATGGTCACATGCCAAATAACTTGGAAAGAAAGACTATTTATAAATTAATTATAAGGCATTTCAATGATCAACTGCTAAAATGAGTGGAAACCTATCGTAAGTGGTATATAGCTCTTTATTTACAGTTTTCGGTTGCCAAAAATACATTTGCAAGCAAAATAAATGCTCGATTTCATTTTTGAAAGAGGAGGCCTATATCCGTATAAATACTACTATTCTCTATCTCTCTTAGCAATGATTGATAATACATTTAAACAATAAATTAACCAAAACAGTTAAAACACGGCCATCATGCCGAAAAAATAAACAGCACTGGGCTAAAATTGGAGATTAATTCAGATTAGATTCTTCTTCAGGTCTGAGCATCCAACCTAAATTAACCCAAATAAATGCTTGTTTCGGATATGGCAGTAGTCAGTTACTATAAATACCATGGCCCAGACACAAGCATAAATAAAGGATAAAATTGAAAACGTTGTTAAGAAATCGAGTATTACCATGAATATTGAGGCATAATTCCTGGATTTACGTGCTTAGCAGATGAGCAGTTGATATTGAATGACGGAGAGTTGAATAGTGTACAGGAAAAATTTAAAAAGAGAATTTAAACATGGATTAAAAGGTAAACTAAGAGTTGAAGGGATTACAACTGAATATCAATCACAAGTTTAAAAATCCAATAAAAGAATAGAGAGAAGTTTCAACTCATAAAACCCCAACATTAAAAAATGCCTTACAAATAAAAGTATCAAACAGAGAATCGTCAATCAAGTGGAAAATAAAAATGCAAACCTCTAGTCATCAAGCTGAAGGCAAACAAAAAACATCAATGGAAAGGAATCGATAAAATAAAATAAAATAAAATCCTAGCATGAAAACTTTACATGTGGACAAGCCCTAGGCCTAATAATGAATTGCTCATTTCGATAAAATTCTTTCTCAAGTCCAAGTATTTTAAAAAATGAACACAAAATGCATGTTTCTGATATCAGTGATAGATTATATCTATAAACAGTGAAAACTTGGACAACATGCATAAAAATTGAAAAATAATAGGAAACAAGAATACCTGAAAAAACACTGCATACGTATGATCCATTGGAGCCTTCAATAAAGAGAACAATGTTGCCAATCTCAAAAATAAAAAGATGATAACTGCTGTTGCCAATCGTGAGAAAGAAATAACAGTAATGCGAAAAGACGATAAAAGGTGATATGAAAGAGTAAGAACATGTAAATACATGGAAATGCTTATTCAAGAGAAAGTGGATGTCTGACTAAAATAAGATACTAAGGAGAGAATTTAAGTATAATCTACCATTCCAAACTTTTTAACTATACTATGTACCAAATAAGCTGGGTATTTATATAATGTGCTAGTAATTTTAAGTTTATTAATATGCATAGCATAAAATTTTTTATCAGATAATCTACAAATTCTAAAAAGCTGATTAAGTACAATATTTCTAAATATTTTAATCGAGTTACAGGAGTTAAATGTAATATTTTAAGTTAAAATAGACTTTTTTATTATATAAATTGGTAACTATCCTATTAGTAGGTTCAATAATACGATTTAAGTCAAGAAAACTAATGTTATTACTAATAGTAGCTTCATTAGGAATTAGTTCCAAATTATGAGTATAGAAATCTATATTTATGACACAGTTGTCTGTGAAGACCAAACAAATCAGATCATCAACATATCTGTAAATTTTATAATCTGTTGAAGTAAAAGATTTTTCATAATGATAAAGGTATAAATTAGCTAATATACTGCTACTACAGCCACCTTGTGGAACCCCTGAGACTTGTAAGTATAATTTATTACCTTGAAATATATAATTATTGAAAAGAACAAAGGGAAGAAGTTTAGGAAATTTTATAAATATAGTATAAGTAGTATTATAAGTAATATAATATAGAGCTAAAATTACTACATAAAGATCAGAGATCTTAATATTACTAAAAAGATCTTTAAAATCAGAAGTTTGAAATCCAGTTAGTTTACCAAGTGATGTTAATTTATTCTTTAATTCTTTACTATTATTTAGAATAAGGAATAAGGTAGTTATTGCTAGAAAAACGTAAACTATCATTTATTTATTGCATTTAAATAATTAAGAAGTAATTTACTCGCAGTAATAGAGTAAGTAATATGACCACTAGTTACTATTCTAAATTTAATAGGATTTTTATGAAATTTAGGTATTAGCACTGTATATGGAAATTTAAGAAATTTATAATTAATATTTAAATCACTATTCATATTGATAATTTTCAGTTTAATATTATTAATGGAGTGTGAATCAAGTTTGAATAGACTATTGTTATTTAAATAATCTAACAGAAATTGTATATAGAATTTTTTACATATAATAGCATAATTATTAGAGGCTTTATCAACATAAGTAATAACAAAAGATCTTTGTAAATCATTAATGGAATGTTTTAAATTATCAATATTATATATAGATCTAGACAATTTAATACTGCAAATAGCATTTTTAATAAATTTTAATAAAGTAAATTTCCACATATTAAATGCCTCTAAAGGCAGAGCATATTTAGAAACTAATTTATAAATATATTTATCAAGGTCAAGATTGATTGACTTTAAAACTTTAAAAGAGAAAGAGGAGAAGAGAAGAGAATTCAGGATGGTAACCTGAATTTTGTACCAAATGACATAATGGTTCTTAACGTTTCGTCTTTAACTATTGCTAAGTCTCCTGTAACTATATGGCCCAAGTGTGGATTTATATAGTCAGCATATTCATCTACCTTGCAAATACAATCATTAGCTATATTAGACATGGAATGTTTATCAAAAGAGAGAGATTGTGAAACTTCATTGTAATTAAAAATAGTTCTACCAAACGGCTTGTTGCATTTAAAAGTCTTTAGTAACATTCATATCCTCAATGGGCAATAAGTGTTTGAATGTGTTAAAGATAGACCCAAAATTTAAAGAATTATAAATTGGATGTTTAAAAGATATCACACAGTAAGAATTAGTAGACGTATTATTATTATGAAATTGATTAAGTTTTATTTTTAAATACTTTAGTCTAGTAATGAGCAAATCATAGAAAATACGATTAAAATGTTCATTAGTTAGATTTAATTTTAAGAAAATAGCATAAACATTATTTAAATGTTTTTCTTAACAGCAAATACCCAAGATTTTATTAATTTCCATTGATAAGTGCTGTTAAATTGATGATGTAAACATTTAATCTCAGCTTTATAATCATGAAATATGGAGCTTCCGTTGCCTCATTTAAATCTTTTGAGATTATCTGAGTTTATATTATTTAAATGGGGTTTCAGAAATAGATGATTAAAAATAGAATATTGATTATCTACAAAGTTATTTTTTACAGTATTACCATTTTGATATAATTGATTTAATCCATATGGAAAAAGAGTACAATTTGATTTAATGTAAAAGTTTTCGAAAAATATTCTATCAGCTGTATTAGTTTTTATATCCAAAATATGTATAGTAATATTTTCAAAACCATGTTTAGCAAATTGTTTATATTCTATTTTATTAGATGTAGGAAGAAAATTGTTATTGAGGATATATTTTTTGACGTGATCTCTGTGAACATTCATTCGTAAATGAATGGAATTGCTAGTTTGTCCTATATAAGATATATTACAAATGTTACACGAAAGTTGATAAATGCAATTAAAAATTTTACAGAAAGGCAAATGGCTATTTTGGTTTGTGATTTGAGTATATTAAAAGCAGAAGGGCATGTTTTGCAATTTTTATTCTTACATTTTTTGAAATTATAATTTTTAGCAGGGTAATTATTATATTCAAAATTTTCCATGGCACAATGCTGGTAAATTGATATCGGTTTAGACAATTCCCAACATGAATCGAAAATACCGGGCAATATCTATCAAATTATATAACAATAAATATAAATATATTTGCCAGTCACTAAATCATATAAATTGTGTAATTCATAATAGTATAAGAATAATTATTAGTGTGACAGTATAACATAGAGAACATACTCGTAATATAAAATAATTAAAATAATTGTTTATAGATAAATAAGTATAAACAACTAAGTCCATATAAAACCTAATCCTCGTGTGTATAAGGGGGAAATTACAATATATAAAGAAAAGATTTAACTTTATAGTTATTATCAATTCTGAACTTGAATAAATAAAACACTTTGTATAATAATACATATAGTGTAAAAATTGTATTCATTTAAAATACATTACAAATAAGTATTAAAATAAAATAAGAAGATTGTACTGAAAAGTACAGTTTAAAGAGCTTCAATAAATCACCAATACAGTATACTAAACAGAAATATTTAATCACCCTAAAAATAATCAAAATTAACAAAAAGTAAGATGGAATAACGTTAGATGGCTGCACTAAACTATGACAATTAAGAGTAGTATATTAAAAGGTTAAATAAGAATAATAGCAATCTACTTATAATAACAAAATAAATTAACTAAACTAATAAATAGAAAGGAGGAGGTAAATTTATAATACAGATAATATAGCAATAAAAGTGTTAATAAAGACTATTAAAACAACCTAAAACAATGAAGGAGAGTGCGATATATATATATATATATATATATACAATATACAACAATTGCAATACGCTCACATTGTATTTGGTTTCCCCTCCATTGAACTTTATCCTCTTTTTTGATTTCAATTATATATATATATATATATATATATATATATATATATATATATATATAGATATATTCTTTTTTTTACGTGTTTGTCGTTCCAAAAGATATGGAAATAAATTTAACGTATATTAAGAAATCCCGAGTAGCAATCTATTAAGGCAAATTTTAAAAAGGCTTTACTGTTTACTCAATGGTTTTTCTTCAAAAATTCTTTTATTTTGTGTCTAGCTTTTAGAAAAGATATCAGGTTTGAAAGTAATATAAATCAGAATAAATAATAAAATAGTAATATTTATCAGAGTAATAAAAATTGCAAATATTTTTGTCTTTCTATTGGAAAACGAGATAAAAGTGGGGCGATTTAGAAAATGAGTGGAGGATAATTTTGAAGTAGAAGACTTGTGCTTCTTTTGGATACCATCACCCTACTTCTAGCGATTTGCAATTGTCGTTCGTCAGTCTTTTTATGAATCTCTCCAAAGTCATAATTTACGAATATCACTTGAAAGCTATTAGTCAAGAAGATAGTAGTTCCTCTAACAATTAGCAATTGCCTTGTGTTTCCCAAAAGCAAAATGTAAGATAATGCTTTTGAAAGGTAAAATAGCTTTCCTTAATCAATGTACGTTTGACTTTCCCTTTATAGCTTTGATGACTTTCATGTCTCCAACTTCTTATGTTTTTTAATTACCTATATATCTGGCAGTATTACATTTTCCCTTTAACAAAATCATTAAAGGATTTTTCAAAATTACTTTTACTATTTAATTGCAAATTTTAGTTCTCCGAACCTATCGTTAGTTTTGTTTGGCTGCGGCCTGAACGCTGCCTTTCCTAGAATCAATTAAATACTCATTGCAACTTTTTTTGTGTATTCGAATCATGTGTTATTAGTAATAAGCGTGTTTTCGTTGGTATGCCTCGTCCTATTCGTGTCATTTGAAATCGAAATGGAATGTGACTCGGTCTGTTTCGATGAAAACATTTATGTTGGACGTTTGGTCCAATTATCCTGTCAACAGATGTCCGAAAATCTTAATAGTTTTTAATGTATGAACAATTAGCCATTTATTATTGTAGAGCACTCTGAGATATAATCGCAAAATGCATGACTGCGCGATATTTACCTTTGTTACTCCCGTTATTAGTTTAGTTTTTTTTTCGTTAGGTGTGACTTCAAACGAAAACAATCCTTGTTGCATAAATAGTTTACGTAATAATGAAGTTCATAAAATGTTCTGAAATTCTTCATTCGCAATGCCTGTTTAATTTAGACACAATTTAAATTGTGTTCTAAAATGAAATAGTAATAAAATGTAAGTAGTATATAGTATAGTAGTATATAGTATAGTAGTATTATAGGAATAAAGTAATAAATGCAATAGACATCGTAATATTCTCGAATTGAGAATGAATACTGACTCCTTTTTCGAAGATCTGTATACAAAGAAGGCCTGTATATCAAAAGGAGTGGTCAGTTGGGCCATGATCCCGTGACTATGTATAACAGTGTTTAGTGACGTTTTCACATGCCCCGTTGGAACTTACACAACTTCCTTATTGAAAGCAGACATACGTCAGTTAGGTGACTACAATCGTTTTGAGGACGTTGCAAGCCCCCTTTTTCAGGCACAAACAGAATTGTTAGAACAACATTTGCCCTTAACAAAAGTTGAGAATGAACTGTCAAGAGGCAAACAATGAGCAATTTAAAGGAGCACACACACATAACGTAAAATTCTCGAACGAGTAATATCAGAACTTGAAAAACAATCATAAACATATCATCACAGGGCAATAAAGCCTTTCCAGTCCACGAAGACAAGTGGGAGCTGGCTCTGAAAATGAAATCTTAAGCAATGATATGACGTTTAAAAACAGAGATGAAATATACAAACAGTTAGATTATTGTTTATAAACGTTTAATAAAAGTATAAAAATGACAGGAGAATGAGACAGTAATTAAGAGGAAGTAACCTGTTTCGAGAGTAAAAATGATCAGTCAAACAAATATATAATTAACAGTGGTTGAGACTAGGTCAAAATAAGATATAGCAAAAAAAAAAGAAGGAAAACCAGTTTTAGAAGCTATATAAGCTAATTTCATCAACTAAAACAAAATATCAATTGATTAGTCTACTTAAGAATATATGTGAATGAGATTAGAATTAAAAATGATATAACAAAATTGAAAGAAAATTAACCGTTTAGAGATGTTAAATGGGCCAACTTGTATAGTCAAAGATATGTATAATAAATACTTCTCTGTCTACGAAGATGTAAATCACTTCATGTTTATCAATAACTAGATTATCAGAGTTCGAATAAATTAAAAACTCAAGTTAAAAAACAATGATATAGGTAGTGTGGAGAAACAACCAGTTTTGGAGAGCTGCAATAATGACTTCATCAGCATAGTCAAATGACCAACGAACAAACTACTTTAAAAGTACCTGATACTGAAATGAGACTGAAAATAAGAATATAAACAAAAATTAAGGCAATAACCGGTTATGAAATTTATATGAGTTAACCTTAATAACTACATTCAAGTACAAAACGAAAGAACAACTTAAACCACTATTGAATGATATTGGAATTAAGAAGGAACTAAACAAATAATTGACAAGAAACAAAAAACGTTTCGAGAGCTACATATGAGCTAATAATTGAAGTTAGAGAATGGAGGACATTTTTCTATGCTGAGACGTAAGAAACAGTTGATTTATCTATATAAATAAAAATGAAAATCTGTCTGTCTGTCTGTCTGTCTGTCTGTCTGTCTGTCTGTTTGTCACACCATCACGGAAGAACGGCTGAACCGAATTTGATGAAATTTTGTGGGTAGCCCAGAAATAGCCCCACTTAAAATTATATCCGTGTTTTGAGTTTCTACGACCAGTGGTTCTCGAGATATTAGTAAAAAACGAAATTTTTGTTTGTCTCATCATCACGGAAAAACGGCTGAAACGAATTTAATGAAATTTGGTGAATAGCCTTGAAATATCCCCCCATAAATTTTGTCCAAGTTTCGAGTTTCTAAGACCTGGGGTTGTCGAGATATTAATGAAAAACGGAACTTTTTCCTAGGAGTTCTACTCCCTAACTCCGTGGTTTATCCAAACGAAAAGCTTGAAAATCGTTTGAAAGTGAATTAAAATTTAATCTCTGAGTTTTATGGGAGATTTTTTGCGTTAATTAGTCACTTTCTGAAAACATGAATTGTTTGAAACATGATTTAAAGGGGAAATCTATCTCCATGGTTCATGGTTTATTTAAAACAAGCTTTTACGGAACAATGAGAAGTATAGAGAAATCAAAATCGTTATTTAATTTCGCAGTTTATGTTATAAGACATGACATATTTAACATGTTATAAGATTCTATCTTATATCATGTTACTCAGAAACGCAATTACATTAAATCTGTCTGTTAATTTTAATAATTATTTTTTCGATTTGAATAATAAATAAATGGATATAAAAATATATTTTAGAAAAGAACGATTTGATTTTTCTTATAGCATTTTTGACTGGATAATATCAATTACGGTCTTCAGGTTTAAAAATTATTATTATTTATATTTTCGGGGATTATTGATTCAAGGATTATTGATATTTTCAAGTTATTATGCAATTATTTTATTATGACAAAAATTGTTTAAACTCATATATTGTATGTTGTACGAATCTTCTACAAATACACGTGTATATCTTTTAATCTACGAGAATATAAGTAGTACAGGTATATTGACATATGTTTTGATATATATTGGCATATATTGGAATCAATTACGACCTTCTGGTATAAAGAGTACGGATATTATTGATGTTTTCAATTTATTACGTCATCTCTTTTATTTTGGCAAATATTTTTGAGACGCATATTGTAATACGGGTAATCTTCTACTAACACATTGGCATATTTTCTGATCTGCGACAATATAATTAGTACGGGGTTGCATATATTCATTCAATTCCTATTTTTTCTTCTGTAAATTTGCTTACAAAAGGGGGCAGGATGTTTTATTCTTCAGATCTGATCGTGAAGATAATTTTGCATAGTGAGAACATATATTCTTAAACTTCTCTTTAGGAGCAATAAATTTAATATTTTAACAGAATTTGCACATGATTGCGAACTTTAAGTTTCTTTAAATTATACACTCCGTACGAATAACGGGTGTGCTGTTAGTGGTTAATAAATTTTAACATTTTAGGAGGATATATCATGTTGCTCGGCATCGCAATTAAATTAAATGTGTTTGTTAATGTTTTTATTATTTTTTTTTCGATTTAAATAATAAATAAATGGATAAATGGATATAAAAGTATATCTTATGAATGGACGGTTTGAGTTTTCTTTTAATTATATTAATTGCTGACTGCGTACATCAATTTCATTTATTTTGGCAAAGAGTTTTCAAGCTTATATCGTATTTAGCTACTAAACTCATATATTGTGTTTAGCCAGTAAATTCATATAGCCGATTGTTGAAACAGAAAAAGAGTAGAGCGGGTATATCTTCTAATACAATTGTAGTGTTTTCATTTAGTATATTGAAACGGGATAAGAAAGTTTCATTCAGATCTGCAAATTCAAAGCTACGAATTTGGAGGGATATCGCTAATTTGACAACTTTTCTTAAACTTTGCCAAATTGACGGAAATGTCGCCAAATTGATATAAACGACACACAAACAGCTGCCATAAACCTTCGGGTTGGTCGTGTGGCTTGGGTCTTCTACATATCAATGAAATTTTTTTTTGCTTTGTTAGAAGAGAGTACTGAAATGATGTTTGGTTAGCATTTATCTGTCAGACCAACCATCCTACTTAGTAATACATTTAGCGAATTTTTAAAATGTCACCAAATTGATAAAAATGTTTTCAAATCTATAAAAATATCTTGAAATTGATAAAATTGCTCTGCATAAATGATATTAATTGTTTTTTGTTAGGGGATAGTATTGTGATGATATTTCGTCAATTTGTCGCAAAGTGGAACTGTCAGTTCTACAGTCCCACTTGGCGATAAATTTGGCGATTTTTTAAAATGTCGCTAATTTGACGAAACTGTCGCCAAATGCTCCATAGAAATATAACTATTTAGACGATATTTTTTCTACCAATTTATTTGAAGCAAATGATGTCATGTCGCTTAGCAACGGATTTAAATCCAATGTGTTTATGCGGCAGACGATTTTTATTAAATCCTTTCCGATTTGAGTAATGAAGATATGTATATAAAATAAATTTCATTGCCATTTCATTTTGGACTGGATAATATCAATTATACTCTTCAGGTTTAAACATTATTATTATTGATATTTTCCGGAATTATTGATTCAGGGATTATTGATATTTTTAAGTTATTACGCCATTGTTTTATTGCGGCAAAAATTGCTGACACACGCATATTGTACGTTGTACGAGTAATCTTCTAGGAATGCACGGGTATATCTTCTAACCTACGAGAATATTAGTACAGGTATATTGGCATATATTTTGACATATATTGGCATATATATTGGAATCAAGTACAGTCTTCTGGTATGAAGATTAAGGGGATTAATTATATATTCAATTTATTACGTCGTCTGTTGTATTTTACCAAAAAACATTTGTGACTCATATTGCAAAACGGGTAATCTTCTACTAATAATCGGACATTATAAGTAGTACGTGTATATCTTCCCATATAATTTTAGCACTTTAATTTTGACATATATTGGAATAAATGACTGTCTTCAGATTTAAAGATTACGGGTTTATTGGTATTTTCAATTTATACATGTAATCTACTAATACAGGTTATATTTTCTAATATTCGCGTATATAATTAGTACGGGTCCCATACAATTTTAACGCTTTTGTTTTGCATATATTGATTCAATTCCATATTTTTTTTTTATATTTGCTTACATAAGGGGTCCAAGATGTTTTATTCTTCAGATATGTCCATGAAGATAATTTTATATAGCGAGAACAGAGATTCTTAAACTTCTTTTTAGGAGCATTATATTAAATATTTTAACAGAATATTTTGATTAAACATGTCATTTAGTATACTATAAGAATTTGGGCATGATTATGAATTTCAAGTTTCTTTATATTATATACTCCGTACGAAGAACGGGTATGCTGCTAGTCATTAATAAGATTATCAGAGTTCAAGTAAATAAAAGCTCCTTCAAAAATCTAGTTCAAATGTGGTGCATGCGAATGACTGTTTAACGATTATCCTAGAATATTCTTTGACACTCTTCTCTAGAGCCCTCTTCGTCTGGCCGATGTAGGTTAAGTTACACTGTCTAACAGAATAAATACCACATTTACTTAAATTTGCACTCAATCTGTAATCTGTAAATTATAAAAACTAATTACTTTAATTGATGACAGTGGCGTACGCAAGGGAGGTTACGGGGTTAACCCCGCCCCCTTGAGCCAAAATATAGTACCAGGATTTAAGCTACTTTCAAGATTATTTTTTTAGTAATTTTGAAAACTTCTGGTAAAGCTGCAAAGAAAAAAACTGTCATTTTCCCTTGCGCTGGCTCAGACACTGGCAAATGCAGACCTAACGCCATCTATTCAAAGTGCTTCTTCTTCGACTCAACACGAATGTGGTGCTTTTGTTGACAATTCCTCCGGTTCTGTTAGTGAAGTCGTCCCTAGTTCAACACTTATATCGGGATCGAATAAAGGTGCAAGCCATGTGTGTCATCTAAACCCGACGAATGTCAAACGATCCTGAATGCCTCTCAACGTATGAAAACGTGGAAACGTATGACTCTGTAACAGCAAACAACAGTAATAAAGCTTTATGATCCGGTTGTTGAAATTCGCTAAAAATATCAGACTGGATAGATAAAGATTCATCAGCACGAGCCAATTCTCTGCTGTGGACGGTAACAAATTTCCAGTTTCTGATTTCGCTCTTTTGCATTCACAAGGTCTTCTCCTTGGCTGTGTATTTGTGTAGGTTTCTGAAAAAGTCGACGATTGACTTACGGGAAGCAGTGAACCTGGCGGAAGACATTATTAATGAAATAAAATCTTTGAGCGAAAATGCCAATGGCGAATTTTCTAAAATACACTACGTGACAGTGAAAATGAGACACCAAGAAGGAGTGGGCAGAAAAATATGCAAATTACATGATAGACACAGTTCACCGAGTTATGTAAATAATGTAAAATTCGCAGCTGCCCCACGCATGTTGAGTGAGATATAAGGTAATGAACCTGCAGAATCGACAATAATCGTGCCTCTCTGTCTGCCAGGGAAATCATTTTGCAATTTTTTTTTGTCTCAGAGGGAATGTAAAGTAGCAGAGAAATGCCAGGCAACCGAGACAGTTCCAGCAAACAGACGATTTCATTAGGGATATGGTGATCGGATTCAGAAGGACAGGTTGGTCCATACGTGAAATCTCAGCGGAGAGCCACCTATACGCGTCCACACCGGTTGTGGTGAAAATGGTTGGAACAAGGGAATATGGTATGTTTGAGGGGTACCGGTACGGACAGAGCGACGTCAGCACATGTGGACCGACGCATCCGCCGGCAAGCGTTGGCGGCCCTGCAGGCCACTTCTGTTACCCTTTTGCAGCATGTGCTGGACACCCTTGATGCTGCCATATCGACCAGAACCATTATCAACCGATTAGTCGCCGGCGACCTGCACTCGTGGCTCCCATTAAGAAGACTGCCATTCATCTAACAGCACAGACGCCTCTGTTTGCAATGATATCAGGATAGAGCCACGTGGACGGCGGAATGGCACAGAGTCGTGTTCTCAGACGAGTCACACTTCTGATTTTGCAATGATAGTCGCCGTGTACGAGTCTGGCGCCGAAGTGGTGACAGGTCCAATCCGGCCTCATCTGTGAAATGCCACACCGCGCGACAACGCGGCATCATGGTTTGGGGTGCCATCGTCTACGATAACAGGTCATCTCTGGTCCGTATTGAGGGCACTATGGTGGCTCAACGATACGTAGATGGCGTGCTGCGGTCAGTGACAGTACCTTTCCGTCAGGGGATGCCCAATGCCATATACCAACTGGATAACGCCCGGCGACACGCGGCACGCATTAGCTAACATGCCCTGCAAGGTACCCAGGTGCTTCCCTGGTCACCAGTCTCCCCTGATCTCTCACCAATCGAACACTTCTAGGATGTGATTGGACGTCGCTTGCGTGCGCTGCCACTGCCGCTTATAGAAGATGAACTCTGACAAATGGTAGACAGGGAATGGGCAGCAATTCCTCAGAACACCATCCGCACACTCATTGACTCTGTACCTATACGTGTTGCTGCCTGTATCGCCGCCCGCGGTGGTCCTACAACCTAAGGATCAGATGATGTTATTGTTCAGTGTATAGGTGTATCATATTGCAATAAACTACACTTATTGTTCGTTGCTGTTTCTCTCTGTTTGCCGATTTTCATCACTTTCTGCTCACTCCTTCTTGGTGTCTTAAATTTCACTGTCACGTAGTGTATATATACGTACATACATATATATACAGGGTGTATATAAACTGATGGTCAGAAATGTAAGGGGTTATAGAACTCACCAAAACAAAGAACTTTCACAATACAATATGGGGTCGGAAAGCAACCGACGAGCCGCGAGAGGGTTCTTTCTTTGGAGTGGATGAAACGTCGCGTCAAAATGGAGAATACAGTAAATCCGCATGCTACACGTTCCAGATGCCACCAACAAAGGTTTTCCGTGCATATGTGGGCAAGAATTATCCACGACCAATTAATTGGCCCGTATCTGTTACCAGACAGCCTAGACGAACAGAAGTACCTCACCTTCCTCCAGCAGGTGCTGCCAGATTTACTACGTGTTGTACCAGCAAATCATCGCGTGATTACGTGGTTCCAGCACGACACAGCGCCAGCACATTTCATCAGGATTGTGCGTAACTACCTGGACATTGGTTTTCCGAACAGATGGATTGGCCGTGGTGATTCCGTCGTGTGGCCTGCCAGATCTCCTGATCTGTCCTGCCTGGATTTTTTCCTCTAGGGACAGCTAAAAAGCGCCGTTTACAAGACGGCCATCGAGTCACTAGAAAACCTTGTCGACCGAATTAGCGTCGCAGCTGCAGACGTTCATGAAATGCTAGGAATCTTCCAAAGTGTACGCGATTCACTCCGTCGCCGCTGTGACACCTGTCTCGCAGTTGGTGGTCGTGCATTTTAGCATTTGTTCTAAACATTTTGTCAATAAATTTCCATTATTCGTCTTCACTATATTCGTCTTCACTTCACTCTATTTTGACGCGACGTTTCATTCACTCCTAGAGAAAGCGCCCTCTCGCGGCTCGCCGGTTGTTTTCCGACCCCACATTGTATTGTGAAAGTTGTTTGTTTTGGTGAGTTCTATAACCCTTACATTTCTAACCATCAGTTTATATACACCCTGTATATATATATATATATATATATATATATATATATATATATATATAATCAATGGGGGAAAACGATCTCAAGGATAAACGCCCCCTTGAAGAAATTCTGGGTATGCCACTGGGTGTGCTATGGGTATTGCTTTCATCAATGGGTATGCTATGGGTATTGCTTTAATCGATGGATATGCTATGGGTATTGCTTTAATCGATGGGTATGCTATGGGTATTGCTTTAATCGATGAGTATGCTATGGGTACCTTAATTGATATTTAATATGAGTGGAGCTTTGCTTGATGTTTCACCTCACCGCACAGTACTGGTAAAAGGTAAAAAACATATTTATTTATTAATTACACAGCTTCTTGTATGAATAAATAAACTTAAAGCATACAACTAGTACATAGGATAATATACCGAAATTACACAGAATTGTAATCACGTTCTGGTGGTAATACTACTCTCAACCTTTCGTACTCGATTAATCCAAGAGAAACCCATAATATTGTCATGGCGCCAAACAGTCAAAGCGACAACAGCATCAAAATTGTCAAGCAGGAAAAGGGGACAAGGCGCCAAATGACAAAGCATTAAAAATCAGATCGACTTCAAAAACGGATCGACACAGAAAAAGAAGGTAGCTCGATCTGCAAGTAAATTATGTCCCAAAATTAGTACATTGCAATTAAACACCATATGTGTGCAATAACCGTTTCCTTGTCTGTAAGAATTAGATTCCAGATGGTAGCAATGAAATAAATACACAAGGGTAGAACACATGAAATAAAATTCACTAATTTAAATCAACAAAAATTATTTATTAAGTTTATATATTCTTATTAAGTCATTAAGCAACATAATTAACAATAAAAAATCTCTTAATATTTCTTAACTCTTATGGTTAAATAAAAATAAAAATTCCATTTTATCAAACGCATTTCTCTAATTCTTATAGAATGATGTTAATAATCAAATTTAAAGAACACTTAATAATAATATCGAATTTATGATTTCTATTCCGTACCTGTGTGCAAATCTTATAAATTCCTTCTCTGGTATAGATTCTTCAGAGATTTAAAATGTTCATTAAATTTTACCTCACTTTCCAATTTTTAGAATCACGACAAAGTTCTGCAAAAATCACAGTTCGTCAAGGGGATTCTTCCCAAAAGCTCGAATCAATAGAACTGTATCCAAAGGGTGTTTCGATTCTGGCTTTCTAGATCAACAGGGCGCAGGGGTCTTCAAAAACTGCTAGAGTCACTCGACCGGAGAAAGGAATCCTCCTAAAATAAAATAAAAAAAATTAGAATTTGATAAATAAAAATCAGCCGGTCTTCTATACATCCTTCAGGATCTTCCGGGAATAGTTTCCTAAGGAATACAATATTCCCACCGTTGAAAATAAGCCATTTCGGCTAAAGCCTTTATCTTAATTTCTTAAGACATTTTCCAACATCCACCTCCTTACGCCGCAATCACCGTCTGAAGAGAGCGAGCTAAAAAAAGCGCAAAAACAGAGCTTCTCCTCAACCGCTGATTCTGATTGGCGGATAGAGGAGCAAACTTCCAAGAGTTTCTCCAAGCCAGACGTGACGGGGGGGGTAGCCCTGTGGGGTAGCCACAGGGGCGCGGTAGCCCTGTGGTTAGCGCGCTGGAGTTGCACTCGGTAGGCCCGGGTTCGATTCCAGCCACTGCCCAAACTGCCGCCGTGTTCACGCGGAGTACGATCACGTTAAACATGTGGGTCCGTAAGTCCTTCCGAGAGGTTGGTGGTAGGGGAAGGAGGGTACGGTCCCTGTGGATGCCTCCCCCACTGGGTTCCGGTCTAAATTGGGTGGCACTTCCCGGCCGTCCAAACAGATACCTTACACCTTTCTGGTAGGTCGGACGGTCTGGGTCAAGAAGAAGAAGCCAGACGTGACGTCAACCCAAAAGGCGACAGCCACACAACGAACACAGGTTCGCAGCAAACAGAAACGAAAATTTAACGTTAAGTCAATACGAACAAGGCTTAACACAGCCCCGGCACAGGCACGAAGGAAAAGAGAGCTTTTCTCTCAAAATCAAAGTTCATGACGCACAGAATGGCGACATGACAATATAAACACTATATTACCTCCAGGACAATTGTCTAGGATGCATGCAAACCGCACACTATGTATTGTTTAGTTTTGAACGTTTTCTACATAGTAGAATACGACGAAAATCTGATGCTTTCTTTAATGTAGAAAACCACTTATTATACGACAAATGTAGAATGCGTATTCTACTTACCCATCCCTGAAGCTTATATATTTTAGCCCTTTCTTATGGCAGTTATTGATTTTATTCTTGATTTAAAATATAGCGAGTTTCAATGTTCATGGGACAACTAACCGCATCAACCGCCTGAAATTCGGGGAAAATGGTTATTGCTCATGCTTATACCTCCTAATTTAAATGCATTATATTGTTTAACCCTTCAGTACCTAATGTTGTCTGCTTCTTGATTTTTCCTTAGAACAGTCTCCTACCTTTTGGTTTGAAATGGGCCAGCAAGACTTGCAGGACTCCTTACGCGTGCTGCCAAATACTAGGATCGCAAAGAACGTCATCATCTTCGTTGGAGACGGTATGGGTGTGAGCACTGTCATGGCGTCGAGGCTGTACCAAGGTCAGATGGAGGGACGGGCCGGGGAAGACAGCCAGCTCAGTTTTGAGAAGTTTCCTTACACAGCATTTGCCAAAGTACGTAAATTTGTGTGATTTATTATTTTTAAGCATGTTATGCTTTTAAGAATTTGAATACCTTGACTGGAAAATCCCCTTCACCTCACTATCATAAATTATAATATCTTAGTCAGAGTCAGTTTGACCAAAAGCAGCAGCCAATCGAAAGTCATGGACCCTTGAGCTTCAAGACACCTCGTCGTTCTGAGTGACGATGTCGAGAGCAATGTATACTTTATTTAAATCAACCCATTTCAATTCTTAAAGTCTTACTTAAATTTTAGAGGATATTTTTTTACTTGCTGTTTTGTTGTTTTTTGAGCAATTTTTAAAAAAATCTAAAATCACAAAGCTTTCGCTAATTATTCGAATAAAATATTCATCGAAAACAATCTGAGGATCGAGACACGGACAGCAAGGGGTTAAGTGTTAGTCGTTAAGATGTGTTATAGTGAATGACTCCGTTATGCTGTTCTCTATTCGGTAAAAATTCAACAGACCCTTTTTTTCATTGACAGAGCCTAAACCACAGTAATATATTCGTATTAATAAATCCCGACCACCAGAGTCGCCTTTACAAATGACAAACAAACAGACTTTTTTGAAAAACCATGACTAGTTTATATTCAACAGTGCTCAAAATATGAAAAGCCATTCAAATATAAACGGCGCATGTGGTAAAGTGCCCGCTATCGATAACTTTCGAGCTTTTTTTTTCTTTTCTTCTACTCAATAAAATGACCTTCTTTGCAAATCATTTTGGTACAGACTGCACTCAAATATGCCAATGAATTCTCTTTTTCAAGAATTATTGAAATGTTTACAAATTTATGGGTCACTCTGCATAGTATATCCTTGTAAACGTAACTATGTAACACGAAGAAGTTTCTGCAATACGGCATAGTCTTCATAGAAGCTCGTAAAATTATTTTTATGATCTTTTAAGTTAATTACCTTTCAAATATATTGCTTATATCATAAAACCTTAATAGGCAAAAGTTTTTCACTTCTACAGACTTACAGCGTAAGTCACCAAGTTCCTGATTCTGCGTCTACGGCCACCGCCCTGTTTACAGGCACCAAGACCAACTCTGCCATGCTGGGTGTCTCTGCCAGGGCAAAAGTAAACGACTGCGATTCCCTTTTTGGTAACGAACTGACCTCCATACTGGACTGGGCACAACAGGCAGGTAAGATGCTATTAAAATTATGACGATGGTCATAATTTGTAAACGTTTAGCTATGTATTTTCTATCTCTCAATCCTACAGTTTGAGTTGATGACTTTTAAATAACTAGTGATGGCTTTAATTTTATACCTGTATTGGTCTTTCATATATTTTTACAATGTAACTTAATTTTCACATGTTAATAAGGCTGAACAAGAAAGCGTATTAGGACTATTAAATTGAACTAGTTATTTTTTATTTCGACAACTTTTGTGGTTTCGAAACAAATATTGGAGAATCAGCTATCAATCGGTCTTCAGTCATATCATCCCAGTGATTGCACCAAGTTACCTTTAAGTTTGCTTAATTCAAGATGATCCTCATTACAAACATCCTTTGTGGAAACAAAAGCAACTCGGCTGCGTTAGTCTCGTCTGCATCTTCAAATATAACCCTCGCATCTTCTAGCTTGAAATCTCATTGTAGTAACAAAGCGTAAAGTAAGGTAGCATATATAGCAAAAAAATACTCGTGTTCCCATAAGAAAAAATTATTTTATGGACGTTCTTCGCGTTATTTGGAATGAGTAAGAATAATTTTTCTTTATTCCCATTTTACTTTTATTGTCTAGTATTGTAATAGGAACATATTTCATGCTTTCTATTCTGTTCAACAATCGAATTTCTTTTCAGGTAAAGATACCGGACTGGTGACCACCACTCGAGTGACCCACGCTACTCCAGCCGCTCTTTATGGTCGGAGCCCACACCGCGATTGGGAGAATGACTCCCGGATGCCCAAAAACGCCAGCCGCTGCAAAGATCTTGCCAGGCAACTGGTGGAAGATTTGCCAGGCAGGGATCTAAAGGTAAGGATGGGATCGGGATGTCAAGGGCCTATGATAGCACTTATCAGAATCATTGTATTGGACGAAAAGAAAGTGTTAAAAATTCCGCCCCTCACATTTCTTTTATTTACTCCTTTAAATTTTACTCACAGGGCATGAAACTCGATTGTAAATAGATTTCTTATTCATTCTATAATATGGAAGTCAATTAATTAATTTCCATCTACTGTTCTGTTCACACGTTTGAGGAAAGGCAACTCCAGCACCCCTCCCCCCGTATGAACATTTCCCTAGCATGGCTGTAATATATTAGTTTACGCAGCTCTTCGCCACGAGCTTATGGTGGAGAAGAGAAAGAGAAAACTTTTATTTGGGGAAGAAGGGGGGGATTCAGTAGATACAAGCAAAATAACAATACTCGAGCAACAATATTCGTATGGTGTAATATTAGTGAGATGTAGTTAATCTGATGAATGTTATTAAAATGTCTGTCTCAAAATATTTCAAATATTTATATATTAGACATAGGTCAGCATCAAGTTCAAACCTGGGAAACTTCATTTTTCAAACACAAGAAGAAAGCATGCACCCAATACGTATTTTCTGTGTTTCTACTCATCACATTTTCAAAAGTATTTTGTATTTTCTAAATTTGCAAAATTATTTTTAGATAAAATAAAGAAAATACAGTAAAATCTCTGGAAGAGATCTCTCACTTTATTTTTTTAATCAATAAATATTATGTGTTAAAGTTAAAATCTACATTTGAAAGAACTTGAACAATACGCTTAGTCTTATCTATTAGATATACAAACTATAAATAGATTTTTCAAAATTTCCTTTTCCAAACAAAATTTGGTTGACATCCCTATTAGCTTTTCAAATATTTATTATATTTAGTATTGCCTTTTAGAGAGGTATTTTGTATATTCTTTTCTGTGGAAAGCAAATATTTGTATACTTTATACTTCGTAAATTTTAATAAAATTGTTTTTGTGTGTGTATCTTATTTAAAAGAACTAGCAGTATATCCGCTCTTTGTAATAAGTATATAATAATATAAAAAAAACTTAAAATTCACAATTATGTGCACATTCTTGTAATATTCTAAATAAAATTGTTATTCAAACATTCTATTAAAATAGTTAATTTAATTCTTCCAAAAAGATATATAAACATCTATGTTCTCTCTATACAGAATTATCTTTACAGACAGATCTGAGACTCTCCCGCTCCTGTTTGTAAATAAAATTATAAAAAATATGAAAGTAGATCAATACTGTATGCCAAAATGAAAGTGCTAAAATTGTATTAGAAAATATACCTGTTCTATTATATTCTGTTTCAACAAATGACAGAATGCAATATATGAGGTAATTGGCCAAACACAATAAGTTTGAAAAAGCTTTGCCAAAATAAAACAGATGGCGTAAAAAATTGAAAATATCAGTCATTCCCATAATCTCTAAACACGAAGGCCGTAATGGATATAATCCAGTGAAAAATGCTATACCGTTTATTAATAAAATATATTTTCATATCTATTTCTTTTTTTATTTAAATCGAAAAACACTAATAAAAATCGTCTGCCGTATTTGATTTAATTCCTTCGTTCAGCAACATGATATCATTTTCTTCAAATAAAATTGCTTTAAAAAAGATCGTCTACATAATGCTATCTCTTTGTAAAGTTCGATTTATAATTACTTTCTCGATAACTCCTGGTCTTAGAAACTCGAAACATAGACAAAATTTTAAGTGGAGTTATTTCTTGGCTACCCACAAAATTTCATGAAATTCGGTGCAGCCTTTCTCCCATGATGATGAGACAAACACACACATGCTAACATATTTTCAATTTTATTTATATAGATGTACTAACCGTCCTAGTCTTGATTAAATTCCAAAATTGTATGTATTATTATGGCAATATTCTGCTCTTCTTCTAGGTGATTTTTGGTGGTGGTCGAAACCAGTTCAAACCAGAAACATTCAGAGATCCTGTGTCCAACAAGACGGGCCTAAGGAAAGATGGTTTGGATTTGATAGATTACTGGATAAAGGAAAAAGCTAATAGAAATACAAGAGCTCGATATGTGACAAATGCTGAAGAACTCGCCTCCGTCAACAAAGGTTCTGTCGACTACCTTCTAGGTAAGAACTGAAATGTTCGCATTGTTTTTCAGAAAATTTTACAAATCAGAGCAATGACTCTTCCTTTCCTCTCTCCCCGTTTCACCCCTCCCAGTAAAATTTTTTTGTTAAATTAAGATTACAGACCAAACCAGGCATGGATGAACAATTCGTGCTTATAATCTCTCTATCTCTCTATATTAAATAAGAAAGATCAATCATGCATAAAGCATTGATTATGAAACACTTTCCATCTTCAATGCAATTTTATTTAAACATCTCTAAAATGCGACACATTCCTCGGTAATATTTTAAAAATTATCACAATACTACATTAATTTATTATATTTGAAAACTTAAAACTTCATCGAAAAAAATGAACTTCATTCAAATGACTGCATTGAAATATAAATTGCCTGGTTTAAACATCTCTAAAATGCGATACATTCCTCGGTAATTATTTCTCGGTATATTTTTAAAATTATCATAATACTACAATAATTTATTGTATTTGAAAACTTCATCGAAAACAAATGAACTTTATTCCAATAACGTCATTGAAATATAAATCGCCTCTATATAAAAGCAGTATTTCATTCATAACATTTTTCCATTCCTTTCATTCATCCCAATACTATAATAATTTATTCTATTTAAAAACTTAAAACCATGGACGTACAAGTAATTTAACTCTATGCTTAAAACTTCATCGAAAAAATCGTCTGGTTCTCTGTGTAAAATCATTGACATTCAGTCAACTCATATCAGCTATATTGCAGACTCCATGAGCTAAATAATTTTGCATTAAAGAAATGCAGCAATTCTTATACAACTCATTCTATATATTTTGGTATTTACATTCCCCATAAGTAAAACTTAGGCTTCGTTGCATAAATAATCAAAGTTTGATGATCATTTAAACTCAAATATATTGCAATTGCGTTGCTTCACTATGTAGATGCACAGAATTTAAGCAAAAATAAAGCAGTTTTAGGACGGATACAACACTAAATATGAATTACAAAGAACTTTAAAAATTCCTATTTTGACACAAGATGGATGCCATATTTTATTTTGAAGTGGGTTAGGCGCATTTTCTTCGGGCAGTTCGACCAGAAAATGGAAGAAGGTCGTCATGTGTTAATTGGTTGCAGTACACACAGCTCTACCACCAAAACGGCGCGGTGTAGGACCTTTGCTCCTTTAGCTGCATTTAAGCCGTGGTTACGTAAATACTGTGTGCACGGAATATTGCGGAGCATCAATCCAGGGCTCCTAAGCAGCAGTCAATCTCTACAAATAAAGTATCTGATCTCCACTCTTTAGGCAAGGACCTGTACGCATGCTCACTCAAGAGCCGCTGGGTCTAAGCCGCATTAAGAGGAGGAGAAGGAAAGTGAGCAGTATGCCCATCGTCATTTGTTTTGTTAGTTGCAGTGCAACACAGCTCACCACTCAAACGGCGCGGTGTAGGACCTTGCTCCTTTAGCTGCATTTAAGCCGTGGTAACTGTAACACTGCGTGTATGGAGTGATAGAGGAGCATCAATCCCGGGATCCTAAGCAGCAGACGAATCTCTACGAAAACGGATATATTTGGCAAAGCCTGTACGCATGCTCACTCAAGAGCCGCTGGGACTGAAGCCAGAATTTAAGAGGAGGAGAAGGAAAGTGGACAGTGTGCTCATCTCCAAAATAATACTTGGCAATAACTTATGACCTGATGATATGCAACCTAGTGTTTCCCGGACTGGTAGTGTTTTCCGAACCATCGGAATAAATGAACTAATAAACATTCAATTAATTGTGCCACCCTTTCCTACGTGCAGAGGTCAGCTACAGCACTCAGTGAGAGTCCTATGTATGAAGGTATGGAAATTATATATTGATTTTAAAATGTATACATGAATGTTTAAGTAACTGATGTAATCCAATAGTGTAAGGGCAAGGTTATGCTAAATGGGAGTTTTGCAAAATTGAATATATATTGTGTTCTTAACAAAAGTAATGTAATTACAAATTTGGATTTTATAAATATGCAAATTAATGCAAAATAAACTGTGCACCCCGAGGTCAAGTTTAGGTAATTTGGGAACTCTTTTGTAATTGTGTATTTTGTATATTAATGTTTAAATTTGAGATTTCATGTGTTCTATAAATAAATATTGTTATTTGGCCACAAAAAGGGAGTGATTATTTTGATTGAGCAAACGCAATGTACTTAGGTCCAATCGGACCCCACTATACTTTAACGCGCTTGAGCCTGGTGGAACTATTTGGTGAGTATCTTTAATGTATTTATGTGTTTAAGTTTATTGTATTTATGTGTAAAATTCACCTCACCACAGGTTATGGTCACATGATCTCTTCATATAAAGGATGTAATTATTATTTTAATTTTTATTTAAAAAACTATTGAATATATTTTGCTGAAATATTTTTTATATATTTTGTGGGGTAATTTGAATATTTCCTTAAACTTTTGAAGCAATTTGT
Source organism: Amaurobius ferox (assembly GCA_951213105.1). Classification (NCBI taxonomy): domain Eukaryota; kingdom Metazoa; phylum Arthropoda; class Arachnida; order Araneae; family Amaurobiidae; genus Amaurobius; species Amaurobius ferox. The sequence continues at coordinate 166,702,380 of OX578134.1, read as the reverse complement.
GAATTTTAAATCTGCTTAAAAATGTTTGAAAAATAAGGTCCCATAGGGTTCAATGTATTTCATTTTTCCAACCCGAGTTCAATCCAAAATTGGGTGATATTATTCATTTATATTCCCATAGGTCCCACAGACCGTCTGAACCACATACTAAAATTTCATTTTAATAAAGTCATTTTTACGGCAGTTATCGTGCTAACGGACAGACAGATAGACAGAATGATCAAAGTCATAAACAGTTTTCAACTATGTTGTAAAGTGTTAAAAAGGGGCTCCGTCCTGCAAAAATTCACTCATCTAGGTACCTGCCTGCAAAAATTCGTGGTCTTACTATTGTTAGTTATCGTGCTAACGGACAGACAGACAGACAGACAGAATGAACAAAGTCATAAACACTTTTCAACTAAATAATTTGGCATCACGTCTGATGTTATAATAGCAAAAATTAAGCACCCATCCATAACAGAAGGTCTTTATTTTACTTCCTATAAGACGTACAAAAGTTTGAAAAAGGGCCAGAGCGCTTTCGAGCATAAGTACGCTCTTCATCAGTGGCTACATGCAAATAAAATTTGAATCGTTCATATATAGACCAGATATAGCGACAAAATTTGCATAAATACAATTTACAAAAGAATCTACGTTTAGGCAAGGATAAACCGAAAACTATAAAACAATTCTTTTAGAGTTTCAAAAATTCCATCAACAAAAGAACAGCATATTGAATTACAATTTAATTATAGAAATCGAAAAATAAAGGAGGGGGGGCAACCAAGCATAATCCCAAAGAGGAAGACGTCAAAGATAACTTTGCAGAGACTTGAATTGCATGGAGTCGAGAATGAGTCGCCAAGCGTAACTCAAATTCCTAACAGGGTCAAAAGTACAAACGGACTCGCGGAAGATATAAATAAAAAGGGATTCAAAAAGGAGAATATCACGAGGGTTATTACAACGCATCAAAAGGAAAGTATTTTCAAAAAGAGACTGAAAATTAACTTTAACAACAAATTGAGCAAGAGCCGTAGAAAGTTTACTATCCCTAACATCCCGAGCATGTTCTGCTAAACGGATGCCAACAGTACGTTTAGTACTTTCAACATAAAATTTAAAATTACCATCGGTGGACAACAGGGGAACAACATACAGCCCAGCAAAACTTTTAAAGTCATCCTTATCACTCAGTTTATCAGACCGAATACGGTTAAATAAAGAAGAAATATTAGAATGTGCCGGTCTAAAACCAAACTCAGAACAAAAATGGAAAAAGGGGCGGAAAATCCGAGAATTGTATGGAAAACTAGACCTATAAGTCAAACGATCTTTTAAGGCAATAAGTTTAGTATCAAAAAGTGAATATTTACGGCGAACTTGGAAGAAACCCTTATAAATAAACTCAAAGGAGTAGGCAGCCTCACGGCCAAGGTCAAAAGTAAAATCAATTTCTTCACTTAAAGCAGAGATAGATGAACAAACATTAAAAGAGCGATTAAAATAAGCATAAAAAGAAGCTTTTTTAAAGGAAAGAGGATGGTAAGAATTAGCAGGAATACAAGAATTAGTAAAAGAAGGTTTACGGAAAATCGAGGTTTGAAAACCAATAGCAGAATGGGTGACCAGTACATCAAGAAAAGGCAAAGAACCATTAGTTTCATGTTCGACAGTAAAATTAAGTAGTAATTCGACAATAATTTTACTGTCGAACATGAAACTAATGGTTCTTTGCCTTTTCTTGATGTACTGGTCAATTACCAGGTCATACCAGGCAATTTATATTTCAATGCCGTCATTTGAATGAAGTTCATTTTTTTTTTATGAAGGTTTAAGTTTTCAAATATAATAAATTAATGTAGTATTGTGATAAGTTTTAAAATATTACCGAGGAATGTATCGCATTTTAGAGATGTTTAAACCAGGCCATTTATATTTCAATGTCGTCATTTGAATAAAGTTCATTTTTTTCGATGACGTTTTAAGTTTTCAAATATAATAAATTAATGTAGTATTGTGATAATTTTAACAATATTACTGAGGAATGTATCGCATTTTAGAGATGTTTATATAAAATTGCATTGCAGTTGGAAAGTGTTTCATAATCAATGCTTTATATGCATGATTGATCTTTCTTGTTTTAATTTTGATGTAGTTTTTGAGATAATTTACTTTTCGTGCACTTCTGAAGTGAACTTTTTTTTTCCGTATCGGCACGTCTAGTGATTTCTCTGACTCGTACCGCAAAAATTATAGCATACAAATATATGAAATTTGGTACATTTATAGAGAAATAATAGGGTAACACGATGAACTAAACCGTTTGTCGATTAAAATTTTAGTTTGGCGTGAAATAGCTTGCAAAACGAACTCAGGATCAAGGAATTCAGTTTTTGGATTCCCTGGGCTAAGAAAAATCCCTGCTTTTACCTTCTGCGTAAAATAGGTAGCTGGATAGGAAAAGAAATTTTTGAAAGTAGAATTTTTAGGAGAGATAGGTATGAAGCGAGTTCTGCGAGCGTAGCGAGTATGAGGCGAAGCCTCTAAAAGGGGATTGGCAAAACGTAATGAGCAGGGAACAGAGCCCCTTAGTTATTTTATAAATCAACAAAATTGTGTATCTGATTTGAGAGGCAAAAATTCCATTAGTAATTTTCCCGGCACAAGTTCCGTTACTAGTTTACCACTAGTCATCGCAGAGCCAAAGCCAAATCCCAATGTAAAACTGAGTATAATTAGGGTTCCTCTTTTGTTTCATATAACAACGTCCATGAGCAGGTTTCGCGCTTTTTCGTATAGGAGGTGTGCCCCAAAATTGCAAGCATAACTTTTAGACTCTCCTATAGAGGAGTTCTGTAAGTATGAACTGTGACTGCACCATACACCTTCTACCTGATTCGTCGTTTGATACATATTTAACATATATTTGATACTAATTGAAAATGAACATCAAAATTATATTTTACAGAAGCTGATTCAATTTAAAAATTTCTAATTTATAAATAGATTTCGTATAACACATTGCGTTTACAAGTTTTGCAATTGCGGATTTAGTGCATCATTGCACACTAGATCCTCTGATTATTTTATAGATTAGATCCCAATTCAACATTTATTGTAACTTATATTGAATGAGCTCTAGAAATATAATTTCAATGCAGAGAAACGTTAAAGTAATTCGTAAATTTTAAGACTTTTCTTTTTGTTGTCAACAAAATCACATTTCATTTCATTCTAGATTTTTTTCATATTATAATTTTAATAATAATTCAAAGGCGTTTATTGGTTACTGCATGAACTAGTCTCAATGTCAGAAGAAAAAACTCTAGATAGAACAATGTATTAGTTGACAAGGGGTAGAGTGAGAATGCGATAAGTAAGAGATAAAAATTATTCATAGTTAACTTTTTAGATTTAAAACAAAATAAATCCATAATAATGATAATTTCGTTCAGTTTATCATTCTATTAAGTACTTTCCTTACATACATGGCAAATGTAGGGAAAAAATGATGTGACGGGGTTAAAAATGTTATAAGTTAGAGTTTAAAAATTAGGAATAGTTAACTTTCTAGATTTGAAACAAAATAAATCCATAAAATGATAATTTTTTTCAATTTATCATTTCATTAGGTACTTTCCATATATACATAGAAAATGTAGAGAGAAAGTAATGTGACAGGGTTAAAAATTTAAATTTTTGTCTTAAGAAATCCCATTTGGTTGAACTACTATAAAGGTGCAGGCGAATTGGAGTTGTAATATCGTTTATTGCATTAATGTTATCGTTTATTTTATTAATTTTCCTTTTGTAGTGAATCAACTAAAAGAAAACGTCTCACTTGACTTTACAAGATATTTTTAAGAATGACACTGATAACGTTATTGCAAAAATTTTACAGTAAATGAGACATTAAGAAGTACAACTTAGAGGCCTTGCTTTCTAAAGTCTTCACTCTGTTGAAAAATATGTGCATTGATATAAATTAATTATCGCCAACTAAACCTGATTTCATGTATCAAAATTTATTAAGAATGCTTTAAAATATTTTTCAGGTTCATCATTCTGAAAATCGTATATTGAGACCCATTTAATATAAATAGTGTTATTTGTTTATTCATCATAAATAGGGCTGTTCAACCATGAGCATCTCAAGTTCGAACTGGATAAAAAGAAAGACGATCCGAAAGGGGAACCCTCTCTAGCCACAATGACGAAAGCGGCCATCAATATTCTACAGAAAAACAGCAAAGGGTTCTTCTTGATGGTGGAAGGTGAGATTGAAGTTGTGTTTTATATTACATTTCGGTTGAAAGTGGTTGTATGTGTTGATAAAACATGTGTGGAGGAGTCGGAATGAACAAGCAGGCATCTATTGATAAAAACAATAATTTTATTCTTAAACTGTAGAAATCATAAAGTAACTCCATTAACGTAATTTACACATGACAAATCAGCATGTACATAGCCCACCTTTTCTGCCATTGTCTGCATCTACACACGCCTCGTTCTACGTACCAACTCGTATCATTTCGAAACATCTCGTGCATCGCATTTTTATAACCTGGTTGCCAGCACCCTCTACCGTCCGTAATCTGCCCGACTGAAGTTTAAGCACTTCTTTTCCCAGGGAAGACACTGCTTGAAAAGTAAGAAGTCGAGGGATAAAAATTGTTAACCTTTACACATTTAATTAAAAATTCTAAATGAAACTAACTCCCTAAACAACAGACATCCTGGCTTCCTCCAAAATTAGAGCTCACCACAGCGAATAGTCATTAGCTGCCCTGAAAGTGAGTCTTACCACACAGTCAACATTGAATAATTGATAGTCAAACTGGTTACTACAGGACCAGATTCATAGTTTCTTTTTCCTCAAATGTTATTGAACTACAAATTTTGCTTTTTTGAAATTTTGCTCTTTTGAAATTTTGCTTTGTAGATTGAAAATCTTGCGTTTTTAAAAACATGCACAAACAGACTTGATTACAATTTCTCTTTTCAACAAAATATTAGTACCAAATCTAGTTGCAATTGAATAAAATAGTACGAGGTATTTTAGAATATACATGTGCATATTACAAAGGATTAAAATACGTTAGATATAAATTTATATTATATTTACATTTTCTATTACAAAACACTGCAGTATATAAATTTCAATCTAAACTGCGAAAATTCGGATTTTATAAATTGCTCATGCACAATTAATTTTTTCAAAGAGTCATTTTCGGATTGTTTTCCATGACTATTGAACGAAAGTGTTTTATTTCTTATAAACTTTACTCTAAACTGAGTTCCACTTTGGATTCGCTGTATGCTAGTATTTATTATACCTTCACAAAAAAATTACACTCTTGTTATGTTGCTTTTCAACAGAGAAAGTTTAATAAATTACTAATTTCATAAAAAAAAGTTGTTGAACATTAGAAATCATATACTTTGAACTCTTGAACTACTTTTCGTAACCGACGGTGTTCATCAAATCATTACAAAAAAATCTGATGTGGGCAACACATGACTTTCCTTATATAATGTAATGAATTTACTACTTTTACAGTAAAAAAATAGGTTTTTCTTATAGTAGATACTAATATTCTTTCCAAGATATTAAATTTTTGACAATTAGTCGTCATTTTCATTGATTTAGCATCATTTTTATCCATTTGGCGAGATTTTCATTAATTTGGCAACATTTCGAAAAAGTCGCCAAGTTGGCGACATTCCGCCAAATTCGTCGCCAAAATCTCGCCAAGCGTTATGCACTAAGAAAAAAGTTATTCTTACAGCAGATAAATGACTATTGGCGTTCAAATACAAAAGTATTATTCAAAGTATATTTTTTCATGAATGGAACGAGCTAGATCCACGAGAATGATGTCACTCAATTTATCGCATGGTATTACATATGAAAAGTGAACATGTTTCTCAATAGGAATTTTTTTTTTTTATGTGACTTTTTCATAATTTTTTTGAAAAATGTACAATATCTCAAGAACGGTTCATGTTAGCGTTCTAAAATTTATGCCAATCGTTTTCTAATGAAAAATTACATAAGAAATGTCTATTTGCGTAACTTTATTAGCGGTTTTGATTTTTTGACGATTTTTTCAAAATTTCATTCGAAAATTTAGGGGGGGTCTGAACATTCGATTACGTATAAAAACAATAGGCTTCCAGTGTTTACGGATTGTGATTTTTGTACCAAATTTGGTTCGAATCGGTCCATTCGTTCGTCAGTTATCGTCTCCACAGACTCACTGACACACACACATACTTTCACACACACACACACACACACACACACACACTCAGACATCACTTCAAAAATGTTTGATTCGTGATCAGGGATGCTTGAAACGTGCTCTCCCGTCGAAAACTCGAATTCGAATTTTCGACCCCGTCACAATACTTTCCTTATACATTATGTATATAAGGAAAGTAATAAATTTTCCATTCTCTGAAAGACATACAGTTTTCGATCACGTTGTCAACCACGTGGTTTTCAAGAGTCATTGACCAGATAGTATGAATATTGCCTTTGATAAATTACCAAGAGATTGCTCTAACTGTTTGACCCTGAACAAAAACGTAGAAGCCATGCAAGTATATGAAACAACTGGTTTAAAGCACGTGTTGATTGCCATAAACAACATCTAGTCAGTAAAGATAGAAGCCATATCTTATTGGGCAATGGTTTGAACATTACTTGTGGTAAATGGTCGAGATAACATTTGCGCTTTGCCCCTAAGGAGTAATGTAGTGATTACGCAAGCATTTCAAAAAGATACAGTTCGGACTACATTTTGTCTTCCATCTTGAGAAATGGATTACTCGCAAGTATGGAAAACATTAAGTATGGTAGGAGTCATTGGTTAAACTTATGGATCATTCAATTCTCTCTGCCTTCTTTATTACACGTCTGTAACAAACTTAACATAATTTCAGGAGGCCGTATTGATCACGCCCATCACAGCAACAACGCCATCCGAGCGCTGTCCGAAACAGTATCCATGGCAGAAGCTGTACAAGCCGCAGTCAACATGACTTCAATAAAGGACACCCTCATCGTGGTCACAGCTGATCACTCCCATGTGCTGACGGTCAATGGATATCCGAAAAGGGGGAATCCAATCCTTGGCGTAGCAGGGGTGTCCGACAAGGACAACCTGTCCTTCACCACTTTGCTGTACACAAATGGGCCTTCCTATCACACCGTCAACGGAAAAAGGAGAGACCTCAATGGCACCAATACTGGTAAGAATTACCTCGCTATATTGCCTTGCCGACAAAATTCAATTTTAACCTGCAAGATAATAAGTTTTTCAAAATTCGTTTTATAATATTTATTTTCCGGCTGACCACTAGTACAAGTAATCGCAGATTCATCTGAGACGACTTTTTCAACTGCATTTCATGCAACTGATTACTGATTAATTTTTGATATCCATTTGAACAATGAATCCCTTTCAAAGCTTGTTAATCAATTAAGTTTCGCAGAAAAAAAGAACCCTTTATAGAGGGAGATCGTTTACAAAGTTGGTAGCACACACATTTAATCCCAAATTAATTAAATTACGACAAATAACATAATTTAGATGACAGGAGAATTAAAACTAGTTACTCTATTTGTAGAGAGCTTGATATAGCCGGCAGGTAGATATTTCACTGACTTCTAAACTGAACCAAATTTCGACCTCTGACGAAGAAATTCTCAGACTACAGGTGGTTCGAGAACCACAAGTTGATAAACACTGGAATAGCCAATCGGAATTGAGTTTCCTAATAAATAGTAAATAATGTTGCAGGAAAATTGATCGGCAATACAACTAATATCGATTTTTAGGTTCATGTACACAAAAATTTTTAAGTAATTTATTTAACTCGTCTTTAATCTAAAACACATACAGTTCAAAACATTCAATCAGTCAACAATGATTCAACAGTCATTTCAATCAACAATGTGCACTAAGTCCACATTAGTATATATATATATATTTATACTTTGAAAAAACTTCCATTCACAACAATATGGAAAATAGTCCACAAAACACAATACTTGTAAGGAACACTATTTTCAGTTAATATTTTATCGAAACCCATCTTGAATTCTATTTCAAAAGAGGCGTTCGTAGATATATAGATTACGGCAAAGGTTTTAAATTAAAGATAAGATTACCTGTCAAATGTTTGAACTATAAGAGGTCCTGTCAATTATTGATAAGAGCACTCTGAAAAAGGAAACATTTCTTAACTGGCAGTTCTGAAAAACTACGAGTGATAGCAGAGACTGGATGCTTTTTACATTACCTTACGTATGTAAGGTAATGTAAAACGTTCATTACCTTAAATATATGTAAAGGGAAAGCACTGGATGGAGGTCAAAAATCCGACTGATATATTTTGAAGGATTTACTAGTTTTGGGCTTTCCTGAAAAATAATCAATCGGTTGTCAGTGATGTCTGCGTGTCTGTCTATCTGTGGCAACGATATCGCTCGAATAAATAGAGTAAAATGAATAAAATTTGGTTACGACTATTTCAATCGATGAACGTCAAGATTTTATTCTTGGTGAATTCTCAATTCTTCGAACTCGACCCTCAATTTTTCGAACTTTTATTTCTTCAAATTCGTAAAAACGTGGTGAAAAAATAATTATTTTAAATATTTTACGTAAATAATTATTTTCAATGTAATGTTTTATTTAGAAGCGAATGACATCATTTATAGGACGGTAAAGTGCGTCATTATCAAAATATTGAACGTTTTGTATAAAAAAAATAGGTGAAATAAATCAGAATATACTCACTATTATCAAGTGAGTGGATTATTATAATTTTTTTTTCAATTTATTTTTTATACAAAACTTACAATATCTTGATAATGACACATGTTACCGCCCTATAAATAATGCCATTAGCTGGCCGTATAGTTAGGGCATCTCTACACTCCACTATTTCATAAATTAAAGGAAAGGCAGGTTCGAGGCGCTTTATTTGTTTCGTAGCAAGAGGTGGTCTGTCAGATTGTCAGTTGTACGCCAATCAAGCCAATCCATAGAGAATGCAGAGCACACTCCGACAATAAGAGTTTACAATTCCGTCCCAGTAGCTCAATGGTAAAGTGTCGGCTGACGAGTACAAAGATTTGCGGCCCAATTTCAAAGCAAATAGCCCCAGACAATTTCGAGAGTTGGTAAATAATTTATATTAATATAAATTAATATAAATTATTGATCAGCCGTTTGCCATCAGTATTCATTACTGGTAATGGTAAAGACTATTGTTTAGGATTAAGACGACCGCCAAACTATCATACTTATGTAAACTTTGAAGTTCTAGTTGTAACATTCGATTTTTTACTATATTCAGGATCTAGAGGATTCTTCCAAGATGTCGCCGTACACCTCAGCGATGAAACTCACGGTGGGGAGGACGTTCCTGTGTACGCTACGGGGCCCATGGCTCACCTTTTTCGGGGTGTCATGGAGCAGAATTATATCGCCCACGTCATGGCTTATGCTTCTTGCATAGGCAGAAACAAGGACCACTGTCAGCAGAGAATCGGCGAAAGACTTCCTCTTATATCAGATAGAAATACAGGCTGGACTTTAAAGCAAAATTCCTCGTGGCTATTATTGCTGATGATTGTCTTCCAATTATTAATCAACCAGAGGTTTCACGTCAGGCACTGAAGATTTCGGCATGTTTCTTCACAGCAGAAATTCTCAAAGAATGACAGATTGTTAATCTAATAAGAAGTAGCCTAGTGCTGGAGTTTTTGATTTGGCTCAAACTTTTTTAATTGCATCTCTAGAGTAGTAAAATAGAAAAATGTGACAAATCAATACTTTGGTATTTGTGACACGCATATGATACTTTCAACGAATCTTTAGTACAAGCAATACGTCTTCCGGTAGAATATATAGTAAAACTCTGAATTAATGTATTTTTTTCCATAGACAATGTAGGAGAGTACTGGAGGTCCCTGTTCCGTACTCAACGTATCTCTTTTTACTACAAATATTTTATGGTGGGAGCTAGAATTCACTTTTACCTGGGTTCCCCTGTAAAGGTTAAACCGCTCTGGCTCTAAAGTGGTCTTATTCTTGTCTGTGCAGAAACAAACACTGAATTGTTATTATTTTGGTACGATGTCCTCATACTATGATTATCAATTTTGACGGATTTTGTTGCAATTTACACGTGAGAAGAGTAGTATAATGTTCCATTATTTTCTAATACCTCGTACGTTTTCTCGAGAATAAAATAACGGCATGTCTAAAGACTCGTTGATGGCATCTAGCCTACATTTTATTAAAGATATGCTAGGATCGGATTGCAATAATCCTTACCCGTCCCAGGTCACATCTAAATGTGAAAGAGAAAGTTTAGCAGGTCTTTTCCTTATCTCTGCAATATTACGATTTGCCACATCACTATTTTACTTCCCTATAGATATAGACGTGCTTTACACAAAATAAGTTTGAGGCAAATCGAACCCCCCCCCCCCCTCGTCCTTCCTCCAATACCAAGCCTTTTTTATTTTTGTAATAGAATGCAGTAAAATTTGTATTATGTAGGAGTGATTCATTCTTTTACAATAATTTATTTTAAAATAATAGTCGCAGTTTTGTCGTTAAAGATACTTAGTTATATAGTGCTCTACATTAACGTACAAAATGACAGCGGCCTCAGCTAGAGAATACATATGAATTACACATCTGCACCATCGATCAAATGCCTATAACATCACTATAAAACTGTTAGTTTTGTATAACTTCAGCGCCTCCCTCATCACTTGGATCCATTACTCAATTAGGACAAGATTTTAATTCATATATTGGATTTTTTTTTTTTAATATAATTACATATAATTCAGAATTATTTTATAGATTTTTAATTTGAGTATACTGAGTCCACTTAAGTTAAGTAACATGTTTCAAAATCTAAACTAAAATCTTAGTTGTTTAAAAATGTAATAAACTTGCTTACTCAATGTCTAACATCTATCCGAAGCTAATCTTGGCCAAACTGTATCTCAACTCTCTAAATAAAACTACTTCAGAATTTAACATGGGAAGCAATTCATCAAACAGATTCTAAATTGTCTTTCTTGAATGTCATTTTTTTAAATTTAGATTTTTGTGTGTATAAGGATTTTTGTTGTTCTGCTCACTGGCCAAAGTCTTGCGATAATTGGCGCACTTGGCTACTTTCTCCCGAAAACTTAATCTTAGCGCGTTCTTCTTCAATGTAGTCAGGCGTTTACGAGAAATAGAGATGCGCAGAAACAATCATTCTGGTAATCCCATTCGACAGCTGAGTGAGTGATTCAGTTCCCTTACTGCTCTTCAAAGTTACGTCGGAATAGGGTATTCCAACCTTGTTCTTGCAAAATCATATCCACTAGATGTGGAGATGGTAATGGTTCTTGCCAAGCGTTTCCCAACCTGGGGTACGCGTTTCTCTGGGGGTACATAAAAATTTAATTTGGGGTACGCAGAAGATTTCCGGCTGTGACGGACGCGAATAACGGTACTTAAGCACATAAATACATGTACTAATGATTGAATCCGTCCCATTTGTAAAAAAACATTCATCCAAAATTGTATCTCATGTTGGTTTACCATTTATTTTTTCATAACTAGAGTAACGCACATTTGTTACGTCACTGTGTGTCGGCCGGTGAAAAATGTCATTTTATAGATTTCATCAAGACCAATAAAATATTCCATTCCTTTTGTCTTTTCTGTTTAATGTGTGTTCATATTGTTCTGTAAATTGCATCAGTATCAATAAAAACGTTCCATTTTCTTGATCTTATTTTTAAGTTCATAAACAAAAGTAACTTTACCTAGAGCATGTTCATATATGGCTCCTTGACCTATCTTGTGTTACTTGCATCCCTTTCCAGGTGGAAATAAAAACATGTGCTCCATTTTGGTGAAAAACGGTGGCGTAGGGAAAAAAAGGGGAAGAGGGGGGTACCCGCCCTATCTCGTTCATTATCTGAAAAATTACATTAGTTATCCATAGTTCATATTAGAAACCAATATCTAGCACCGTAACTCTCTTTTCTGAGATCCTCGTTACGATCATGGTGAAAAATAGTTTTTAAAAATAACTTTTTAACGCTGTGTGAGAAATTCGAACTTGTCACGAGAACATCCTCATTACCAAATATATATATTTATTGAAGTAGGAAATTTTGTTAAACAAAAACATTTTCAAAAGCAAGAACTAGTATTGCTCTACGGTAAAACAAATAAAAGTACAGTTAATTTCGAACTTCACAAATATCTTGAACAAATACACTTGTCATATAAAACACCATAGCTCATTTATTAATTCTGATCTGATTTTCGTGCAAAAGTGAGCTGGTGAATCAAAGGATCATTGATTCAAATTTACATAAAGTGAGCCCTTGTTTATATCATACTAGAAAATGTACCCGTCCGTTGCTCAGAATTTAAGATGCAGACCTTTGCTTAAAATCACACTGGAACTAGCGGTGAATTCTCGAAAACAGAAAGACGTTTTAACAATACACAACAACAACAGAAAGAACACTGCACCAATGGAGTTAAGATGGAAACTTTGCAAAAATATCTCCGGAGTCAAGGTACCCCATATTTCATGCTCGTACGATGTCTAGATTGTCCGCTACAGATGATACAGACAGACAGATATCTTCCTTTGCTATTATAGATAAAAGATAGATTACATCTTCAACACATGAAAAGTATATATATTTTTAAAAGATCACAAAGATTCGTCTAAATAAATTATATAGTTTGTTTGAAAGGAATTTTTTTTATCTTCCCGCCTTCCGGTGGTGTTAAGATGGAGACTCAATAATTTAGATTGCTAAAAAATTGATTTGTGTGAAAATCGCACGAAATTGAGCTAAAACTGTTTAATTTAGCATCCAGGACACTTATACCAGAGCTGTAATGTTTCAGACGCCGTTGCAAATATTTCAAATTGACATGCTGGAATAACTACACGCATGGACATAACATATGTACTATCAGACCAAGAACCGATAACAACAAGTTCCTCAAACTTAGCATATCCCCTTGGGCTCCCATAGAGCGAGCAAGGACGGCCACTTGCCCGACTGGACATTCAAGATCACAAAAATAGCAATCAAGCTCGATGTTATATATCTTATCCTTGAGTTTGCACCACTAACGTCAGTTGTTTACCCCCAGCTCCTGTAAAATATTCTATGGGCGCCCATTTATATCTCTCCTTCATTTTTACTTCGCCATCATGTTTAGCAACCTGTCGAACAGAAAAAGAATCCTTCGTACATCTGAAACATACCAAACATTTTCCATATGAGCATTCTACTAATTGCCACGATCGCACACTTCAATATTCACTCTGCCAGATACATAGGATGCATAGATCTTATTCATACAAGCAAGCGAAATTTCCCACAAATGGCATAGAAAAGCATTCATATATTACAAAGTATTCTTTATTTGCAGTCATGTGATGAGAAGCACCAGAGTAACAAATCCAAATGTCTAATTGAGTGCGCTTGATAACAGTAGTGAACGCACATTTGCCATTTCTTAGAGGCAAGTACTTTTCACGTAATTTCTTCTTGGGACAGTCTCTGCACAGGTGCCTGCCATGTTCACGCTTAAAACAACTCTTGACGTTACCAAATCCAACAACATTGTTTTTAGGGTCAGTTCCAGGAAAATTTGACACTCTTTGGCCACCGGGTCTTTTATTAGTTGATCGTTTACTGGCGGGATCACTTCAGCAACATTTTATTGTGTAAGGGGAAACATTCGAGAATTCGATATTTTTTTTAATGAATTGTAGGGCGGTTATAAATGGGCGCTGACGCTGAGTACTCTCCCTGCAATTCAGTCAGTAAATTCCAGTCAACGAAGCGAAGTTTTCAGCTTTGGATATTTCGACTGCAATATTAGTGAACATTTTTCTGCTGTTATTGTGAGAATTTTTAATTTTGTAAAACAGCGATTGCTCTTCGTAACTCCTGCGAACTATTACATTTTCATTGAAAGTGTGATATTTCCGCAACGGTTTGTTGATAGCTGCTAATTTGTGAAGATACGCCTCCAAATGCATAAACATTTACTCTGAAGAACCTTAGTGCAAAAGAATTAGTGTTCAGATCTTCCGACATTGATCGTTTGGCTGTAAGAACACACAGAACTTTAAACTCGAGTAATGCACTGAATTTATAAATGAGACTTTTAAAAGCCTCCTGTTCAGCACCATTTTGTCCACCGAGAGGTTCGGGGACTTCTGTTGATATTTTCGGGACAACCACGCATTATGCTGGTTACCGCAGAGTATCCGTCATGGGTTTCGTCCAGAAAAGAGCACCAGGCGCGAAGCGCCTTTAATCTCCAATCTCTAGGTGTGGTTCTTATCTTCATACTGTGACATTATTTCATTTGCCCATAGTTGGAGGTTCGAGGTTTTTGATTTACTGTTTTTATTATTTGACTTAGCTCCTAGTGTGGCAGTTTGTTGCACATTTAGAGTTTGAGTAATTTTGGAGAGTTGATGCAGTTCTAAGGATTTCCTATCAATTTGGCAGTTTAAGGTTTAAGAACATTTTTTAGAAAACATTGATCGAGTTTTAATTTAATATCAACTATTTAAGTTGGGACTTCCCTAATTCCGATTTTCAATATTAAGTACCGCGCGGGGTCTCTTACGTGATTTGGCTTTGCGATGATCATAGTCATGCAGATTGAATAGTAGTACATTTGGAACAGATGGCAGATTTTTATAGAATTTAAGCGCTAGCTTTTTAATTTGGGCTCTAACAGTTTTTATCTTGAAGTCTTTCCTAATTACCGAGTTTCTTAAGTATCTAGGAGCTTTCCTTATAATCCTTAGGGTTTTGTTTTGTTTTGTCTCTAGTAAGTCTATAGTAGTTTTACAGGCATATCCCCATACGGGTGCTGCATACAGCATTCCCGGGCGGATGACCGATTTATAAATTAGGAGTTTATTTTGATAACTTAGATTTCCGTTTCCTATCATTGGGTATAAGGCTCCTGTGGCCATATACGCTTTTTTGATTAAGTTCGTTACGTGCTGTTTCCAGGTTAGGTGGGAATCTATCGTTACACCTAGGTATTTAGTAGATTTTTCCGCTTTTAGGGCATGGTTGTTTATGTACAGAGGCGGCGGAGGTTTACGTTTTCTAGAGAAATAAATCCAATGACATTTATTGGGGTTTAATTTTATTCGCCATTTTTCCAGCCATGTTTGGAGTATGTCTAAGTGTTGTTGTAGCTGTCTGTGCATTACTGAGACGTAAGGATGTTTTGCAAGTATCGCACTGTCGTCTGCATAGAGTGCCAGCTCCGTGTCTAGGGTCCTGGGGATGTCATTTAGATATATGTTAAAGAGTGTCGGGCCCAGGATGGATCCTTGCGGTACACTACTTTTAATGAGCTTGGGTGTAGACAAGTTATCTTTTACTCTAACTTGGAAGTGTCTGTTATTTAGGTATGAGATTAAAAGTTTGACAAGTGCGTCAGGGACTTTTAGAGTGATCAATTTGTATGCTAATCCACAGTGCCACACTTTATCAAATGCTTTTGTATGTCAAGAAAAATCGCAGCTGTGGGTGTCTTACTATTAAGTCCAGAAGATATGTACTCTACCACTCTCAGCAATTGATGAGTGGTGGAGTGTTTTGGCCGAAATCCAAACTGCTCCGGAATGATAATATCATTCTCACTAAGGTGCGTGTTCAGTCTATTAAGAATTATTTTCTCAGTAATTTTACTAAGTGTCGGTAGTAAGCTGATTGGTCTATAGTTGGCTGGAATTGTGGCATCCTCCCCAGGCTTATGGATCGCTATAATTATCGCTTCCTTCCATTCTTTGGGGAAATAATTTAGTTTTAGTATTTTGTTTATTAGGGTGGTCAAGTAAAATATTATATTTAAGGGTAGGTTTTTGACCGCAATATTCCTGATTTTGTCGTGCCCTGGGCTTTTACGGTTTTTGATGATATCAATTATCTCTTGCGGGGTGGCTGGGTTAATCTCAGCCGTAACCGGGGAGTTCCTGAAGTTGTTTAGAGTTTGCCTAACCATTCTTAGGGTGTCCTGACACATTAGATCGTGGTTTGGTTCAAATTGCTTTTCGTAATGCCTAGCAAACGCCTCTGCTTTTTCTTCGTCTGAGTACACGATTTTAACGCCATCTATTAGTGGCGGGAGTTTAATTTGAGGTTTTCTTAGTCTTTTAGCGAATTGCCAGAGCGATACGTCTTCTGGGCTGAGGGATTCAATTAACTCTTTATACTGTTGCTGCTTTTCTGCGACAATTTTATCCCTGACTTTCCATGGGAGTCTGTTAAGCTCCCTTTTGAGGGTAGGGTCTCTATTAGCCTGCCATGTCTTACGCATTCTGTTCCTTTGCCTAACTAATTGTTTGACATGGTGGGAAAGTGTGGGCATTTTTGGTGACTCACGATGTGTTGTGGCAGAGGCAATAGCTCTCTTGATTTCTGTTGTGAGTGTGTGTGTGGCAGAGTCAATATCCGCCGTGCTCATAATGTTGGGTACTGCCAAGTGCGGCTCAAAAAGTGCTCTTTTGAAAACGTTCCAGTTCACCCTCTCTTGTCCCAGAGAGGCTGGAAGGGGAGTGTTCAGATCGAATGTCACCAATACCGGTAAATGATCCGAGTCGAATTCATCTAGGGTATCGATAGTGTGAGCGTATTCTATGTTTCTCGTTAGGACAAAGTCTATGAATGAGCCGTTGGCACCTGAGAAGCAGGTTGGTCTCGACGGTGCAATGATGTTGGTGTTTGTTGTGTTCAGTAATCTGTGTATCTGTGTACCGCGTATGTTGGCTCTCCTGCTGCCCCACGCTCGGTGATGTGCATTGAAATCGCCCGCGAATATTGTGTTTGGATATCGCGAGAAAAGCAGTTCCAGCTGCGCAGCTACATTTATACCACTCATGTTTTTGACATATGTTGAAGTTAGGATAAATGGGTTTACATTATTTATTTTAATTTTTATGCTAGTATTTTCTACTCCTTGAAGATTTATGTTGTTTATTTCCTCGTGGGGAATATTTCTTTTGATATATATTGCTGTTCCTCCATGGGGGTTTCTAGCAGTTGTATTTGAGCTTAGGTTGTGATAGCCAATATAGTTTGCTATATTTAGTTTTTTATTTTCTCTAACTTTAGTTTCCTGAATTAACAGGGCATCTACATCATTTTCATTTACGTAGCTCCTAAGTTCATTTATTCTTGGAGATATGTCGTTCGCATTCCAAAATATTATTTTAAAGCTTTCTTTTTGGGACCTAGCCATGGCGGGTTTGATTCTCACTGTTATTTTTAAAATCCGCGATTAATTTAAAAGCCTCAAAGACCATTTGCATTGGATCACTCTTTTTTTGTATTAGCTCTGCGAACTGCATCAACAGGTGTTTTATTGCATCTAGGTCGAACATGGTGATAAACCCTCTGATGAGGTTGAGGATTTCATCCATCTTTTCATCATTGGTTTTACCAGCAGGTTCAGTCTCAGCTTCCATATCCTCAACCTCAACCGCGGTTTGGTCATTTTTGTGAGTATCCTTTTGGACCTCATTAGTTTTTTGCCTTTTTTCAACCGTTTTTTCTAACAGCTGGGTTTGCGCGAGCTCTTCCTCTCTGACTCGTTTAGTTTTGGCTTCACGTGTTTTGATTTCTTATTTTGATTTAGCATATTGATTTACAATTTTAGCTTCTAGTTCCGCCTGTCTGGCTTTTTCGGCTTCCTTTCTCTTTATAATGGCTATAGTAGCCAGTTTTACTTCTTCCGGAGTCAATTCTCTGGAAGACGAAGGTTTGGGGGCCTGCTCTTGCACCGATCTGGTGGGTGCTGAAGATTGGTATCTATTTTGCTGTGGCACAGTGTGCGAGGAGCCCTGAGGGGGTGCCTGGGAGTTTAATCCGAGGGCCTTTTGCCTCCAAGGGGGTATCTGATTTTGGGGAGGGGGGGCATACCCCGGTGCCTTTCCTCTGTTCCAGGGGTTCTTCGGGCATTGCCTGAAGTTCGCTGGGTGGTCTCCATTGCAATTTGCACACGTAGCCTTCTCAGATCTAGGTCTCTGGCAGTCCCGTGTGAAGTGTTCTTCAGCACACTTAAGGCACTTAGGTGGCATACTGCAGTTCTCCGAGGAGACCGCAGAGTATGAAACGAACTGCTCCCATTTATGAATTCTTTTGGGTCTGTTGCTAATGTTTGCAATTCGGATAGGTGCTTTATCTCTTGAAAGATCCTCGAGAGCCGAAGCCACAAGAATTACTTTTCCTTTATATTCTGAAGATGGAGAATTTGTTATTGTCATTCCACACGATCTTGGGCACCAAGCTAGAGTTGCAAAGACGGGAAAACACCCGGTTTATTTCCAAGAATAAACTGGGTTTTTTGGAACGGGAATTTTGAAAAAACTGGGAATGGGTGGTAGAGAATCAACTCCCCAAACGTTCAATGGGTTCTGGTTCGAATCCAAGGGAATCTTAAATTTTACAAGTGCTGCCATCTGTTGCTGAAATATTCAAATACAGTTTTTCTTTAACAATCTGCAGAATTTTTTTGTTTTAAATTATTTTAAGTTCTATATACAAAATAACCTTATATCAGTAAATTATTTTTAAGTTTGAATGCTTATAAAAATTTATTTCGAAGTTACTTTTAAAAATATCTTGAAGTATACTTTATACCAGCTACAGATGGAATGTACTCTTCTCAATTAAAAATGTGTTTGTAAAAATAGCAAATATAAAATGTGCATATAAAATTAGACAGAAATCATCGAACATCCTTATACAAGTAGTAGTTATCTTTCGACATGTAATTTTGAACATTTTAGATTGGAATAGAAACAAAAATCAAAATACTTTGAAATTTTAAAGAGGTTGTATTTTAATAATTTGGCGCTAACATTTGAAGAATTTTTTTATTATTTTAAATGCACATAGACAATTAGAAATTTACAATACATTTGAAAATCATTTATTTTTAATAAAAAATAAGTTTACATGTAAATATGAAAAGTTTACTCTTTTAAGTTTGAATGCTTATAAAAATTTATTTCGAAGTTACTTTGAAAAACATCTTGAAGTATACTTTATACCAGCTATGGATGGAATATACATTTAAATCTATTTTAAAACATAATTACTCAATAAATATAAATGTAAATAAAATAATTTTTAAATTTAAAAGTTTACTTTAATGAGAAATATTTTAAACGCTACAAATGAGCAAAGAACCTATTCGGATTTTGAAATCAAGTATGAAATGGTAATGAACTTAAATTTGTTTAAGACATAATATTTTAATAACGGCATTCTTGAATTTAAATACTTTTTACGTTTTTTTTTTCTTTGTTTCATTTCAGTCAATATCGGCAATATCGCTTTTTAAACTAATTGTGTATCTTAAAATAGAGTGAATATTTTTCAACAAATATTTATTTGCTTTTTTATACGGATGTGTGACAAATCCAAATATTTTTTAATGTTCATTCACCTGTTTAAGCTTCTGATATCTAAAGTAATCCATATAAAAAAGATCAAATCAAAAATTTACTATACGAAATACTGATTTAGCAGTAAAAACATGATCTACACTGTTGCGTTGCCGTCAACCGTGCGGTACGCGTTGAATTCGGTTCCATTTCGAATTTAGCGTTGCGGCCTGCGTTCACCGCGGAAGAGGACTTTCCCCCACTTTTTCAACGTACAGCGCATGCGTGAACTCAACCGTCCTCTGCGGTGCGTTGCGTTGCGGTGAGTGGGAAGGTACCTTTAGAGATTGACTGCGAAATAGCACTGAAGTACATAATATAAAATATTCGGTGAACCTTCTTAAATAATCTGCAATTAAAAAATACTTCGTAATATAATCCCAAGTAACACACATACGGTATTATAACCGTTGTTAAACCGTTTATACGTTATATTTTCGTATGTGTTATACAAAAACGGTAATACATCGGTTATAATACCGTTATGAGTAAAAGATATATAAAAATACCGTATACCATACGTATGAATTGCCGTGTATGAACATACCATATGTAGAATTACCGTTTTAAATACGTATGTATTACTGTTTCTTATACGTTAAAATAATCGTTTTTATTACGTTAAAAATACCATTTCTCATACGTAAACATAACCATTATCTCTCCCTTCTTGTAACCCCCCCTGCTCAAATTCTCTTTCAGCTTTGTTCTCGAACCCTTTTCCCTAAGGCATTTTCATGGATTTCCGTTTATCATACGTTATAAATACCGTTTATATTACGTTAAAATTACCATTTTTCATACGTAAAAATAACCATTCCTCCTCTCTCCCCTTGGGGCTTCTTGCTAATCCCCTCTCAGCTTTATCCTCGAACACAGGTGGTCAGGGATCTCAGGGGTGGTCAGGTTTTAAATATTGTTTGTTTTCTAAGTGTTTTATTCTTAAAAGTTATTTAGAATTTAAAATAGCCTATCAAGTTAATTACAATATTTTTAATATTGTCTTTTGATATATTTTTAGTATTGAAATTTACTTTTAAAAAATTAATTCTTTAAAAATTGAAAAAATGTTTTAAGTATTGCGTGTTTTAATATTTTTATATATTCCAAAATTTTATTCTATATTTTAAAGTTATTTTCAATTTAAAATAGCTTATCTTTTAGATTCAAGATTATATTTCATAACGTAGTAGATTATAATTTTTGCAATTTTTAGAAATAATTAGAATCAAAAGTATATTTAAATATAAACTGAAAATAAAGGGAAAAAAAACATATTTTTGCATTAAGAATAATTTATGAATTTTCAAATAATACTCCTGAAATTATATGATCTTTTATAATTATTCTATACCAATATAATATAAATAAAAATATATTACATATGAGCAGAGTGATTCCATAGTATTGTGAATTTTGCATACATGACACATTTGATGTTGAAGACCCAGACCGTCCGACTCGTCCGGAGGACACGAGCAACCATTTGGACGGCCGGACGCATTTTATGTTGAAGACCCAGACCGTCCGACTCATCCGAAGGACTTGAGCAACTATTTGGACGGCCGGAGACACATTTGATGTTGTTGATGTTGATGTTGAAACCCAGACCGTCCGACCTACCAGAAAGGTGTAAGGTAACTGTTTGGACGGTCGGGAAGTGACACATTTGATGTTGTTGTTGAGACCCAGACCGTCCGACCTACCGACACATTTGATGTTGTTGTTGTTGAAACCCAGACCGTCCGACCTACCAGAAAGGTGTAAGGTAACTGTTTGGACGGTCGGGAAGTGCCACCCAATTTAGACCGGAACCCAGTGGGGGAGGCATCCACAGGGACCGTACCCTCCTTCCCCTACCACCAACCTCTCGGAAGGACTTTCGGACCCACATGTTTAACGTGATCGTACTCCGCATGAACACGGCGGCAGTTTTGGCAGTGGCTGGAATCGAACCCGGGCCTACCGAGTGCAACTCCAGCGCGCTAACCAATGGGCTGCCGCGCCCAACACATTTGATGTTGTTGTTGTTGTTGTTGAGACCCAGACCGTCCGACCTACCAGAAAGGTGTAAGGTAACTGTATGGACGGCCGGGAAGTGCCACCCAATTTAGACCGGAACCCAGTGGGGGAGGCATCCACAGGGACCGTACCCTCCTTCCCCTACCACCAACCTCTCGGAAGGACTTACGGACCCACATGTTTAACGTGATCGTACTCCGCATGAACACGGCGGCATTTGTGGTAGCGTGCAAATCTAGCGCGCAAACCACGGGGATACCGCACCCGAGATGGCCAACAGCACGCGGTGTTCCGAGGTGGTCACCCACCAAGTACTAACCGCGCCCGATGCTGCTTGACTTCGGTGATCTAACGAGAACCGGTGTTTTCAGCACGGTACGGCCGTTGGCCCCAACACATTTGATGTGTCGTATCTTTGTAAAAAATGATTTAGGTGAATGTATTTTAAATTTTTAAAGATACTGTCTCAGATTGTGTTGATTTCAATATTAATATGTACTTTAATTTATAAAAAAAAAAATATAAATTCAAGTACATTATTGAAATCAACACAATTCGAAAAATTGACATCTATTGTAAAAATATATTCTCCTAGCTCAATATTTTTGTTTACAAAGATGCATAAAACGTTATAAATGTCATGCCTGCAACATGCACTATACTGCAGAGTTGTCCAATGTGTGGTAAATATGTATATAAACACGTAATAAATACGTGTAGAAACACAATAAAAACACGTTATAAATACGTATGGGAATACATTATAAATACGTATGGGAACACGTATGTGGATATACCTAATATACACGTATGTGATACATAATAAACACGTATCTGGATACGTAATAATAACGTATGTGTATATACGTAATATACACGTATGTGATACATAATAAACACGTATCTGGATACGTAATAATAACGTATGTGGATATACGTAATAATAACGTATGTGGATATACGTAATAATAACGTATGTGAATAATACGTAATAATAATGTATGTAGATATACGTAATAATAACGTATGTGAATTAGTAATAAACACGTATGTGGATGCGTAATAATAACGTATGAGGATACGTGATAATAACTTTTTTTATAACGGTTGGTATACCGTATTCTAACGTACCGTTTTTGCGTAATAATTACGTATGGTCTGACACGTAAGGATTATGTATGCTTGATACGTAAGAATTACGTATTTGTGCTACCTGGGATTAGATCATAAACATTTTATTGAATATATTAACCGGTAGCCTGTGGTAGCGGTCTACACGGGCTCGTGTCTGACCAACGTACTAGTGGACATAGCCGGACCAGACTTGTGTTTAGATTTCTAAAAATGTCTGATCGGGTCGAACATATTTAATTTTGATAACCTGTTAAATGAATTTTAATAGAGTACATGAAATTATTGTGTTGATTTCAGCTATGTAAATATAATTTTTAAAAATAAGCTAATTTTAATCTAAAATTTCTGTACATAAAATTCACAAATTCGGGTTTTTAAAACATTTGAATACAAAGCATTTCGGTCTGGACCTGGCCTATACTCAATGCCGCGCGGGGTTCGGGATCTACATCTGTAAATTTCTTCGGGTGAAAGTCTAGAATTTTAGACTGTGGCCAGAGATTACCCGGCCTGGGGGAGGGAATTAGGTTAAAAAAATTCATTTGATATATTTTTAAAAATATATGTCCATTTATTGAATATTTAAATGATCCCTATAGCAAGCGATCTCCCAATAGCAAGCATTCTCCCTATAGCAGATTTCTCCCTATAGCAAGCATTCGATACACACAAAGAACCTTCAGATATAATGATAAAATTAATATTATATAATGAAGTAATATAAAGTGATAAAGTAATTATACTGCCTGAAGTAATATAGTACTGTAAATAAAACAAATTTATTTCCACATTTATATACAAGTTATATATAAAACATCATAATTTACTAAGTGCATTTAATTTACTGTAACAGTTTTTATAATTGTAAAAATAATTTAGTGATATTCATTTTGTGTCACTTCATTCTAATTTTCTGAGTGTTACATTTCACTCTTATGTACATAAAAGTACCTATTTTTAATTTACTAATTTTAAATAGAAATAGTTTTAAAATTCGTGTTTTTTAATTAAAATTTAATGTTATATTTTAGTAAAGTAAGTGTGAGCAAATTTTGGTTCCAGTTGTGAAATCAGCCACTTTTTCAATGATGTATATGTGTTTTGTCTATTTATGAGTCTATTGATACGACATCTCTCGAAAAAATTGGAAGTATTGAATGAAACTTGTCACGATTAATTCCATCCAAAACACCAGAAGTCTATTTATTTTCAGCATGATCAAATTAAAAGAAAGCATTCAATTTGACATCATTTTCAGAATATTAACATCCACCGTTCTCAAGATATTGCATGTTTTTGATCTAAATTGGAAACGTTAATAAAGCATAAATATGTTCACTATTAGAAAATGTTTAAAAGCATTGTAAGTACTTCTAACTAAAATTAAATGGATTCATTATTATTTAGGACTTGATGCAACGTGTTATCTTTACATATGATATTTGACTGTGTTGTCACTTTGTATTTGACGGCACTGTTTCAATGTTGTATCGCTACATTTCTGCCACTTCATAATTTCTTCACTTTCACAATGTAAAGTAATCCGAGCTTTACGTTGCTGAAGTAGTGTAGCTGATAGCATGAATGAGATCAGTAGCGTAACAAGAACGTACAGAATCTTCAAATAAAAAATTGAAACATAATTTAATGATAACTTGATGACATAATTCACTGATACGACGTTATGCTATGCCCCGAAATAAGGATTAACGCAAGGCTTCTGCAGTTGTTAATCTTTCGACCTTCTTTGCATTTATTATCTGATGTTACAATTTGCAACTCACTATTGTTCTGCATGTTTCCATTTTGAATTTGTAAGGGATAAAATATCTATAGCAATGAAGAGAGTTTGTTGAATTCTCCCTCTATTAATTTTAAAATATATTAATTACTTATAAAAACAATAATTATTGATTATGTAAGTAATATGTATATAAAAGAATATCGAACGAATAAATAAGTCAATGAAAGAATAAACAAAGTTCTTTATAAAGTCTTAGCTCAACGACTTGCAATCTTCTGTGTCCTGTGCATCAATGGAAAGCAATGATACCATATTGTTGCGGTACTTGTAGGGACACTGCTGTGGGACTGGTAGGGAAATATTGTAGGAATTTCTTGTTTGAGAAGTAAAGAATATAGGAAATATAAAAATTCTGTAGTTTGCAAAACAATGATTGATTGTGCTAATCTATAATTTACAATTGGTCTAATTGTATGCCGCGTTTGTTAAAACAATTAAAATGTTTTGAAATGTCTGAAACTAACTATTATTTAAAATTGTCCAAGGGTGAACATAAATATCTAGATATATATATTGAAAAAAATATATGTTGAAAATGTTAAAGAGAAAGGAAATTTTAAACCAAATATTTACATTGATTAAATGTTGAATTCTCATGGTATGAGCAATTACAAAAAAAAAAAAAAAAAAAAAAAAAAAAAAAAAATGCAGTTTCCTAATTTTTTTTTAAATCAATACACACCTGAATTACTTTTACTCTTATTCAATACTAGCCCTCTTTGACGACCAACCTGTTTGCTACCCTTGAAAATTCTGACCGTGGCAAACTCGCTGGCGCGACCTACCAGAAAGGTGTAAGGTAACTGTTTGGACGGCCAGGAAGTGCCACCCAATTTAGACCGGAACCCAGTGGGAGAGGCATCCACAGGGACCGTACCCTCCTTCCTCTACAACCAACCTCTCGGAAGGACTTACGGACCCACATGTTTAACGTGATCGTACTCCGCGTGAACACGGCAGCAGTTTTGGCAGTGGCGGGAATCGAACCCGAGCCTACCGAGTGCAATTCCCGCGCGCTAACCACTGGGCTACCACGCCCTCCGCGACAATATCCATAACTTTCTTTTTATTCACCCAATTTAGACCGGAACCCAGTCGGGGAGGCATCCACAGGGACCGTATCCTCCTTCCCCTACCACCAACCTCTCGGAAGAACTTACGGACCCACATGTTTAACGTGATCGTACTCCGCCTGAACACGGCGGCAGTTTAGGCAGTGGCGGGAATCGAACCCGGGCCTTCCGAGTGCAATTCCCGCGCGCTAACTAATTTAAATTTTATAGTGACCATATGCTATTTAAAATATTCATAAAATTAAAATGTCCATCATTCCATCATTTAAAATATCCATAAAATTAAAATATCCATTTAAAATATCTATAAATTAAAATATCCATTTAAAATATCTATAAATTGAAATATCCATTTAAAAAATTCATATCGTTCCATCAACCATACATATCGTTCCACCAATCCATCCACTTTCAAATACACCAATTTCAAATGCATCACCACAATTCAAACCACCATAATTTAATCATTTAAATTATTTAAAATATCCATTTAAAATATCCATAAATTAAAATATCCATTTAAAATATCATATAAATATAATAATTTCACCCGATGTATACAACACATATGCTAAGCTCTTAATTCATTTAAAACCGGAAGCGCGGTCTCCGTGGAAACGGGGAAAAAATTCTGCGGGGGAGGGGAAATGCCAGTGAAGAACTTCTATAGCGGATTGGCTAGAAAATGAAAATCCGTAGTTCATTAAAATCGCGATCCTGTGGATATTTATAATTATTTCTTGACCAGATTGGGCTTGTAAGAAAGCCAGATGTTTGAGCTTTCTAAAAATGTAAATTGTTAGTAGTTTTTCCGATGGGAGGATTTAAAAACGAAAGTTGGTTTTTTTGAACCGAAAGTGACTTTTGTTTTAAAATCTTTAAAACATATTAGAAATCGAAATTGAGATTTGAAATTGATATATTTTTACTCGCAATTATTTGTCTGCTCTTTCCGGAGGTGTGATTTGTTTTTTTCTACGCCGTCTGGATCGTGGAGAAAAAAGGGCAAAAAGGACAAAAAATGGTCGAATTCGCATAAAACATTAAATAACAAAAATATAATTCAAATTTTAAAAATCGATTTTCACGTGTCCCCTTCCCCCCCTCCCGGGTCTCCGATTGCCAAATTTCGTAGCTCTCCGACGCGCGGTCGCTAAACGTATAGTGTATAAGACACACACACACACAGACAGACATTGCCTTTTATTAAGAAGAAAATATTTTTAATGATATTTTGTAATTCGAACTTTTAGGGAAGATAAAAAATGTGGGCAGTTTGTAACCGAATAAGGTGCCAGATACCATCCTCAATACCACCTCTTGTCAAGAGAGCCCCCCCCCCTCTCCCCTTTCTTTACGTTCAATAGCGAACGGCTTTTTATAAAATTGTTTCCAGGTTTTCTTTTGGGGTTGATTCGTTATATATCATATTAGCCGCCTTTGGCGACCAGCCTGTTCGCTACCCTTGAAAATTCTGACCGTGGCAAATTCCGACCGTGACAAACTGGCGCGACCTACCAGAAAGGTGTTGTTGTTGAAACCCAGACCGTCCGACCTACCAGAAAGGTGTAAGGTAACTGTTTGGACGGTCGGGAAGTGCCACCCAATTTAGACCGGAACCCAGTGGGGGAGGCATCCACAGGGACCGTACCCTCCTTCCCCTACCACCAACCTCTCGGAAGGACTTTCGGACCCACATGTTTAACGTGATCGTACTCCGCATGAACACGGCGGCAGTTTTGGCAGTGGCTGGAATCGAACCCGGGCCAACCGAGTGCAACTCCAGCGCGCTAACCAATGGGCTACCGCGCCCCTACCAGAAAGGTGTTGTTGTTGTTGAAACCCAGACCGTCCGACCTACCAGAAAGGTGTAAGGTAACTGTTTGGACGGTCGGGAAGTGCCACCCAATTTAGACCGGAACCCAGTGGGGGAGGCATCCACAGGGACCGTACCCTCCTTCCCCTACCACCAACCTCTCGGAAGGACTTTCGGACCCACATGTTTAACGTGATCGTACTCCGCATGAACACGGCGGTAGTTTTTGGCAGTGGCTGGAATCGAACCCGGGCCTACCGAATGCAACTCCAGCGCGCTAACCAATGGGCTACCGCGCCCCTTACCAGAAAGGTGTAAGGTAACTGTTTGGATGACCAGGAAGTGCCACTCAATGTGGACCGGAACCCAGTGGGGAGGCATCCACTGGGACCGTACCCTCCTTCCCCTATCACCAACCTCTCGGATGGACTTACGGACCCACATGTTTAACGTGATCGTACTCCACGTGAACACCGCTGCAGTTTTGGCAGTAGCGGGAATCGAACCCGGGCTTACCGAGTGCAATTCCCGCACGCTAACCACTGGGCTACCGCGCCCTCAACCCCGTGGAGTTAACAAAGTTTGGTTTAGTTTAATGACGTTAAAACAAATATTAAGATTTTTAAAGGCACCGCGACAATCTCCATAACTTTCTTCAGTGTTTAGGCTTTTCATTAATATCATTTAAAATATCCTCATTCCATAGTTCCATATATCCATTTAAAATATCCATTGTATACAATACATCAAAACAATTCAATCCACCATAATTCAATCATTTAAATTTTATAATGACCATATGCTAAGCTCTTAATTACTAACCCAATGCAACAGCGTGTCGTCCCTCCCATTTCTGGGCGGGGCTGTCGGGGAAGAATCGAATCTTCGCTGAGAAATATAAAATCATCGTCTTTAAAATTGCGATCCTGCGGACAATTTTCATTATGTCTTAACTAGATTGGACTTGTAAGAATGCCAGATGTTTGAACTTTCTAAAAATGTAAATTATTAGTCGAAATTATGAGTAGTTTTTACGATGGGAGGATTTAA
Source organism: Amaurobius ferox (assembly GCA_951213105.1). Taxonomy (NCBI): domain Eukaryota; kingdom Metazoa; phylum Arthropoda; class Arachnida; order Araneae; family Amaurobiidae; genus Amaurobius; species Amaurobius ferox. The sequence continues at coordinate 166,673,936 of OX578134.1, read as the reverse complement.
AAGCGAAAGTTGGTTTTTTTTAACCGAAAGTGACTTTTGTTTTAAAATCTTTAAAAATATTAGAAATCGAAATTGAGATTTAAAATTAATATATTTTTACTCGCAATTGTTTGCTCTTTCCGGTGGTGTAATTTGTTTTTTTCTACGACGTCTGGATCGTGGAGAAAAAAGGGAAGAAATGGAAAAAAACGATCGAAATCGCATAAAACATTAAATAACTAAAAAAATAATTCGAATTTTAAAAATCAGTTTTCACGTGTCCCCTTCCCCCCCCCCCTCCCCCCCCCCGGGTCTCCGATTGCCAAATTTCGTAGGTCTCCGACACGCGGTCGCTGAACGTATAGTGTATAAGACACACACACAGACAGACACACACACAGACATTGCCTTTTATTATATAGATGATTAAATTTGTTTATTCTAATGCCCGTAATTGTTTTATTAAAATTGAAGAATTCGGGTTGAAAGAACTTTCTTGTAAGTTTAGCCGTTTTATTTACTGAAAAGTGCACAATACGTTTTGTGTGGATAAATTATTTATTTATGACCGAAAAGAAGAAAAAAACATAAACATTATATATTTAATATTTTATCATTCTAATTTCTTGTGTTTTATACACCGCTATTCGACTTCTATAAAGTATAAGGTAACATTTTTTGATTAAATTATTTTTGCTGCCATTGAAAATAATTTCAATAATATTTATGCATCACATTTTATTACAATTACATATTTCATTAAGCATTATGTGTTCATTTAAAATAAAAATTCGTAATTAATTTTACGTATGTTGCCCCTAAGTATTATTCCCATTCAAGGGCCGACAGTTGGATAATCCTGCATTTGAGCTTAGATTTCATGGTCAAATTATTTAAGGAAGGGCTCGGTCCCCCCTTCCCAACTTCGATATGCAAAATTTAAGATATTTTATAAAATTACTAAAATAACCATAATTTAAACTTTGAAATTGTCAAAATATGTCGGTTCGGAATCTCCCCCCCCCCCCCCGCACACACACACACACACACACCTACATCTTATTATAGATAGTCTAGTAAAATCTAGGATAACTACGCATTTTATATATTGGTAACTTGGGTTCCGACTTGGGTAGTCTGAAATTTTCTTTATAAAAATCCCTGCAAATCCCTTTATAAAAATCCTTTATAAATATCTGAGCACAACTTTTCCTCATCTGAGCAATATCTACCTACCCATGCCACTTTTCTGTGATATTAGATACATTAGATACTGTGATATTAGATACTACAAAACTAGCCATAAAACAAAAATTATTTACGTTTAAAATTTTCTTTTTCAAATATTTAGTTTTCAATTATTTGCTTAAGTTGTTGCATATTATAAGGATGGCAGATTACTAAATCCAAATTATCAAAGAAAATTTCAATGCATTGAATATAATCATTCTTACATATGTCTTATATGTTTTCATTTGGTGGAAACAAATTTTTTTTTCTAGTTACTTTCGAATTTCTTTTCTAGATCTAGAGCATCCTGGCTTTTAAATCCATAATCTGCTGTTAATCATGACGAGAAATTCGAGATATTCGAATTAATTTTAAAGATGTTATATTCGATATCTCGGATATTTCAGTATTCGATATTCGCTGATATCGCTCATCTATATTAAATATCTATTTTCGTATCATTTTTATTCGTAGCTATGCTTTTATAACATCTGTATAATTTTTGAAAAAAAAATGTTTAAAAAATTGAGATCCTTCCCTTGGTGTGTTCATTCACTCTCCAAATCAATAGGCATCTGACGTTTATCGATTGCAGAAATCATACAAAATATTCAGTTTTGTCAATTTGTTTGAAATATTTTATACCCACAGTCACACCGACAGACACACAGGGAAAAAAATTACTTTCTCATGCTACTGTATAGAGAAAATATTGTTTTCCCAAAAATTTTCAAATTTGAGATTTTCTTGGATAAGCACGTTTTACGACCCCCTGTACCCATTTCAAACACCTTTGAAAATGTGTTTATGTTTGTGTGTGTTTGTGTGTATATGTCTATGAGGTAGGGTTGCCCATAGCTCTGGACATACATCACTCAGGTAGAATGAAGGTTCAGGCGTCAGAAAAGACTCCGTCATTTTTTTTCTTATGGCTAATGCTCTGTGAAAAATGTTTGTAATGGGGGAGGGAGAACATTCGTTCGAAAGAACGAATGTTCCTACTACTATAAAACTTTGTATGAAAATTTCTTTCATATCATTAGAATTCGAATTATTCGAATTTTAAGAATTGTATAGCATTATTTTCTATTGAAAATAATAGTAATTCCAAAAATAATAATATATATAAAGTATTTCATCAAAAAGGGAAAAAAGTTTGTAAAAAAAAAAAAAAGTTCTTCAGCTTTATAAAAAGTGCAAAAATAATTGAGATAAAGCTATTGTCCAGTTTTTCAAACTTTAGGAGCGAAAAGTATAGAGAAAGAGGTATTGGCTATATTTCGTAATAAACTTGGCAAATTTACCTCTTTGATCTAAATCAGTTTCTTAATGCAATGAACTATAATAAATTGAAAGGAGTTTGTATGATAAAACTTGAACTGTATCACGGGGTGGTCTGCCCCGCTGCCCTCAGAAACTAAATCTCCGGCCCCGCCTGCTCAGTACTACACTTTTGCGCCCTGACATTGAAAAATACCGCCCCGCCAGCCCCTTTTCAAAGTGACACCGTACTATGTATTCTCAAATTTTCAAAACATCCGAAATTGTGCGACGTTCTTTCCCATTCATTATTTATTAAAACCACATAAAAGTCACAGCAGAACTTACAACCAAATGATAGGAGAGTGTACCAATATAACTGGACACCATCGTTCGCCCTTTGTCTGCATCGTCGGGCCCGCAGGTTGAAATTGCATCCCTCTAAGATTATATATAGGATATCTAGCGCGTTATCGTCATTGTTCCCAAAGAGCTAATATTACTTAGATTACTTCTCAGAAATTGTTCCCCACCCCTCGCGTCTCGGGTGAATATCAAAGAGCTAGAATCATGAAGCTTGATTACGCCTTGAAGGTGAATATTCATTTCTTCCCGGCCCTCTCACGTCGATACCTTCGAGGAAGAATTTCCGCTACATAGCGATTCAATTTGAAAAACTAACACACTAAACTCTGAAGTCGGGAGAAACAAACGGATTTCTTATCCAATCAAATTGTTCAGTGTTTAACAGTGGAAAATATTTTTCGAAATTTTCTTCTATTGCTGTTCGATTATTGATTTTTTCGCGAAACACTTGAAGTGGCTTCACGGGGCATCAGTGTTCCGTGGACCACAGTTTGAGAAGCATGGGATTAATGAAACTCTTTCCGGCCAAACGTAAGCGATAGCCTAGAATAAGTTTTTCCTAAACAATCCTTCCTGAGGAGCTAGAAAAATCTGTCAACAATCACTACAATACTGCTATGGCTCCTGATACAGACTACAGAAATATTTTTTATTTTTCAGTCGGTATGGAGAGAGGAGTTGTAAAAAACAACAATTCGTTTTTAGTTGTAAAACAAATAATAAGCAAATCATTTGAAACAATTTACAATCCAATCCATATTTTAAAAATTTCATTGTTTTTATTCAGTTATCACAATAAATATGAGTTTAAAAGATGTTATATTACAAGATTGAAAAGTAAAAGTCCTTAATTTGATTAAAAAGGGTTAATTTTTTTATCTAGATCAAAGAGAAATTGTGCAAATTTTGGGCATTGTGCAAAATTTTCTATCACAAAATTAACAAAACTACCTTAGAATTCTTATAATACCCCTTAATTAAATATGTCCCCCTCCTTAGGGCTGGATTACCCAATAAGCACATTAAGCACGTCTCTCAGGGCATCAGCAAATTATCCGGCATCAATCAAAATCCATTTTTCTTTTTTTATTTCAACGAGAACGAAATGAACCCCCTAATCCCACTAAAAATACTCTTGGAAACCTGATACAATTTCCAGCCAATAAATAGATTAAAGATCTTGATTTCTTGAAGTTTTCCAAGAAACCTGACGCAATGCTTTGCCAATAAATAAATTAAGGCAAAGCAATCGAATCAGATCACCAGGGACAAATTTTGCAAGCAGCATAATTTCATTACAGAAATTTCCATCAGAAGAATACACATATATATTCTTTCATACATGTAAAATGCATTATATATGTACTATGTAGTTCAAAAATAGTATTCAGAGATCACGAAATTTTTGACAGGTTACCAATGATGGATAAGATATTGAACGATTTTGAGCTGAATTTAAATTTTCCAGCCTGTTAGTATCAAAGATTATTATTGCGAGTTAATATTATGACCGAGACCTATGAAATATGTTAAAAGGGGAATGAAATATTTTCATTCAATTGCATGAAGTGGAAATTTTATAATCTTGCTAGTTACCTTCTGAAATAATCCAAGACTGTAACAACTATAAACAGAGCTATTTGTATCAATAAGTAATTAAGCAAACTTGAAATTGGTATATTTCAGTCGTGCCAATTGTAAAAATTAGAAATAAATTAACTTACCATACGATCTCGTCAATTTTTTTTTTTTTTTTGTATTTCCTGCTAAGTTCTAATGTGGCCAGCACCTTTCAGGTCGGCCGCAATTTTCTCGTAAACTATGCAATTTCTCATTACCTTTATTTTCAGGAATGAAGTATAATTCTTGCCCCAAAAACATATCAGTAAGTTGACTTCCTCATTTCATTTTTTCAAATATTGCGTTTGGAGCCGGCCATCTTTTTCTTTCAAAACACAAATCGTTTCAAGCTGGCTTGAAAAGTAGTGTCACTTATATGTCAGTTGAATCGCCAATCGCAGGAGTCATTGACGTCATAGCTTTGATCGGAGCAAGTTGCTCTTGCTCTGTGGTCTACTATTTTGTTTATTATTTAACAAGAATTGGCAACACATACGTCGGTCACAAAACTTACGACACAGCGTGATTGTATTTCATGTGTGGTACTTGGTACTTCTTATTGTAATTTTGAATGGTATAAAAAGTTAATTACTGACCAATATCTGAAATTATGTCTCAGCAATTGAAGGATTTTGCAAACCGTCTTCCCAAAGGAGGTGGAGGTTTAGCAACTGGATTAAAGCTTTTAATTGCTGCTGGAGGTTTAGCGTACGGTGCTTCCCAATCCATTTATACCGGTAAGAATAAGCCTAATGAATATGCGCGTTTTTCATTACATTCTTCCTTCTTTTCGAACTCTTTCTACTTCGAATTGGTGAAAAGTATAGAGTCCGAGTAGTACTATACAAATTAAATGTACATATGTGCGAAATTGTTGTGAACTCGTGATATGTGAAAAAGATTAGGTTGTTTAAAAGTATTGAAAATTAGATGTTCAAATATAGACCTTCTCCCTCACAGGACTTAGGCGTACATCAATATAAATATTAAATATTGATGCTGATGAACATTTGGACGTCATTAAAGCTTCTGTCAGTTGACGGGGGGGGGGGGGGGGGGGGGCTATGACTATTTTTGGCATAAAGTCTCTTATGACACATTGACCCAGGATGATGGCAATGACACAGTAAAAGCAGCAGTCACTGATTATCTGGTTGTCACTGAATGTCTGCAGTTCTCTGCGTTCCATGCTGCTGAGCCATTTTATACATAGTTCGCTACCTCTGATTATCTGCATGGACTCCAGTCATGCAATGACTATTTAACATACAGTAATGTTTGCCAAAATTACACGAAATTTGCAGATTTTAAGAAAATTTTACATTGCCAATGTCGTGAATTTTAATACTTTACAGCAATGATTGTGATAGATAGACCAGCCTTTTCCGTGTATATACTAAGTGCTTTAGGCCAATGAAATTTAAAAATCAAAGAGCTCACAAAAGCTACTGATTAATATATTTGCTATTAAAGAGTTAGATTCAAACTGTAGGGGGAAAAAATGGGGGTTAGATTCTAAGATTTGAAAATGGCTACTCCATAGCATTGATATTGTGAACAGCACTGGAATAAACCAATTTCATACGGCAGTTTATAGGATATTTGGGAAACTTGTTGACCCAGTGCCCTCAGGTTGTGAGGGTATGACTGAGCCACGAGATTGAATGTATTCCAGAGAATTTTTTTATTGCCAAAACTGGTGGCTTACTAAATTTTAATTGCCATGAATGTAAATTGTATCAGTAAAGGTAACTACTAACCTGCATTCTTGCTCCACAAATTAACTATGTATTAGAATAGATGATAAAAAAAAAACACATGTCCTTAGTTGTATCATGTGAACTTGCATTTTCATTTGTCCCCGTATGCAAAGAATAACCAGCATCAGTGCTTGTTAATGGTAAAAAGTAATGGATTGTCATAATTGTTGTTGTAAGTGGTAGTATGGTTATGCTTTAAAAATTTCACATGTCTAATTTGTAAAATTAATCTAAAAAATTGATAAAACTTTTATTCACAGTTGACGGTGGACATAGAGCTATTATATTCAGTCGTATTGGAGGTGTGAAAGATAATATCTACAGTGAAGGTTTGCATTTTAGGTAATCTTTATATTCTATTTGTTTTTCATTTTATGAGGTCAGGTTTATTTAACTTGTAATCTGTGACACAATAGTTATATGCAAAGCAAATATTGATTTTGAAGATATGATAGTTTACTTCCTATTTTTCTTTTAAGTTAATCGTTCTTTATACAGTGATATAATTTTATACTGGTGATTTTGTGGTCAGTAATGGTAGTGCATGTCAGTTTACTTGTTTTAAATTTTATTTAGGATTTTTATTATGTAAGATAGTGAGAAGAACTGGATAAAATAACCAAGATATTAAAAACATTTTTAATATTGTTCCAAAATGTTTATAGATCCAATTTGCTGTTAATTTTTTTTTTATTTTTATAGACATTCTTTTATAGATATTGGCAGAGTTAGCCTAACCTTAGATTTTCTATTTAAAAAAGTTTAAAATATTTTTCTAATTTAAAACCACCTTTAACTAGTTTTTTTTTTTTTTTTTTGTTTTTTTTTAGCAACATTTTGTATATTTTTTTTCTACAGTAAATCTATCCTCTCTGTAAACAATTTAATGATTTGACTTTAAATGCTAGTGCATTGGAATTTTTTAAAAATAAAATTATCAAACACATTCTACTATGGCCTGGCCTGTGTCTCTACACATTTAGTGCAGTTTATGAAACTGTACTAAAAATACAAACTATATGTTAACACCCGCCCAAATAGGTAGCAATTCTCTTTAGTATGTGTACATCATGCAAATTCTTATTTCATCCCATTTAAGTTTCATTCCTAATATATACATTAAGAGTGTAATTTTTTTCAATTTAAAATACATTTTTTCTTCTCAATGAAGAAAATTGTTTTTAAATATAATTCAATAAATTATGCAATACTTGTCAATCAAATGTATTCTAAGTTGCAGAGTAGGAAATGAAATGAATATTATCAATCGTTTAATCTTGCGACTTCAATTAGCAGACCTATGAGGTCATTTTACATATACATTTTTACATGCAAATGTGCTTTTAAAAAAGTTATTTTTCTTGCACTTAGTCAAGTCATACTAATTCTTTATACAGTTGATTTTTCAATATCAGAACATTATTAACATGATTTCAATATATAATTGTAATTTTATTGAAATATCTAGTTATATTTCTTTTTAATCTAATTTAGTATTTTTAACAGCTGCAATTATATTTAATTTTTTCCCTCCAATTTGTAGGATACCATGGTTTCATTATCCAATCATTTATGATATTAGAGCAAAGCCTAGAAAAATATCATCTCCAACTGGTAGTAAAGGTAAATTGATTTTGAATGTTAAACTAAATTGTATTGACTACATTAATTTAATATTGATTTTAAGCTTTTTCAATTTTATCTTGCTTGTCTCATTTCACTTATTGGCTGGCCCTCTTTTATAACGAGATTAATTAAATTCTAAGTTTGATTAAAATAGTCCCTAAGATTTTTATTTGTTTGGTTTTAGCAAGTAGAACTCCTGGTTCAAAGTAAACCACATTCAAAGGTAACCTACGTACGTGGTAGACAGGCTGTGCATTGTTGATTTTATGGTTTCCTAATGGGTCATTCCATCAAATCAATGAGCCTCATAACCTGCCCCTCTAGGTTTGGATAAAATTTAACATATAGAGTCCCTTATCTAATTAATGTATATATATTTTTTAAGCAGTACTTTTTGAATTATTGTGCTTTAAAAAAAACAAATTTTCATGTAGCTTAGTACTCCATGGCACATAAGTTTATTTCTAATTAAGATAAAATAAAAAGAAATATAGCTGAAGTTTATTTTGCAATCTTTCATATGAAATATAGCATGTTGAGGTAATGTTAATTTAGCATTCCAAGGTCGTTCAAAGTTTGCTTTGAAACTATAGGGACTTTTTAAAATCTAAAAATATACGTTGCTAGAGATATAGCAGTCATCTATATGTTTTGTAAATTTCATCATGGGACTGAAATGGGATCACATATAAATAATTAGTTTATATGCAATAGGTCATTGGTGATATTCGAGAAAACCGCAAAATTCATATAGGTTCCCTAAATTGGTAAATCCGGAGATCAGGTCACCGCAAATTTTTTTCTAAGTACAAAATCGGGCCAAGTTGGCCTGTGGTTGGCGCTTTCTTCCGTGTTTTGAAATTGGCTCCACCCATCCTCAGTGATGTCATTTACCGTCATTAGAAATAGGCTCCTCCTATCAAAATGAATGATGTTTTGGTAGAAGAACCCTATTTCTAAAGACAGACTATTGTGTTTGTTCTAAACAAGATTTTCTAATATAAATGATAATTTAATTTAACTTAAATAACAGTGAATAATACTAAAAAAAAACGTTACAAAATCAGATTTTTGTGTATTTTAAGAAAATTAAATAACTTTATAAAACTGCAGAATAAAAAAATTAATAATACTCATGTAAATGTTCCAAAATCAGATTTTTGTAAAATTTAATATTTTTATGCTACAATTTTATCTGTGCATATCGCACGTATCAAGATCGCTTTCTCCATCTAACTGAGGATCCATATAAAGGAAGGGGTTCGACCTACAGGTCCATGTAAGGGCAGGGATTCGATCTAAAGATCGAAAATTGTGGAACGGATGTATCGGTGGTCCGTATGTACCAGTGGTCCGTACAAGGGCAGGGGTTCGACCTAAAGGTCGTTCTACACCGGAACGGGGCCCCCAGTGATCTCCGGTTTATTAGGAACGGTCGCCTGCGGCGCCCAGACACAGAATATGCTACAATTTTATCTGTGCATATCGCACGTAGCAAAATCACTTTCTCCAAAATAAATCATATAACGAAAGAACAAGCAAATACGCACAACAATGGCCAAAAATATTGATAGAAATGTTCTTTTACATCAAAAAACTGTAGCAAACTCAAAAACGTATTCTTATTGGATGTTACACAATTTCCGCCGAAAACATCCGATACAAGAGGTTCCCAGATTGCAACATAAAGCGCTCAAGTGCGTGGCGTCTTCTCCGATTTAACCTCACAAAGTGCGTGGCGTCTTCTCCGATTTAACCAAGGTGACCTAATCTCCGGATTAGCCCCTAAATTTTTTAAAGAATAAGTGTCTGGAAATTCTATAATGTTAAATAAACAATCATTTTATAAGTTATTTATTAGAAAACAAATCTTACTTTAGAATGCTAATATGAACCCTTGTCGAGATAGTATATTTTCGAAATGAATTCATTAAATAAATACATAAAGTTAAAACAGTATTATGTATCTTAAAAGATGACTTTTCATATTCAATATTATACAACAAATCTATTAACATTCTTGGGGATATAGTATGTGGCATTCAGGAGAAAAGACATAATTTCCAATCATAAATACCAACTAATGATATAATAAGAAATGTCAAGACAACTGACACACCTACAAAACATATTGTAAACAATAACTGCCAATCAGAAACAGAACGGCCAATGGGAAGATGTCTGATGTAACTGGAATACAGATTGCATTATACAGTTTTGGTTTTCTGATGTAATCTTTAATCATGTTATCATACTATTTAATAGAAATTAGTGTGTAGTGTGCTAGCATGTAATTTTAAATCTTGAACTAGTAACGGAAAGAAATGAATGGCTAAGTCCATATAAATTCAATGCAAGCAGGCAAAGAAAAAATCTTACCTTCATAATCTCACATGTTTTTGAATTTAACATATGTTAAAATTCAGGAAAAAGTACGAAACCCGCATTTTTTTGTTTTGTTCAAAAAAATTCCTGGCCCAAGATACAGGGCGCCAAAAATGGCACCTCGGGTGCCATTTCTCACTTGCAATTTTCAGCAAAATTTTAAAACGCTCTATCTCTGGAACAGTTTAAGATATTTTGTTGCGGTTTTTTTTTTATTTGAAATATAATATTTTTCTGATTAAAATATCCTCCATTTGGAAATATGTGTCCCAAGTTTTCTTGCTGTAGCCTTCTGAATTTTTTTTTTTTAAAAATCAAAAATAATTTTTTTCTAAAAATGCCATTCCCAAAAATGTTGATTTTTTGACTGTTGATCAGTACCATAAAGTACTACATTCCCTGAAAAAGAGAATTTCCACTTTTGGTTTTAACAGGTTTTATAAACAATGTTCATGTTTTAGCTCCTGTGGCTAATTTCTTTATGCATTTTTTTTTTTTAAATTTATTTTTCTCAAAAACACATTTCTGAAAAGAACACTGCTTTAGTTCTGAATTTTTTTTTTTTTTTTTTTTCTTAAATCTATTTTCGGACCAATGGGCTCAATGTGATGGAATAAAAAGGATAAACAAAGTTAGAACTGGTGAAATATTTTTACTCTTCTGGATTTTCTTTACATAGAACCTTCCAAATCATTAAAGGTCTTCTGGAACAATGTGAAAGCTTCCAGATAATTCCAGAATGTAACAGAACCTTCTGGAACCATCCAGATACAAGACTAGCAAAAAAGTGCTTTCTTCAGGTTGGGAATAAGAGTACTCATTTCAAGACTCTGTAAGTCAAGATGTTTCCAGTGATGACTTTTTGTGTTCTAAATGCTTTGACAGAATATCAAAAATGACACTGAACAAGAAGTCTCCCATGGTGTGGATGATGCAGATTTTGTATCTGCAGAAGAATTAGATTCACTGAATCAGTCAACTGTACAGGCTGGTGTTAGTCGTGTTAGGAAACCATGGTCAGTGAAGTCAAGTCATAAGCTGCATGTATCAAGAAAGTGCAGAGAAATTACTGAAACAGTGGGTGAGTACACCAAAAGAAAACTAATGGTGTAGGAGACCTGCTGAAGCACCATGCTACAAAACATAATCTTTCCAGTCCAAGTACAGCTGCAATTCAGAGTGCCGAGGATTTTACAAGAGTGCAAATATCTAAATACAAATATCAATATTTATTTGCCTTTTATTAAAGTTTATGCCTGTTCTAGAGTCTGGAAGAAGAGAAAAACTTGTTACAATATCATCATAATCCAGTGGTATATCTTGTTCTATATAGCTAAAACAGCTAAAGATGAAAATTTTATTGTCCCATTGTACTGCAAAAATAATTTTTCAGCCTTCTGAAACACGAAAAAGACCTTTCACAAATGGCTGAGCTGATTGGCACAGTCAAAAACAATTTAACTAATAATGTTATGACAGGAAACACATTTTTTAAATTCCACTTTTTAAAATAATCCAGGTGACTTTTAACATTGAGATGGTCTATGTGTGAAATAAACAAAAATTGTTGTCTACTGTTTTGAATAAAAGTCGGAATTCACATAGCAATTCCTCTTTCTTCAAGTTATATGCTTTGCATATGGTTGAAACATTTTCTTTTTTGACATCTGATCCAGATAATACTGAACTAGGGGCAAACAAAACAGATATATTGTTCTTATTAAATCTTGTCTCAATTTCATTAGATACTGAATCTATAATTTCCTATTGAATATTGATTGTGATGTGATGTAACATCATAGGGATTTTTTTCACCGCTTCCGAATTCACTTGGAAATTTTTTACTCCTTTTCAGTTTTGGTCCAGAATAAGAATTTTTTTTTTTTTTTGCAAAGTTCTGTTACAAAATTCCACACTTGATTGAAATATGCATCAGTGCGAAAAGAACTAAGAGTTTCAATAGTAGCTTTAGCCAAAGCTTGCTCAGTCTGAAAATTAAGATCAGATGACTGAAGATGCTTTGAGAGAGTATTGCATTGATCAAAAACACTGCAATACAAACAAAGTGAACATAAATTCGAATGATGTCATGCATGTTAAAAGAGCTTCGGCTCTTCCACCATTGAGAGAATCATTTTCAGATAATTCTTCCAGTGTTATAATCCAGTGCAATAATTCATCCAGTGTTAAAATCACCACTTCAAAATTATCAAGTAGTGCTTTAATGACGTTAACTCTGGAAGACCACCTTATATCACTTAGTGATTGTAGAGTTGAAGAGCCTCCAGAAAAAGTATTTGTTGATGAGCAACTCTTTTCATCATCATAACATCACCCCAATCTCTTCAAGTTGAAAAGAATTCATTCCAGCCGGAAGTGGGAAACTTCACTGTGAAGATCGGCTCTTTTGAAACTTCATTGCATGAGAAAACTGCCCAGTGGACAGGCGATAAAAAAGGGGAGAAGCCGATAGATGACGAAGAAAAATTTGGGAGCGTGACTATTTCCCCTCGCGCCCTCTATTTGCCGTCCCTGGGAACCTGTAATATATTTTGGAAACTTAATATGTTTTGAAAGCTGTGTCTGTTACTTATCTTTATTAAGAATTTAAATGCCATGTCAAATAACATACCTGCCAACTTTTACGCATTATGCGTAAAATTTACGCATTTTAATTGCTCTTTACGCTTTTACGCATATATTGCTATATTTTACGCATTTCCGCATTTATTTTTTATTTATTTTTTTTTTTCCGGCGAAATTTGCCGGCTTTTTTTATTTGAAATTTATTAATTAACCAGACATGGTATAATTCCTCGGAAACACCGATTTTCCGCTTTTTGAGCACTGATATCTACCATTCCCGGGATCGTAGCAAATCCATAATAAAATGCGGGGTAATGCCAATAAAATTAACAGATTTACGGCCGTGTGTAATGTAAATTAAGATCTCGATCCCTTATGTTATGAAAGTAATAAATATACTTCTTTAAAGGTTGTCTAATTCAGTATAAATCGCTAAAATGTTATTTTGTTGATTAATTTCGCATAAACACTGCGATTGCGCAATTCAGTTTGTTCTCATGAATCGCCAAGAGTACAATATTATCTTTTTCCATCCATCTCAATCCTCTAAATATTGCATTTTTGATTGACTAAACTAGCTTATTTTCAAATTATAATTAATTATTACGGTTAATTTCTTAATTATTTTCGCATAAACAGTGCGATTACGCAATTCAGTTACTTCGCGTGAATTGCCGAGAGTACGTTAGTATCTTTTCCCATCCATCTCCATCATTTAAATGTTGCATATTAGATCGACTAAATTAGCCTATTTTCATATTCTGATTAATTATTATAGTTAATTTCTTAATTATTTTCGCATAAGCACAGTGCTATTGCGTAATTGAGACTTTGCGTGAATTGCCGAGAGTACGTTAGTATCTTTTTCCATCCATCTCCATCATTTAAATGTTGCATATTAGATCGACTAAACTAGCTTATTTTCATATTATGGCTAATTTTTAAGGTTAATTTTCTAATTATATTTGCATAATATAAATTTTTCTATTTAAAAAATGGGTAGGAACTCTTTGAAGGGATATTTTCCCAAAAGTAGTATTAAAAGTGGTATTTTGGCAAATAAAAAGGAAACCATTTTGGCAGGAATATAATTCAGTGCTATATATATTTTTTGTTTGTTTTCATATTAAGGATCAATATTTGCTCTCTTTAGTGAAAACCTGTGTTTTACCAAACATAAATATTTGTTTTCATTATAAAGTAATTCTCACCGGATAAAACCTTCATATATTTTTTGTTTTATAACTTATTGTCCTGAAATTTTATAAAATTGGTGTCCAGAATTTTCATATTCTATCTGTACTATGCCTGATATTTAATGCATAATTTTTTTAATTCAGGTACTTGTACATAGTTAAATTCATTAGAAATGTCGTTTGCGCGTGTAGTTTAAAAAAAAATCATTATAAATGTCATTCACGCAAAATTTTACACATTCCAATTTTTCCAGGTTGGCAGGTATGAAATAAGACTAGATTTTGATTTCATGAGACCAATATGTGACGAGTATGTTGTAACGGAAACTGGTTTAATGTATGGCAAAATTTTCAATTGTTTATAAAACCTGTTAAAATCAAAAGTAGAAGTTCTCTTTTTCAGGGAATGTAGTACTCTATGGTACTGGTCAACAGTCAAAAAATTAAAATTTTTGGAATTGGCATTTTTGAAAAAATTATTTTTGATTTTTCAAAAAAAAAAATTCAGAAGGCTACAGCAAGAGAACTTGGGTACATAGTACCAAATGGAGGATATCATTTTAATCAGAAAAATATTATCTTTCAAATAAAAAAAAACCACAACAAAATATCTTGAACCGTTCCAGCGATAAGCGTTTTAAAATTTTGCCGAAAAAAGCAAGTGAGAAATGGTGCCATTTTTGGCAGCCTGTATCTCGGGCCAGGAATTTCTTTGAACAAAACACAAAAATACAGGTTTCTTACTTTTTCCTGAATTTTAACATTTGTTAAATTCAAAAACATCTGAGACTATGAAGGTAACCCCCCCCCCTGTCTGAATTGATATAGGCTATACTGAATGTTTTTTATGTTACAACCTTGAAAATAAAAATGTAGACAATTCTATAAAAAAAAGTTTAAATCGCAATTTTAAAAAAAAATCTGTTTAAACCAGCCAACCCAAATCTGTACATACTGCAAGTAATAAATATTGCACAGTAATTTTAAGAATAAAGTGTACAGACTGGATTCCGAATATTTTATTAAGAAATTTTTGTGTATCTGTATCTTTTAGAGATTTCTTTAATTCACAGGTTTCTTGTGTTATAACATGAACACTAGAGATACAACGAATGTAGTTATTGGGACAAATACCGAAAATACGCATTAAAATTACATGTGATTATTGAAAATAGTGTTTCTTAATCTATTCTGAAAATAATTAAAGAAGCCCTTAAATTTATTCTCCTTTAAATATTTTGTTATATTTATATGGTGGTTTGTTATCTGGTTCAATCAAAAACATCTCTACAAATTTCTTAATTCAGGAAAAATGAATGGTTTTATTTTCATACTTTGTTTCATCATTATATTAGTTATTCTGGGTGTAAACTGTGATTACATGATTACATTCTCTTAATTTGTTTCCTCCCATGCAGTACTATAAATCCGAAAGCATTTTCACAGCATTAAAAAAATTTGTTAATTTGAATTTTGTATTTATGCTAAATATTTATTTTTAAAAAACATATTTTCCCAAAACATTTCGGCTTGTGTACAATGCCACCTATAACTATAATTTTATCTACAAAATTTACTCAGATCTTCTTTCTGAACTTATTTATTCCAATTCTTCTCTTACCCCTTCACTGATTTACCTATATAAAACTAGTCTTTCTTTCAATCCTAAAATATTTTATCCTCTAGTTCTATTCTGTTATGAATTTAATTTTAGGCCTGCTCATATTTCTACTGTTATTATTATGTCTAACTATATTCTGATTGATAAATTTAAACCTAATCTTTAAAGGGCTGGTGTGTACATTGTCCCTCCTTATTTCTCCTGACATGTTTATAAGTTTTATAGTACAACACATTCTGTTAGTATAAGATTAACCGAGCATACCCGTGATGTTAAGAATGAAAAATTATCCACTATTTTATTCCAAACTGTTCTACATGAACAATTTGTTCTTTTATTTGATAAGACGTCCATTAATGCATAGCAATAACCCTTAAAATATTCTGTGTGAATCCTTATTCATTTATCTTCATTGGGATTTTATTTGCAATTTTGAACCTATACAAAATCTTTGTTTTGCTCTGTGTCTTATCCTCGATTCCATAAAGGTCTAACCATTATTTACCTACTAATTCTTTAAATATTATTAAAAATCTTAGGACATGTTTGTCTACCTACACAGCCTTTTAATTTCATATCTTTATGGGTCTATGCTTTATCATTTCTGTTTTTTGAATTTACTTGTGACTGCATTATGTTATTAATTATGTTGTACATTTGAAATTATATACAAATTTTAAATTGTGAGTTGAACTGTATTTATAATTTCATTGTACTACTGTTACATGTTATATGCCTCTAATCCTGAAAGTGTGAACTGTATATTTGCATTTTACAACATCCTATAATATGAGTGAACTTTAATTTATTTAAAGTTGTAATTTTTGACTTTTACAATATTTTTAATTATTTTAACACCATTTTATGACTTCTGATTTATATTTATTGAGTTCAAAACAAAAAACATAATTTCATGATATCATAAACAAAAAATATAATTCTGATTTTCATTTTGTATGATGTTTCTGTGAATCATACTTTTATGGGTTTCATGTACAGACTTTCAAAAATCCGAATAACTCAGTGGATAGTAGCAAAATATTATGTATAAATAAACATCTGTGGAAATTTAAAAAAAAAAAAAATAAGCTTTGGTGAAATTTTGAAGTTACTCTATAGTACTTCTTTCAAATAATGAAATATTTTTATTTTTAAACTCTTCATTAAAAGCTCTTATTTTGAGAAGTATTGTGTAACTAAAAGTTTCTAAATTTAATTAAACAAAATGTATATTAAAGTGCACTTTTTTTTCTGTAATACCCATGAAGCAAATTAGAATCGCCAATCACACAGCTCTAAAATCCACATTCAGCTATGTGCAAAAAAATGTCAACTGAAATCTGTAGATCATAATATATAAAAACAATGTGTTTCAAGCTCCTATTGTTTATTTCTCTAAATTGGACAAAACCAGCCAAGCAAGTAATTTAAAAATAGAATAATCATAACTTTCAGTTTAATGATCCATGCTTTTTGATTTTATATGTTTGTTATAAACTAGCATTTCTACTTTTTAGTCCTGAGTAACATATTTCGTATATTTATTTTTCAGATCTGCAAATGGTAAATATCTCACTCAGGGTTCTGGCTAGACCAGATGCTTTAAATCTACCTCATGTGTACAGAATGCTAGGAACTGACTATGATGAAAGAGTATTGCCTTCTATTTGTAATGAAGTATGTTCTTTTTTTTTCTCCTTGTATAAAATTATTTCAAAGTTTATTATTGTATATTTTTATCTTTATTTTTTTATGGATAGGCTATCCAAACAATATTGTTAACTTAAACTGTTAATTGTCTTTAACTGTTTCAGATCGCTGATAACAATGTTTTAACGATTCAGATGTTCATTCAGTATTTTATTTCTGATTTTAAGCTCTGAAATTAAAAAATGTCTCAACTGATTGTTTTTATTTTCTTTTGAACTCAAAATAAATCAATTTTTCTATATTATAAAACTAGATTGATCTCATTGTAGCACTTCTTTGGTAATCACAAAACCAAGTTTTCTGACAACTATACTAACCAGTGTTCGAAATTAGCAATCGTTAGTCGTAATTTGTGACTAGAAATTTCAATTTGACAACTAGATTCTTCAATCTGGTCATCAAATTTGATGCCTAACAATGCTATTGTTAACTATGTCTTCCCTTTGACTAAATTACGATCCCTGATAGACGACTGGATAGTGGTAAAAAAAAAAACTGCATTTTATACACGCCCACAGTGATAAATCTGCAGGTGGTACACAGACAGTAAAATCCCCCTCTGTCTATTCAGGGAAGGAAACATTGGGATCTTTATTGCGCTTCAACCCTACCCTTCAAGACCTGAAATTGCACTTCTGAAAAATTTATTTGTTTGCTTTATCCTCAGACATTTCAATGTCCGAGACTCCAGGTATTCTATTGCTCCCCTCCCCTTTATCCCCTCGTAGATCTACATATTCCACTTGGAAGAAAAGGGAATAATCCTGCAATCTACATTTTAATTGCCTACTATTATAGAACACACTGCATTCCAGATTAAATCGTTCCAGCGTCTTGCAAATTTGGTTAGCTAATATTTTGTTATCAGACATTGAAAATGATGTTTTTATAGCTGCCAAGAGTTCAGATTTTTATGTACTTGTTCCTTTTTTTCAGTCTTATTCCAGGAATCTCATTTGGATCCACAGTAGGCCGATTTTACTTTTCCATAACATTTATATTGTATGCAAATCTGCATAAGAGTATCTACAAGTCATGAAATCTGAAGTAGGTCATGAAATGAGAAACAAAGTCAGGAATTTTAAGATGGAGGTTTATCCGTTTTTTCATCTAAAAATCAGTTTCCATGTGATTTCGTCTGTTTTTAATTAATGTGGGAGAAACACATTTGCATTGACTAAAACTTTTATGATTATTTCTTGTTATATACCATACCTGCCAACTTTTACGCATTATGCGTAAAATTTACGCATTTTAACTGCTCTTCACGCTTTTACGCATATATTGCTATATTTTACGCATTTCCGCATTTATTTGAAATGTTTAACATTACTAGGAAATCAATCTCCGGCTTTTTTTGTTTGAAATTTATCAATTAACCAGACATGGTATAATTCCTCAGGAATGTCGATTTTCTGCTTTTTTAGCACTGATATCTACCATACCCGGGATCGTAGTAAATCCATAATAAAATGCAGGGTAATGCCAATCAAATTAATGGAGATTTACGGCCGCGTGTAATGTAAATTAAGATCTCGATAGCTTATTTTATGAAAGTAATAAATATACTTCTTCACAGGTTGTCTAATTCTAGGTCGGACGGTCTGGGTCTCAACAACAACAACAACAGGTTGTCTAATTCAGCATTAATCGCTAAGATGTTATTTTGTTCATTAATTTCGTATAAATACTGCGATTGCGCAACTCAGTTTGTTCTCATGAATCGCCGAGAGTACAATAGTATCTTTTTCTATCCATCTCAATCTTCTATATTGCATTTTTGATTGACTAAACTAGCTTATTTTTATATTCTGATTAATTATTACGGTTAATTTCATAATTATTTTCGCATAAACAGTGCGATTGCGCAATTCAGTTACTTCGCGTGAATTGCCAAGAGTACGTTAGTATCTTTTTCCATCCATCTCCATCATTTAAATGTTGCATATTAGATCGACTAAACTAGCTTATTTTCGTATTATGGCTAATTATTAAGGTTAATTTTTTAATTATATTTGCATAATATAAATTTTTCTATTTAAAAAATGGGTATGAACTCTGTGAAGGGATATTTTCCAAAAAGTGGTATTAAAGCAATGATTTAGGCAAATAAAAAGGAAACCATCTTGGCAGGAATATAATTCAGTGCTATATATATATATATATTTTTATTTATTTATTTTTTTGAAATTAAAGATCAATATTTGTTATTCTCCTTAGTGAAAACCTGTGTTTTGCCAAACATAAATATTTGTTTTCATTATAAAGTAATTCTCACCGGATAAAACCGTTATATATTTTTGTTTTATAATTTATTGTCCTGAAACTTTATAAAATTGGTGTCCTGAATTTTCATATTCTACCAGTACTATGTCTGATATTTAATACAGTATTTTTTTAATGCAGGTTCTTGTACATAGTTAAATTCATTAGAAATGTCGTTTGAACATGTAGTTTAAAAAAAATCATTATAAATGTCATTCTCGCAAAATTTTACACATTACAATTTTCCCAGGTTGGCAGGTATGATATACAAGAAAACCATTTTTCAGATGTGCAATATAGCTCTTCATTTCTTTAATAATACGAGTACTGGGTACCGTGATAAACGACATTTGTCCGTGATCTTCTTTATATTTCGTTTTATTGTGAAAATACTTTTCCACTTCTGCAATCTGTTTGCATCGTCTAAAACATTTGTAATTATTTCATATATACTGTATTATACAGAAAAACTGTTTTTCAAGCATATTTTAATGACATGAAAGGCTATTTTGCAGCAGTATCACGATAAACTGCATTTGTGCGCGATCCTCTATATTTCGTTTTATTTTGAAAGTATTTTCCACTCTTACAATTTGTTTGCATCGTTTAAAACGTTTGTAATTATTTTGTATATTATATAGAAAAACTATTTTTCAAACATATTATTAATGAAATAGAAGGCTATTTTGCAGCAATATGGGGGAAAAGGTATTAGTGCGCAATTTTTCCTCATGCAATATGTTCTTATCTTTCTTTCTGGTAGGTTGGCTTCTATGCATTTTTTATATCAATCCCTGAAATTAATGTGATTCATACTTTTTTTTTATTATTATCACCCAGGCTCTCTAGCTCACCCAAAGGGTGTAGATAAGTTTCAAGGGTATGATTTATATTTTGCCAAAGCAACAAGAAAAAGAGTAACAACTATAAAACAAAAACTTATTATGGACTTGCCAATACTGAACCCTAGCTGCCAACTCTGCATTTCTTTGGAGGCTCCAATATTTTCATTGACTGCCGATCTCCGGACAAATATGCAAATTCCCTCCCACCCCCCCTTTTTTTAAAACTTTTAAGATTAATATAGTAAACAGATTTTAAAATGAAATTCCAATCTTTGATCACAAAAAGTGACCAAATTTCACTCAAGATTCCTTTATAATATTTTAATTTTAAATGTGTTTAATTCTTATATAGTCAAACCCCTCTCAATGGTCACCCCTGAGATATGGTCACACCGTTTTTATGGTCAGTTATAAATTCCCTGGCAGGAAACTCATTAACAATATGCACTTTGAACCCCTGATTAGCGGTCACCCTCAGATACAGACGCGGACACTATTTTAATGATTCATTCCATTAGACTAAAATCTCTGTACGGACACAATCAAATTTTGAAATTTCTATACCAAAGATAGATTCCCAGAAAAAATTGCAACTCACCTGAGTAAGAAAAACACCTGTGCCTACAACAATGGTCATTCTCTAGGGACATTAAGAGCAAGCAATTCAAAAGGGAGATAAGAAGTAACGGACTATAGCTCAGTCACAAGGGACCCTCAGTCACAAAGGAGTGAGATCCACTTCAAGGGGAAAACTCGACAAAGAGCACGGACATGGAGTGCGCATGGTCGTTAAATTAACATTTAATGCATTGCTTTTCGAGAATTCGAAGTCACATCGGCGTTGAGGTCGTAGAGCTCATACGTGTATGTATAGTCACCCTTCTTTCGAAATGACCAGCATTAGTAATCGTCGTGCTCTGTCTCTGAAAGATAAAATTAATGTTATTGCGTATAATGAAAACATAAAGTCGGAGTTCGTACCCTCGCGACTAAATTTAATGTAGGAAGAACCCAAATATGCTGTATTTTGAAAAAGAAAGAATATTGGCGAAACCAATGGCTGAAAAACGGAAATCAAGAAATAAAAAATAAATTTCCTAAAACACCTGGACTTTCTGTAGGTACAGTTGTTTACGATTGGTTTGTTTCTGCAAGAAACAAAAATCTCCCTATTTCCGGGCCAATTCTCCAAGAGAACGCGGGAGAAGCCGCAGAGGAGTTAGGATGCATAGACTTCAAAGCCTCGAATTGTTGGCTGGATCGATTACGCGTTTGACATGAAATCGCGTTCAGGAAACTGGTCGGTGAATCCGCAGATGTCGATAACGGTGTGTGTGAAGATTGGGTTGAAAAAATACCAAGAATTATTGAAGGATATTCAGCAAGGGATATCTATAACATCGATGAAACTGAACTGTTCTATCGAGCTCTTCTTGATAAACGCTTTACTTAAAAACAGCACGTTGCAATGGAGGAAAAATTTCTAAAGAGCGATTGACAATACTGCTGGGAACAAACATGCAAGGTGAAAAGTTAACCCCTTTGGTGATTGGAAAAGCAGCAAAGCCTCGCTGCTTTAAGGGACTGGATATACGTGGCTTACCCGTCGAATTTTCACTCTAATAGGAAAGCATGGATGACTTCTAATATCATGTTGAAATATTTGATAAACTTAGAGAAGAACTTCGTGAAGGAAAAAAGAAAAGTCCTTCTGTTTATGGATAATGCCACATCCAATAGACGTTCGCCTGAAAAACATAAAGGTAATTTTCCTTTCCTCTAACACGACATCAAAGTGTCAACCACTGGATCTCGGTGCAATCAAATCTTTTAAAGTTCAATATCGCAAGCTGCTTTTAAAGCATTTGATCTGCAAAATGGAAGAAGCTAAATCAGCCACAGAACTATCTAAGTCGATCAACGTTTTGGATGCAGTTGAATGGATAAAATCCGCATGGAATAGTGTAAAAGAAGAAATGATTTCTAACTGTTATCAAAAAGCTGGTTTTATGGAGTTTGCAACGCTGAAGTTTTTAAAGTGTTAGACGGACTAAAGACATTTTCCTGTTAGCATAATGATGGAAAGGCATTAAATTTAGTCTCACAACTTAAAATACACTTCGAAGGAGAAAGACTGGTGGCTAAAACCCACCAAACATCAATTGATCAGTTCTTTTCCCGAATGTAAATAAATTCAATGTATACTACTGTACGTTTTTTGCATATGAACTTACATGTTGTGAATTTAATTGTTTTTATGAAACAAATGTGCACGTTCGTCACCAAGATCGCAGTTGGGGGGGGGGGGGATTAAACCCCGATGAAAGAAAAATTTAACACTGAAAAGGTACAAAGTAAAGATCCAATCAGGTATAGTATCAAAAACAATGTTCAACCTGCCCCCCCCCCCCCTCCGAAATCAAATTTCGGCTACGGGTTTGTCCGTTACCTTAAAATTGTTTCATGTTCTCAAAAATAGGTATGTTTCAATATGAGGAACTTAAAACGATTAAAATGTAATATTTGATCTAATTTAGAACGATCCTCTCTTTTACGGTCACCCCTCGTTTACAGACAAATTTTTCTGTCCGGAAAGTGACCGTAAATGAGAGGTTCCACTGTATTTGCAGGTAATATGAGAAAGATTATATGGAAATGTCACTAAAATGTGCATTTATATGTGATTTTCGGTTTATCCCATTTTATTATGTGTTTTCCATTTTTGCAATTTATTTTCATCAGCTAAAACTTATATTAATTGCTATTTTGGCTCGGGAAAATTAATTTTCAAGCATGAAATGAAGGGGTATTGGGGCAATGATTGTAAAATGTTGACCATAATTGAAAATTGTTAAATAGGTTTTTTTATTTGTTTTTTGTCCTTTTTGCCAAGTAAAAACAAATTAGGAATTTTTTCTATTTATTATCTCTTGGGTTTCTTTTTCAGTTTATCTTAAATTTTAAGAAAATTTAAAACAATTTTTAATACAAAAATCTGAATTATTCTTTTTTTATATCTTTAACAAAAATTGGCATTTAAGAAATAGTTGTTATTGTGATGTAAAAATGGCGACTAGCCATGTCTATTTGACACCTAGAGTCAGAACTATAGGCGTCAAATGACACCTAGTTCAAATTTTTTATTTCTAACACTGATAACTAACATATAAAATTAAAATTTGTTTTGATGAATTTACATACTTTTATTGCCTTTCGAAACCAAAATTTTATTGCTAATTTATCAGTTTGACTTTTATACAAATTTCTATTTAAGTCATCTTTGAGGTATACAATTGATTATAATTTGAAGATTACTTTTGAATGCTAATTACCTTATATATATATATATACACGGTGATTATAATTAAAGTTCCCGATTTGAAAATGGTCTCAAATAAAAAGTACTGGTCAGAATGAGTTGAAATTTTGCGTGAACACTCGTGGAGCAATGGAATTTTGTTTGGTGAAGAAAAAAACAGTAGTTCAAAAAGCTGCCGCTAGGAGAATAATTGGCGCTTTACTACACTAGAATGCAATACAAAAGTAATAAACGTTGACTTACTCATTGACTACTGATGTAATAAATATTCAATATGCTGTCCTTCACATTCAAACAAGCAGAAAGTGCAAAATAGCGTGTTCAACAACAGATTTGAGTGTTTCTGTAGAGATGTTGGGGATGTGATGCTTGATGCTAGCTTTAAGTTCCGCTAAATTGGTAATGTGTCCATTAAACACCACATTCTTCAGATCCCCCCAAAGCCAAAAATCACATGGATTGAGGCCAGGGGAACGTGCTGGCCATATTACAGGAAAATGGCGGCTGATGATTCTGTATCTCCAAAATGACTTCAAAGTAGCCGCTTCACTGGTTTTGCGATATGTGGTGGAGCCCCATCCTGCATGAAAATAGTGTTATCGATACACTGACGCTCTTGCAGTGTGGGTATAACGTGACTTTTCAAAAGATGTTCATATCGATGGCCATTGACAGAACAGGTGACGGGGCCATGAGGACCAACTTCCTCAAAAAAGAAAGTCCCGATAATAAACGCTGCTGTAAATCCATACCACACAGTGCCTATGAGGAAATGAAAAGGCACCTGGCGTAGTTCCTGTGGACATGTAAGTGCTTCGTCAGTCCACAAAACATTCCAGAGCCATTCATTGTCCACTTGTATCCGAGCCAGAAATTGAAGTGCGAACATTTCATGTGCAACATTGTCCGCAGGTAGCAACTATTGAACATGGGTCAGTTTGTATGGATAACATTTCAAAATGTTTCAAAATTTTTTGCACCGTACTGGAGGGTACGTCCAATGATCGGGCAATTCCACGTGCACTCGTAGATGCGTTACGCTCTTCTTCTAACGCTGTAGCTATGTCTTCCACTATCTCTCCATCGACTGCTTTCCGTCCCCTGCCAGGTTTGATGTCCAAAGAGTCAGTCTCTTCAAATTTTAAAATCATTTTGCACAAGCTTTTGCCACAGAGGACCAGATTTTAACTTTTTCATCGTTCTGAACTTTCTAAGCGCTACTAAACAAGAGCTGTTATTCTCATAAAACAATTTGACAAGAAGAGCATGATCTTTTAATGATAGTCATTGCGACAGAACAATAGAGATTTTTCATTAACTTATGAGAAACAAGTTCTGCTCTTCCTTTTTTATAGCAAACGTTTATTGCAACATCACTGTCTTATGCAAATTTGCAGCAGCATTTGAGCAATTATGCAAAACAAGTTAAATCGACTTTTTGTGAAAAAAGATACGGCTTAAGTTTACTTAGAATTTAACATTGTTTCAATGGATGAAATTTTTTTTTTATTTTTTATTACTTCCATGCATATGATGATGAAAGATCGACTTTTAATTCAGTATTCGAAGGACAGCATATTGAACATTTATTACGTCATTAGCCAATGACCAGGTCAACGTTTATTACTTTTGTATTGCATTCTAGTGTAGTAAAGTGCCAATTATTCTCCTAGTGGTGACTTTTTGAACTGTTTTTTTTTTCACCAAACAAAATTCCATTGCTCTACCGAGTGTTCACGCAAAATTTCAAATCATTCTGACCAGTGCTTTTTATTTGAGACCATTTTCAAACCGGGAACTTTAATTATAATCACCCTGTATATAATATATATATATATGTGTATGTGTATATATATATATATATATGTATGTAACTTGAAATTTATTAATCGAAAACTATGCATAAACTACTGTTAGTACAAAAAACTCTTACCTGTAGCATATCTGTTACAAATAAGTAACTATAGACCAAGACTTTCTTTATAATAATAATAGTGTAATAATAACTATTACAAAATGCAACTCTAAAATCCAAGTGGCAATTTTTACCTACCACAAAAATTACAATTCTGTATTTTACATATATGATCAAATCTCATGATTTCCAATGATGTAGTATTAGACCTTTCTGATTTGATACATATGTCACACTTGGAGGGCTGACCAGCCACTTGCTTTCGGAACTTTGGTCAGTCCAGCAGCATAAGCCTTTCCGAGAGGTTGGTGGTGGAAAGAGGATACGGTCCCTGTGGATGCCCCCCCCCCCCCCCACACACACACACACACACCACCACCACTGAGTTCTAGTCTAAATTGGTGGTACTTACCGGCTGTCCAAGCAAATACCTTACACTTTTGTTGGGAAGGAAAATAGCATTTTCCTAAAATTATCCTGATAAAATTTCAAGTTCCTGAAATATCTCTGAAATGTGCATAAAATTCCCAAAACTTTTCGAGTATTTGAAAAGTCTGTGCAAAGTTATAAATACCGAATAACATTCCAAAAAAGTGCCATATGACCAGTCTTTCCCTAAGTTTACAAATATGTAAACCTTTTAAAACACTGAAATGGAACTTTTTAAAATACGTAATTAAAAAAATAACACAAAATTAAGTTTCTAAATCTGACATTTATTAAAAATTTCACTTCACATTTAAAGAACTTTTAAAACATTTTACAACTTTTTAACATCTCATTAACCAAACAAATAAGCATAAATTAATAAAATTAATGACCAAATGTATCGTGGAGTACAAAGCATTAGAATATTAAAATTATAGAATAATTTGCCAAATGAGAATTTGGAATAAAAAGGAACATCAGTTAGCCAAAAGGGAAATTTAGAACATAATTAACATCCCTATTAAAAGTTAAAAACCAAATTACAAATAAGAATTCCAATTACTTTTTAAAAACTCGAAGAAAAATTAAATATAACAAAGATAACCCAAGGTTCAGGAAGATTTAAAATATATGTCGAGGGAACAGATTCTTACCAATACAAAACTATTAACACTTAAATATAAAAATTAGAACTAATGCAAACTAGAACTAAAATAGATATCACCCATATACAGGAAAATGCCGAATGGCTGAAAAAATGTCTCGAGAAGGTAATCGTTATGATCTCGGTTGCAACCTTCTTTTGATCCAGAAAAAGCTAATGGGAGATGTATCTCCCATAAAGCATCAGTACATCAAGTTAGTCCAGCCATTTACGTAGAATATGGTGCTCCAACACATCATGAAAAGAACACTCCCAAATTTGATCAGCACAAAAACAATCAGCTCCCTCAGCTGATAGAGCATTCAGTTGAATGTAGCAGATCGCCAATGGACATCATTCGGAGCAAAAACACAGACGGTTCCATCATCAAAACCTGAGAACATAAACATTTGGAGGTCTGGTTTTGTGACTTGGAAAATTAAACAACTCAGTTCACCATGAAAGAACAAATCTAACCTGGAACGAAATAATTATTCAGGGTCCGTGCACCTGCGCCAATTACAATTACCTGCTATAAACTGCTGCAAAAACTGCATTTTCAGCTTGATTTGCACCACGTTACGCCAATTTTATGATCAGCCGAGAAAAAATCGCAAAAATTCTTTAAAAAAAAAAAAAAATGGGAACAATTAAACATTTCGTAAGATTTTGACAACTTTTAGCAAACTAAACTAATGTCAATAGCTTCAAACGTGTTCCGGTTGTATTCAGTCGGACATCTATGATGTTTATAGGTTATGTTTATATTTACAGTGTGTTCAGCAGCTTTTTATTCTCTATTTTACAATTTCTAGGTCTACTATAGTTGGTGATGGATATAATTTGCGAAATCAAACAGATTATACAATGTGTTAGTAGTTTGTTCATATGTGAGACTGAAGTTTCAGTTTGAAAGATTTTTTTTTTTTTTTTGCTCTTATGGTTTCTTGCTTGAGATAGTGATGCGTCATACAAACTTCACTGTTATAAAGTGCAGGGAGTGCAGAAAATTATATTTTAATGCTATTATCAAGATGTTTGTAACGATGTGTACTATTTGCATGATGTGTACTGTAAGCTAACGCTTGTTTAAGATTTTTACGTTGTGTTCAAAGTTATACACAATGGAGTGACTGACGATACTCAAAATGAAAATGAATTTTTTGTCTTTTCAGCTCCATTAAAGACCTAATGGGTCATGCCGCATTTCTTTTAGAAATTTTCAGTATGAACTCATAATTAAGTTTGCTAAATTTGGAGTGGCATGAAAAGTGTTCCATTTCTTAACGAACAACCATTAAATTAAATACTACCCATAGCATCTTCCCGGCCCCCCACGGATGTATACCTAAAAGAAACACTGTATACAATGCAATATAACAACTTAATGCCTGCTCAAAATCTCCAGCTCTCTGTAATTAAAAATTATTTCCTTAAATTATGATTATTTTTTAATTATGCCATGTTTGGTGTTAAAATGGGCTAGTTCTGACAATTTGAAATTTGTAACTATTTTTGCGCTAAAATCTATATTTATAAATATATCTTTCAGGACTAGGGTTCTTTTACAAATGCGCCACTTGCAGAAACAGGTGTTTATTTTGAGTCAGTTCAGATGAAAGTGGAAGAAAAAAATTTGTTTGGATTAGCGATATCCGCAGGTTTTAATGAGATATTGGAGAACTCCTTTCTCTTTATTATTTATTTTAAAATCTTTTACAGCTAGACTTTTGCTCTTCGAGCTAGCTCTATAATGTTTAAATACAGTTTTTCGGAAGTTTATTTGGTTGTTTAAAATTTGAACTTTTGTTGTTGAAAATTTCTGCAGCAATGCTGACGTTACGGATTTCGATATTTTCTTTGCTATTTGCTGCACTCGTCTGTATGGAATCTATTAGAAAACTTAAATGTAAACAAGCAATACTTACATCGGTTGACATACGGTCAAAATCCCAAAAGTTACTGATTGGCTAGTCACTCTAGAATCGTTTGTCAAGAAGTTTTAACCCTGTGTTCCGTATTCCTGCAAATTGAGACGTCAGTATCTGGAATATGCTTATTTCTACTTCATCCAATTAGAGATTGGCATACTCCGGAAGCATTAACTTCTACTTCTATGATGCAGCACTATTTAAACTTGTGGATGTGTCAGTAGATGTGGTTATACAGATACTTGTACTTACTGTGTATTACTCATATATTAGTGTTGCTGTTTCTGATACTGGAAAGTTGTTCCGATAGTATTCATGCTATGTATATCGTAATGTAAATTTTTTAAGTATGATTGCCGGTAAATTGGCAAAATACCTGGCCAGTTTGTTAAGGCCTAATTTCTGTCTGATGAAAAATTTTCAAGACAATGTGACTTCAACTTTTACAGATGCCGTATCAAAGTAAATGATACGTGTATTATTTTTGTTATCTTTGATGTTGCTTTCGTGAAAATAAACTATGTTATTTCACGTATGGTCTCTTCACTTCAAAAAGATATGACTGGATAAGAAACTACGGCTATCTCTGCTGAATGTACAAATGGCGATATGCAATAAGAAATGTTTTTAAATTGCTTTTAATTTTAAATTTTTTAAACCAACAGAATCTTTGATTTTTTTTTTTTTTTCATGTAAGCTTGGAGTATTTTTGCGCATTCCATAAGACACGTTCTTCAAAATTTTACATATCCGTTTTCATTTTTCTGGGTATTTCACATATTGCAACGTATTGGAGGTATCACATAATTTGATATCTCCACTTCAAAACGCTTTTTTATTTCATCAATTTTGTGATTTCTCCGCTCCAAAACGCTAGTTTACAAAGCAAATTTTGTGATTTCTCTGCGCCAAAAAACGCTACTTTATTGCTCTAATTTGATAATTTTTCTGTGCCAAAATGCTACTTTATTGCCCTAATTTGGAGATTTTTCTGTGCCAAAATGCTAGTTTACTGCACCAATTTGCAGATTTTATTAGAAAACTTGTGTAAACAAGCAACACGTACATCGGTTAAAGTACTGCCAAAATCCAAAAAGTTAACTGTGTGCTGATTGGCTAATCACTTTATGATAGCTTGTCACTAAGTTTTAACCCCATGTTCAGTGTTCCTGCAAATTGAGACGTCAACATCCGGAATATGCTAATTTCTACTTCAATCAATTAAGAGATTAGCATACTCCGGAAAAACATTAACTTCTACTTCGATGATGCAGCACTATTTAAACTTGTGGACGTGTCAGTTGAATCATAGTCTTTAATGATCATATTGTCTGATCTTTTCACGATCTGTTGGTCGATTCGTTGATATCTGTTGTCTGATATCATGATGTTACTGTTCATAGTTTTCCTGTTTCTGAAATGTTCTTGTGTTATAAATGATGTTGTTCAAGTTTTCAAACGTGATTGCCAGTAAATTGGCAAAGTACGTGGCTGGTTCTGTTAGGCCTAGTTTTCTGTCTGATGTAAATTTTCAAGACTATGTTATTTCGACTTTTGCAAATACCATATCAAAGTAAATGATATGCGTAGTCCTTTTTTACTTTCGTGAAAATAAATTAGTTATTTTTCACGTATGGTCTCTTCAATGATATTTCTAGATAAACCACTGCTACTTCTGCCAAATCTTCATGGCGACGTGCAATATAGAATCTTTTTAAATGTGATTTTAAATTTTTGCATGCCAACAGATTGCCCTGCTCCAAAGCTGATATAAAACGCCATATCCCGTGCATGGTTCCTCATTATTCCAAAGGCCCCCACAATACTTTCATAGATATTGACAACATCGCTTCCAACATTATCTCGACTATAGGAGATGCAAGAGGTCAAAACATCAATTCAGTCTTTGTAGATATAACTCTCGGCCATCAAAACACAATGAATTCTGGGGCTCTTTAAAATGATTCTCGGAACTCTGCACGTAGACACAACAACATCGTATTCTGAAAAGGATGATTTAATAACTAGAATAAATTGTTCCATCATGAACTGTGCAGCACATGTCGTAGCACAATTACAACCTTAATAGTATCACATCTCCAGTTCTAATCAATGAAAAAATGTACAGATGGTAATTATATAGTGCCATCGTCGCTGCCACACATCGCAATTAAAACTATCGATAAACGCTAAAAGAATTAACACTTTTCACTTGTATGTCCCTGTGTGGGGGACATCACTCGTTTTACCATCGCGCTCGTATGTCCCCGTACAGGGGACATCGCATCTGTACCGTTGCGTTCGTATGTCGCCATAGAAATAGGAAAAACACAGAAGGAGGAATGATTGTGCAATCGCTTTTTCCCCCGATTCCTCTCTCTGTGCTTTCTCCCCTGCTTTCTCAAGGCCTTTTCATACTGGCTAGTCGCTAGCACGTTTCCCCGTTGACCACCCGAGATGGTTTTGTGTTATAGTTCTATAGTACTATTACTTTATAATTTCTTATTTTTTATGTTTGCAATGCCTAAGCGACATTTACAAGGTAACATTTAAAATGACTTTGAGAGCAGTGACGACGAATTTTATATGGACAATTATAATCGAGAATTACGGTGCAATGAAAGTAATGACAAAGGCAGCAGCGAAGAAGCTGCAGGAGTGATACGAGTGGTAGTGACATTATAGTTGCCAAAAGAAATCGAGCAATACCTTTGCCCAGTACAAGCAGCAGCGACGACGACGCAATTCACGATGCAAGAGAAGACAATTATGGGCCATGGGTGAATGTTACAACGCAGGATAATGTGCCGCACAGGATAGATTTTACTTCTGGTGATAAAGCTGAAGGACCACATATTCCTGACAACTGTTCAAACCCCATTGACTTTTTAAAACTTTTTTTTTGTGGATGAATTGATGGAAAAAATTGTAGAAGAGACGAATAATTATGCTCGCAATAAAATTAGACAAAAAAGGTTATCAAAGCGATCCACGTGGAATACATGGGTGGATCTTACAGGCAAAATTTGAGGCCTTTCTAGGAGTTATTCTACATATGGGTACAATAACTGTTAGCCATCTGCAGGAATATTGGTCCCAAAACTTCAATGCTAAAATTCCTTTCTTTAGTGCTATATTCAGAAGGGAACGATTCATGCAAATCTTTTGGATGCTTAATTTGCATGAGACAGATCCAAACGATCAAAATCTTCGGAGTCGGGTGCAAAAGGTCAGTCATTATTTAGATTTTTTGGACAAAAAGTTCAAGGAACATTTTGTTCCGTCAAGGGAAATTTCCGTTGTTGAGTCTGTAGTTGGATTCAAAGGCAGAATAAGTTTTTTGACTTATAACCCAAGTAAACCAACAAAGTGGGGAATCAGGATATATGTGTTGGCAGATGCTAATACTGGATATATATATTCTATTTTGCCTTACTACGGAAGCTTGACATCAGAAAATGTAGTAAGACCTGACCTTCCTGTAAGTTCACGAGTTGTGCTGCATTTGTGCCAAAATTTACTGGAAGGCAATCCTGGCAGTAAAGAATACCATATATTTACTGACAGGTATTATACAAGTGCGTTGATAGAGCTGACTCGTACTCTGCATCATATTGCTTTTTGCGAAAATTGCTCAAATGGTGGTGGAAATTATTTTTGGGGGGACTTGAGTCATGCAGCGTAAATGCATATTTATTATACAAAATTGACCAACGTCGCCAAAATAAGCGCCCCATGATGCACCTAAAATTTGTTCGGCAATTGGTTGATGAACTTATAGGAAATTATAGACAATCCTCCAAACTTCCTGGTAGACCATCATCAACTGATAAGGAAGAACGATTAGACTGCAAATTGCACGTATTGCGTCAGGGGAGCAAAAAGGACTGTTTGGTGTGTTCCGACAGAAAAGTGGCAGGTGGAAGATGGCAAACTAGTTATATGTGCAGTACCTGTACTCGAAAGCCAGGACTACATATCGGGGACTGTTTCGAGCGTTATCGTACTCTGCAAAATTATAAGATGTAATTGTTTCTCTATGTTGTGCTTTTTATTTTGTTTCTTGTTTGTAGTTTCTTTGTTGTTTTTATTGTCTTTTAGTTAGTTTTGTTACAGTTACTTACTTAAGCCAACTGCCGTACCGTGCTGAAAACACCGGTTCTCGTTAGATCACCGAAGTCAAGCAGCATCGGGCGCGGTTAGTACTTGTTGTTGTTGAAACCCAGACCGTCCGACCTACCAGAAAGGTGTAAGGTAACTGCTTGGACGGTCGGGAAGTGCCACCCAATTCAGACCGGAACCCAGTGGGGGAGGCATCCACAGGGACCGTACCCTCCTTCCCCTACCACCAACCTCTCGGAAGGACTTTCGGACCCACATGTTTAACGTGATCGTACTCCGCATGAACACGGCGGCAGTTTTGGCAGTGGCCGGAATCGAACCCGGGCCTACCGAGTGCAACTCCAGCGCGCTAACCAATGGGCTACCGCGCCCCGCGGTTAGTACTTGGTGGGTGACCACCTCGGAACGCCGCGTGCTGTTGGCCATCTCGGGTGCGGTATCCCCGTGGTTTGCGCGCTAGATTTGCACGCTGCCACATATGCCGCCGTGTTCATGCGGAGTACAATCACGTTAAACATGTGGGTCCGTAAGTCCTTCCGAGAGGTTGGTGGTAGGGGAAGGAGGGTACGGTCCCTGTGGATGCCTCCCCCACTGGGTTCCGGTCTAAATTGGGTGGCACTTCCCGGCCGTCCATACAGTTACCTTACACCTTTCTGGTAGGTCGGACGGTCTGGGTCATCAACATCAACAGTTACTTACTTCTTACTAGTTATAGAAAACAGAAATTCTTTGGGCAAACTGTGATAACTTAACCAAAACATTTCTGTTCGAAGTATTTCTAAGTTGATTTGCTATGGTGGAGGTGCCGGCATTACGTTCCGCCCCTAAATATTGTTTATATAGTTTGTTTATATTATTACATTTCTTAGATTTTTAATGCGGTGTAGTGTAATATACTTAAGTATTCTTAGTAGTTTCAATAAATTATTTTGACACGTTGAAAAATAAAATATTATGTGGCCACATTCCCATCCTAGGCCAAGGGGTGTATTCAGGGGTTATATTTTTAAATTTTTGATTTAAGGATGGTAAACCTTCTAGTTAAATTGGAACACATTTCCATCAAAAAAATTCATCTTGATCGAACATGGAAAAAAATTCCGAGTTATTTGCTAACTTTCTAAAGCATAATTATGAGTGCAAAGGGTTAATGACAGATGATTTTAATATTACGGTCAACTAATCAAAAACTCAAATTTTTAAAGAAGAGAACAGGAAATTTAAAGCAGATGAAAATCAAAAAGAAATGAAGTGAAATGACTTAGAATAATTAAATTCTGCAAAATTTTAAAAATGGAAGATTCTGAAGATGAAAATAGAATTTAAATTAAAAATCACGATAAATCAAAGAATTCTTAAAGGAAATTTAAAATTTAGAATCAAATCTAAGGGAATAAAAAGAATAAATGGAACCACAAATTAGCTAATTTAAATAAATTTAAATTGCTAAAACCTAAAAGGAACAAATTTTGCCATTTGAAACACAATACCAATGGAATGGAATACATTTGGAACAGAAGAATATTAAAACCTAAATAAGTGAAACATAGATAACTAAATATAAGAAAAAAGAATAACAATATGTAAATAAGTCGCCTGGACTCATTTTTGCTAATAAACAAAATTCCTAAAATTAATAAATAACAAAAGCAACCCGACACTCAAACAGTCAAAGGTCTTAATGAAAGTACATGAAAATTCATAATTCAAAAAAGCAGTGATGAAAATGTTTCAAAGTGTTTGTGAGAAGTTCTGCTTTTTTCAAAAACTCCAGCGATTCTGCTTTTTCCGGAAAAATTTCCTCAGCAACTTTGCTCAGGACTGCTGCAATACGTCATTTAATTTCTTACTGTGGTGACAAATCATGAAAATCTAGCATTGATCACTTACAAATCATGACAATATATTTCTTTCTTCGTAAAGTTTGTAAAAAGATTCATTATATATCTTCTGTAAAGTTTGTAAAAAAAAATCTGAGAAACTGTCAATTTATTAGTTTGCAACTGACAACAGACTACTTTTAATAATTCATTGATTAGAAGGTTAGTTAATCTAATTGTGATGTTTCATAAGTGTTCGTAAAGCTAGATTTTAGCTCATTGATTGTTTGGTAAACACTAATATTAATTTACTATGATTTTTCTTCTAAATGCATATAATTTCATAATAAAGAGTTGATTGACATCCTTGAAGAATAATCGCATAGTACTTAAAAGTCCTTGAAATGTAGTTGAAATTTTTTTTTAAGAGAAAGTGTATACCCTGATATATTTTTTCTTAATACTATCCTATTTCTCTTTTACATTTAGGTTCTTAAAAGTGTTGTTGCCAAATTTAATGCTTCCCAGCTAATCACCCAGCGTCAGCAAGTTTCACTTCTTGTTAGAAAAGAATTAATTGAGCGAGCCAGGGATTTCAGTATCATTCTAGATGATGTTTCTATTACTGAACTGAGTTTTGGCAAAGAATATACAGCTGCTGTTGAAGCTAAGCAGGTATGTCCACCGTATTGTAGCTGCTAATTCACCTGGTTTTCTCTAATCAGTTTTAGGCACTTTAGATTTCCCATCAAGAATTTACTTCTGTGTATTTTATGGTTCTACAGTGAAAACTATTTCAACCTCAGCTAGCTTGATAATACTGCTAAATCCACATATGTTTTCCTTACTTTTATTTGGTTTTACATAGCTGCCAACTCTCAAATTTTCACACTTTCTCCCAATTTCCTGAAAAACATGAAAATCTTCCATATTTTAAAAGATTTCAATGAAGTTCCCTTATTTGGTGGAAGTTTAGAATCCCTTTAAGTTCTGAAGTAAAAATTCCTTTCTATATGATAATTGCCAAATTGTATTGTCTTTTGCGAAATGTGATGGTGACAATCAGCAGCACAACCCCTGCTTTAGCGCTAAGTCAACAGAATTGCAAATTTGCTAGATTTTTGCAAATATTTCTGGCCAAGTGATATCAGTCAGTACAGCAACTCTTAATTATAATTTGATGAACTGCAATAAATATCTTATTTTGGAATTTTTTGTATTTTTCTATATAAAAAGTTTTTGTTTTTTTTAAACCAGAGTTTCTTTTTAATTTATTTATAAAGTCTCTTTCTTGATACTCTGAAAAATGACTCAAAATCTCCCCTATTTTTAGGAGCATTGTTATGAGATGGGGATCATGAATATTAGTAGTTATTTACTATTGCTCAAATTTTGATGAAATTTCTGAAATTGTCACTATTAATGACTAAAAAGCTGTATCTGTTAAAAATGAGAAACTAATGCTCGTAGCTGCTCCTAAGTATAGAATGAATTGACTTTTCTTTCAACACACATTATTTTAAACTTCCTAATTCATTTAAATTGCCTGCAAAAAGGAAATATTCCATTGTTGAAATCATTGCAAATTGTAATAGATATTATGAAGAAGATAATTATATTTCTGGTACCAACATACAATACTATCAGGAAGAAATATGAAAAAGTGTTTACATAGGGAAAAGTTCTTGGTCATGATGATTTTGTTGAATTATCTCCTACCGTAATGAGCTACTTTATGTATATCCCCATAACTTCAGTTGAAACTGAAACATCATTCTCACTATTTAAGACAATGTTAACACAGAAGCATCAGTGTTAGCAATGTGAAAATTTCAAAAACATGTAGTTGTGGTGCGTAATTGGAATTAATTATGCAAATAATTACATTCTCGCTGTTCTAGTAGGCATGATTTTGTGTTTTAAATATTAACTTAACATCTTGATACCGGTACATATGTGCCAACTCTACTGAATTTGGCAGGAGACTCCCGATTTCCCGCTTTTGAAGACACATCTCCCGATTTGAATGATTTTTTGAAAAAAATCCCTACATTTAGGGATAATATACCCAAAATTTTCCCTATAAAAGGGATTTTTTAGCTAAGTGGAAAATTTTTCTCTCTTTGATCAAAAGTACGGCCATAAGATTACAGATTCAGATGTGAAAAACTCTGGATTTCGGCCTGAGACACCGGATTACTAACGAAATTCTCCGGCTTTTTTTTTTGTTTGAAATTTATCAATTAACCAGACATGGTATAATTCCTCAGAAATGCTGATTTTCCGCTTTGTTAACACTGATTTCTACCATTCCCGGGATCGTAGAAAATCCAAAGTAAAATGCAGGGTAATGCCAATCAAATTAACATAAATTTACGGCTGCGTGTAATGTAAATTAAGATCTCAATCGCATATTTTAAGAAAGTAATAAATATACTTCTTCAAAAATTATCTAATTCAGCATAAATCGCTAATATGTTATTTTGTTCATTAATTTCGCATAAGCACTGCAATTGTGCAATTTAGTTTGTTCTCATGAATCGCCGAGAGTGCAATAGTATCTTTTTCCATCCATCTCAATCTTCTACAAATTGCATTTTTGATTGACTAAACTAGCTTATTTTCATATTATGATTAATTATTATGGTTAATTTCTTAATTACTTTTGCATAAACAGTATGATTGTGAAATTCGACTAAACTAGCTTATTTTCATATTCTGATTAATTATTACTGTTAATTTCATAATTAGTTTTGCATAAACAGTGCGATTGCGCAATTTAGTTACATCGCATGAATTTCCAAGAGTACGTTAGTATCTTTTTTCATCCATCTCCATCATTTAAATGTTGCATATTAGATCGACTAAACTAGTTTATTTTCATATTATGGCAAATTATTACGGTTAATTTTTTAATTATATTTGCATAATACAAATTTTTCTATTTTGAAAAATGGGCAGTATGAACTCTGTTAAGGGATATTTTCCAAAAAGTGATATTAAAGCAATGATTTAGGCAAATAAAAGTGATGCGGAGTGTGAACGTATTTTTAGCCACCTATGAAAAATTAAAACTTAAGTTTTTCAAATAAATAAATTGGCATTACGTCTGATTTCAATTAGCAGAAACAAGCACAACTATAATAGGTCTTTATTTTCACTTCCTATAAGACGTACAAAATTTTAAAAAGGCCAGAGCGCTTTCGAGCGTAAATATGCTCTTCATCAGTCCCTACATGAAAATAGAAATGATCATTCATATATAGACCAGAAAAAGGTTTTCACCTCAATTTCTAATGATAACCTAGATAACTTGATCGTTATGAAATGTAATTTAAATGGTAAATGCTATGAGCAGCAACTAGATAGTAAATTTAGGCCAAATGTGCAACTTTTATAAAAAATAAAATATAGCTGTCATAAAACTAGTCTTTATTTCTTGTTTATATGTGTATTTATAAATATGTATATAATTCAAATTTAGGGGTGGGGGGAATGGAGATGAAAATAATCCCTATTTTTCCCTAAATGTATGTTATTTTTATACTGCAACGTTGTTATGACATTGAAACGCATGCTTTAAGAAATATACTGAATTTTCTTCAGTGAGGGCAGGTATACCGGTATCATAAGTAGAAATTATTAAATCTTTTGCTATAATGGAGCTATTATTGGAATTATATTTCCGTAGATTTAGTATGTATATCACATTTTTAGTGCCTATTTTGTAAATTTTTAATTCCTAAACTTCTGCATTCTAGTTATTAAGGTTATTATGATTTATTTAATTATGCTCAAGATAAATAAGTTCCACCTTTAATTTCTTTTCTGAATTAGTTTTTCAAATTACCTTTTAAAATAATTTGAGTATCTATTTTTATTTTGTCATTGATTTTGAATTTCATTAAAATGATCTTCTTTTATTTAATGTATTTATCTATTCTTATATTTTGACTATTTTTAATAATAGTATTTTTGTGTGTAGTTAGAATCCTTTGTTTGATTTTCTTCTTGTAATTCCAGGTAGCACAGCAAGAAGCACAGCGTGCAGCTTTTGTTGTGGAGCAAGCAAAGCAAGAGAAGCAGGGAAAGATTGTTCAAGCTGAAGGTGAAGCAGAAGTTGCCAAAATGATATCCTTTTTTCATTATTTAAGTATTTCTTTTCTGAAATTAGCTTACTTTATGGGTGTATAATTATTTCTTTTTCTCTACAATCCATCATTAAAATAAAGGAGAATGGCAGGGGAGTGGATTTCTTTCCAATAAATAAATAAATATTGATTACTATAAATTAACATCATAATCATTGCCTATTTTTTCAATGAGGCCCTTCTCGTAGTTTCTGTATCAGTAATGGCTACATATTAATGTGACCACAGACCTGGAAAAGCCAGTGAATTTTATGCATCTGGAAAAATCAGAGAAATTCCTTTGAAAGTCGGAAAACTGAATTTCTCCGATATATTTTTTTTTTTTTTCATTTTCTGATCTTATAGTTTTCTTTTAGCTGAATGAACAATGCTTGCTCATTCCATGATATCATATTTTTCGTCTCACGTCACAAGACGCATCACTCATCTCCTTTAAATATACGTCCAACTCTTTTTTTTTTTTTTTTTTTTTACACAGTAGACACGTTCCTTAGAAATTTGTGTAAAAAAAGATAAGTTCCCTATAGTAAAATTGGGGATACGTTCAATGTTATCCGAAAACCGTGTAAGATGAAATAAAGAGCTACATTTAGTTTAAAATTGTTGTAAAAAAAGTGCTGAAAACTGTAAAAGTTCTGATATGCATACAAATGATATATACATACATATGCAATTTTATTGAGCAATAAAACTTGTTACTGGTGGATCCCCTTATTTGATAACATTATAGCAGTGCTCAGTGCTGCCTAATTTTTGAAGTGTGGTAAAAACGTGAATTTTTTTATACATTGGTACCGAAGACTGCAATTTATACCAGACCGCTCATGGTCATGTACATAAGTATAAGACAATAACTTTGAAATCGTGTTAGATTAAATAAATTTTTCAAAAAAGGAAGACTTTTTTTAACCGTGTAACTTCAAATTCGTGTAAAAAAATAAAAGCGTGTAAAATAAAGTTGGGTATACTTTAACCCAACAAGAGGCTGGAAGGAGAGTCAACAGGCGACATGACCTCGATGAACATCCTTCGAGGGGGAATCTTTCTGGGAATTATCAAAGAATTTCAAAATGAATTTCTTGTGACTACTCTGCTTAAATTTCTACAGGATAAAAGAAAGGGATATACCATAACAATATAAGGGAAACTTCAGCAATATATTTAAGCACAAATATAATAATGCAGCATACAGTTGTTTCAAGAATACACTGAATCCCCTTTGTCAGTGTAAGAGAACCAACAAACCCAAAAAGACAAAATGGGTGCAAATAGAAGAGATAGATACCCAAGACCAAGATTAAGAGTCTGAGAAAGTCAATCAAAAGCAGAATGAAGAACAGTCCATCCAATCCGAAATGAGAACTAACTCATAAGGTCGGTATGTATTTGAAACGCAATATGAGACCCAACAAGACAAAAAAATAAGTCAAAGTGATACATAACAGCCCCAAAGGCTGAAAATGGAAAAAACTGAAGATAAAAATTTGTCCTAAGTCTGAGGAAGTGCCCTGAAAATTTCCCCATAAGTAGGAGGTACCTATAGTAGGCTGTAAAAGTGGGTATTGCCCTTACAATGGGCTTTATTGAAAAAGCAAGGCAGGACTTATAGGATGATCTTTTTACATCTGTGTTTTATATATGGGACCTTATTTCAACCCTTTATGCTATACATGGAATACTAGAAAATGTACCCTGCATTGCTGAGGATTTAAAGTAAGAGCTGCACCACATAGCCATATGTGTATCCATGCAACAGTATTTTATAAATTCATATTTAAATATCTTGTGTGAACTATTTTATAAAAAAAAAACTTAAAAACGCATGTATATCCATTTGAAAGTACAATTGCATTTATTTAAAGCTAGTTTAAAATAGGAGGTGAAATAGTTTTGAGCACTGCCTGTTACACTTTCTGTTCTTCATATTATCTTTTATGTCAGGTTTTGACATTTGTTTTTAGACAATAGATGCTGCTACATGATGATTCCTTTATATGAGTTAATAAGTCCATTGTAGTTTGTGAATCTTGGTATTATGGTTCTCAGATCAACCTGATACTGTAAACATAAATTTAAATTAAGTGCAATCCTAATCGCTTTTGGCACAGAAGATTTTGTGTCATTATTACTTAGCTTGCATACAAATGTTTGAATGTCTATGCCTGTGTGTGAAAGGGTGGTGTAATTTCTAATGGACTGTTAACAAAGTGATGCTCTCTTTAGTAATCTGATAGCAACATTTTATCTCTATATATGAAATTGGAAGTCTGTCCAGTTTGTTCTGCATACAAATCATTTGACCAATCTCTACTTTTAATATGTAAAAAAAAAATTAACTGAACTTTTAATTATTTTTGGCTCTTATCTAATAAAATTCAATAAAATTTGTACACTTCCTGTTATAAGAGACCCAATAATTTATTCCCCTCACCAACACAATCAATCATGTCCACTCTGTTACCACATATTTTTATTTGTTTATTTTGTAAAAAAATAAATAAACTAAAATATACCTTTTACTGTTTATATATATGAAGTAAGTGTCATAAATGTCCAATAATTAAAAAAATTACAATTTGTGGGACTGTGATTATATTTTATGGCCACTTTGTTACTTTAGCTCAGCCTATACTACACATCATTCCTTGTTGACAAAAATGAGGTATAAATATTGTGCAGATATCAGTTAATTATATCCATTATAAGATTTACTAAATACATGTTTCAAATATACAAATTTCAAAGTTAAAATGCTATTTTAATTGCGTTTTAACATTGATTCTACATGTACACTTAAGCGAATAACATTTTGTGCCTTCTGATCAATGGGATTATGTGTCATCTGGCCATGTTATCTTTTTTTGCCAATTGGCCTATGTAACAATGAGTGTCTTAACCACCATATATTGTGTTCTTTGATAGTGTAGCTATATTGTTTGGAGCAATGGCACTTGTGTGAGCATGATTTACCATGTGCCAGTATGGTAAGTCATGATGCATGATGTGAGCCATGTGCATGATGTGAGCATGACTTACCATGTGCCAGAGTAATATAAATTTATGCTTAAACTTTTGTAACGCTCTATTTTGAAAGAAAATTAAAGTGGCTGACAAGGGAATTTTCAATCATTCTTGGCTAGAAAGGCCAAAATTATAAAGATTAGCTTAAGTGTCATTTGACAAATATGCATCTCTTAAAATGTATAAATATTTTATCAGTGGACGAAAGAAAGCATGTTTAAGTCTCATACAAGAACATATTAAGAACAAAAAATACTCTGAGCTTGAGAAGCAGCAATCATATTCACAGTGTATTACGAGTGCGGGGAATGGGGCTGTTTCAGTTTCAAAAGTTGTGTTTTGGCACATGTTTTCAGACAGTGTTATTGCTATTATAATGCATTGTTGTTATATCTTTAAATCCTTAGCAAATTTTAAAAGCTTGTTTCAAAAATATTTACATACACTAACATGAATTCCCCCCCCCCCCCCCCCCCAGTAAGCTG
Organism: Amaurobius ferox; assembly: GCA_951213105.1. Taxonomy (NCBI): domain Eukaryota; kingdom Metazoa; phylum Arthropoda; class Arachnida; order Araneae; family Amaurobiidae; genus Amaurobius; species Amaurobius ferox. The sequence continues at coordinate 166,631,651 of OX578134.1, read as the reverse complement.
CACAGAATATTAACAATTGCTCTTATTGTAGCATTAAATTCCTCCACCTATTGCCCTTTCACAATATGCCATTTGCTCTCACACTAATCCATCAGACCCTAAATGATCTTTAATCTTATAAAGGCTGATAGACATTATTCTCATTACCTTACATCATATATATACAAAAGGTAACATAATGAACATTGAATAAACATACTCGTCTCAATTTTTCAATTAAAATTTTCTCTCAAGAAATGTGTAGTAAGGTATACTGACAATAGTAGGTGATTATTTAAGTGGGTTTTGCCATCTCTTGGTAATTTCTATTCTCTACTTCGGTAATATAGTTGACATTAAAAATGAAAAACCTGAATTTGTGGGACAAAATATATGAAGTCGTGGAAAGAAAAACTGTTTAATAAATTTAGCCATTTAAGGCTTAGTAGAAGATCAAGTAAATAAGCTTTCATTGTATGTGCCTTTAGTAAAAAGTATTTATTTTTCCTAATAAAATTATCATTGTTTCATTTGTTTAGTTTTTGTAATGGGACAAGCAAATTGTAGCAAGTACAAAGGTGTTACATATAAACTTTTTTTGTGTTTTAGTAGTTTATGATTTTGAAAGTATTGAACTAATCTTTGGGAAGTATATTTGAATTTTAGATCAACATTTTCAAGGCCTTGAGAGTACTTGAAAATTCCCATTTTCTTGGTTAAATCCTTGAAAGTGCTTGAAAAAGGCATGGGTTAAAAGTGTTCTGCAGATTCACAGCATTGCTGTTTTTTGTTTTTTTAAATAGAAGTTCTGCTTTCTCTGGAAATTTCCCTAGCACTTACGTTATATCTGAAAATTTCCTAAACAACATTGCTTTTTCCCCAAAAAAATTTCCTAAATGACTTCAACATTAAGCAATGTTAGTTTGCTATGATTTTTCCTCTCTGAAACACACAAACTTCATAATATGGAAAAAATGTTCTTGAAAAATAATTGCTTGGTACTTTATAGTCCTTGAAAAGTGCTTGAAATTTTTTTTAAAGAAAGTGCACTCACCCTGAATGTAACATTGCTTTTCATTCTCTAACATTTCTTACCAGATGGCTCCAGTTTTTGTGGAACTTGTTCAATAGTCAAGAATGTTTCCTGTATGAGGCATATACAGAAACATTTGATCTCTTTATCAAATTCGGCTGTAAGTTTCATTAAACTAAAAAGATATAACATTCTCCTGTGAAAATTTTTGAAGCTGGTCAGTTGGGAAAAGTTGTCAGGTATAGCAAACTTGTTACTAAAAAAAAAAGTATCTCAAGGCCAAGAGCTCAGCATATGTATTTATTTAAATTCAATTAAGTAACATTTACATTTTATATTTTAATTCATCTCTGATGCTCAGTTGTCTTCAGTTTTTTCATAATCAGACTATTGGATATGGTCTTTTTAATGAAATAAGCATTAGATTTAGGGTGTTTGTTCTATTTCATATGATTCCTTTAGAAAGTTTATTTCATTTTAAATTAAAAAAATTTTACGAGCTCAGCAGTGTTTACAGGTATAGCCAGTTCAATAGCTGCTAGTTTTGCCAAGCTTTGTAAAGAATCTTTTGAGTTCAGATGTTGAAATTTTTAACATTATTTGGTTTCAATCTAGATCTTTTATATTGCTGCCCTTTATGACCTCACTTTACAGAACTTCCATTTTTAAAATAATGTTCAAAAAGTATTTCAGAAGACACAAATGCTTAATTACGAATCATAAGATACAATTTGTAGCTGGGTAGTCTGTAAAATTAGCTGGATGGTGCACCCATTAATAAAGGCCCAGGAGAACACAGAGTATTGTACGTTCAGACGCAATACAAGAAAATTAGTCCATTTGAAATGTACTCTGGAAAAGAGTGATCACTAAAACAAATAAATTTTCATATTTGCCCATTATGTCTGTTTTTAATATATTTTTTTTTTAAATATCATTTTCCCCCCTACTATGATAGAAACATTGTAAAGTTCAGTGGGCACTCATGTTTTTTTTATTTGTAGTTTTCGTATGTAATTCGGCTTTCTTTTGTATTATAGTATTTTATATATACAAAAATGCTCATGGATGCTTTCACAGGGATGTTGCCACATGATGATTCCTTTTTATGAGTTAATAGCCCATTGTGGTTTGTGAATCTTGGCATCATGGTTCTCAGATTGACCTGATGCTGTAAACACAAATCTAAATAATAATGAAGTGCAATCATAATGAACCACTATTGGCACAGAAGTCTTTGTGCCATTTTGTCTTAGCTTGCATACATAAGGTTTGAATGCATGGAGGAATGGTAAATGGAGTGAAAGAAGAGTGTTATTTTTAATGGGCTGTTAACAAAGTGATGCTCTCTTTAGTAATCTGATGGCAGGATTTTGTCCTTTGACACTGACTCGATTTTATTAGTTTTCCCATGCATTTCCTTTAACTTGGTTGTTAGGCATACTCTATTTATCTTGTTCAATGTTTATTTCAGTAAATTCCTGTATGTCATTGAATACTTAGCCCTTATGCTAATAGCACGCCTTCCATTTGTTTTTCATTTTTATTACTCTGTGGCATAACCATTATTAAAATCAGACCTCCCCCATACATTTCTCAAATACAGTGGTATCAATGAATGTCTGAAAACTGCAATATTTTGCTGAAATAGTGTTACTCATACGGATTTTTTTTATAATTTCTATTATATATAAATATCAACTAGCTCTACATGAGTGCAAAACTATTACCTTAATAATAATTTATATTTAAATGGTATAAATGGCATCTATATAAATTTTCATTTATAAACAATTAACTTTCAAAGCCACATTAAAATAAAATGGTTGTTTTTAAGTTAGCAATACCTCAACCAAGCCCATAAATTAGATTTATTTATAACATACTAGTCTATGTATAAAACTTTATACAGTCTTTTATTTAATATTATATTACAGTATTTTCAATTATAATTATGGTTTGTTTGCCTTAATAAGTCTTAATTAGGGGATGCAATTTCTAAAAATCCTGGATACTTAAAACTGAGAAAAATTAGAGCTGCCCAAAATATTGCCCAGACAGTAAGTATATGCTTGCGTTATTCCTCTGTGATTTGAAATATATAACTAATTTACTTTTTATTTTTTGTGCATTTGTGTAAAGTATGAATTTACAGAATGTCCACCAGTCAAGAAAGTCGGGAAAGTTAAGAGAAAGTCATTAAATCAAAAAACTGGCAGGAAAGTTAAGAAAAAGTCGTTAAATCAAAAAAACGGTCAGGAAAGTTTAAAAAAACGCTAAATCAGAAAGTGGTCAAGAAGTCGGGAAACACAAACGCTGTCAGCAAAATCAATAAATCAGGGGATCTGAAAACATCCAAAAAGATCAATAAATGAGGAAATCTGAGAACATCTAGAAATGTCAATGTCAGGAAATCTGAAAACATCCAGAAAGGTCAGGAAATTTGAAAACAGTCAGGAAGGTCAAGAAAGTCGGGGAAAATAAACAATGCAAAAGTAAAGTTATTTTTTCATATTCATAACAAACCCAGTTTTTGATTCCTCACAAATGGAACTATTTTCTACTTGTCTTTATTTCGTCCATTCACTTGAAATGATGCAACTGGTGTTTATTGGCTATCAGCCAACTAGCACTAAACCAGGGTTTGTATTTATGGCATTTTACAAAAGAAAATTCAATTTGGCATTAGTGTTATTATGTGTACAAAAGTATTGAATGTTATATACAAAAAAATATTTGTTAAACATGTAAAAGCGTTTTCTAAGTGTTAAAAGACTTTTCTGCTTTCACATTCAAATGTATAAAGTTAGTTGATATAAAACATGTATAACACAATAACGTAATAGTGGTAAGTACTAAACTCCAGAGTTCAGATCCGTCTCCCTGGTGAGAAGCGAAACTACAACTCAATGGCTGGAAGTAATAAATGACAAGTAAAATAGCACGTGAAAAGAAGACTCTATATATTTCATTATAGTAAAGGAACATTCTTTAATTTTCTTTATGAAGCACAGATAAGACATTATTCGTAATTTAAATTCAATTTTCCAAAAATGGCAATTATAACTCCTTCATTCATGAGTTAGGTTTCTAACATTTGTTTCAGAACAATATATCTAGCTTGAAAATCTTTTAGTATAGATATTACCATAATTAAATAACCTTTTCAACAATATAATATACCAGGGGAGATTGATACAGATCTATTACTTTTAAGCTGGCTTTTTACATTTAAAAATTCCATAGACTTACAACCAGCAATTCAATTTTACAATCTCCCAATTAAAGGAAAATAGTATACGAACCCAGATTTCGGTTCGGAGGGGCTCTGTCGGTCGGATACCATACTGAGAGCAATTTTACACAAGTTAATTTTATAAATTTAAAATAGTTTCATTATTAAACTATAACAAAATCTATATGCGACCGACAGCCCTCTCGTCCATGGTAAGCTCTGTATTTCATCCAAGCGCGTACCTCTACATTTACCTCGCTGACGTCACAACAACATATACATATCACGCGTACCAAAACCGAGCATTGGAAAATAATCAACAAAATAAAATTACACTCAACGGCTTTTTTTCTTTCTCCGCTGACTGGCAGGCGAGCCTATTCAAGGTCGCACACACACTCCACGGTTTGCTCTAATTCCGACAGAAAATCGTCTGAGAGCTTCTACATTTACATGACAAGAAAAAGAGCATTTTTAAAACAGAAATACGCATCGCAGATTTCGATGCCACAAATATCTTCCCCCTCCGGCAAAAAATTTTTCAACCGCAGGGCAGGAAAATTTTCTCCAAGAGAATCCTGTAGAAGCATCACCTCCAGCAGGGCGATCGCAGAAACAGCAACTGCCGCAGGCAATTTTGCACAAAAATTTTGAGGGTGAGCAATGTACGTCTACACTACCACCACACTCAAGGAGTCCAGAGACTTGCGCAGGGTCCCCGTTGTCCAAGAGTCAAAACATCAAAACATGGCCAAAAGAGGACACAATGCTGTCCAAAAACTGCTATAGGATCCTTTCAAAGAAAACACACAGTTAAAACATATGCAAATATACTGAAATACACAAAATATGCTCTTATCAAACTTTCTCAAATTCTTCAAATAAAAAAAAATACACCTGTAAAATACACTAAAGATTCCTGCTGTGTAACTGTACAGAAAAATATGTTTCCAGAAGGAGTAAAATCAGCGGGGAACTATACGGGTTGCCATCAAAATAAAATGGGTGTGTATGAAAATGAGAAAAAAAAAATATCCCGCGTGCTGGGCTTCTGGTGCATCCAGACGAAAACAGGACAGCCACGGTCCAAAGCACTTGTCAATTCAGCAAAGATGAGAAACCCAACTCCAAAGCGATGAGTCCTCCATCACGACATCACTCCTCCGACACACAGGGGTTCCAGAAGATACGTTTCTCGCCTCCGCACTGGAAACAACGGCGAGATCTGTCCAGCCTCGACCAGGTGCAGAAAAAAGCCGGGATTTTAAAATGCTTCATTCACTTCCCCCTCGAAACACAGGGTGTAGCTTGTTTGTGTAAACACCTGCAATTTACTCAAAAAAGAAAAAACATATGCAACATTGAACTCAAGGGACAATGGTGACTGACGAAACTACTGTACTCATTGTACCAGTAGGGAAGTGGACTTGTAAAAATGTAAACATGAAATTGCAGATCAAATAAAAAATATATGTAAAGCAGGAACAGAAAAACACATGAAATAAATTTTCAAAAACAGAAATATTCAAAATTTTTTCAAAATCAGGTAAGTTGTCAGAAGTGTCAACTCATGCACTTCACAACAGTTTTTCATGTCAGGTATTCAAAATTCTGCACATCTGAAATTAAAATTTTCATCACCACATGATATTAAATTACTTGAAATTATTGTAAATATTGAAACTTATTGCAGAAGAGGTTCCATCACAACCTCAAATAGATGAACTTGATCAAACACAGTCATCAATCAGAAAAGTTTTTCGAAGAGCTTCAAAACAAATCACAAAAACTCACAGTTCAAAATTACGAAAAGTTTCAAATTTCCAGATTTGAAAAGTTTATCCAAAGATAATCAAAAGTTTTTGTAGAGTGAAAAGTTTCTGTCGATAACACACACATCACAAAATTAAAATTGCATATAAATTCAAAACAGTAAAATTAATAAAAATTTTATATTTTCACAGATGAAGCATGTTTCACAGATGAAATAACCTTCCATTACAATGGGTCAGAGATGTGTGTAAATAAAATATTTAGAATAAACAATAATAAATTTCAATAATCAGATTCAATACTTTCAGAAAAATTATGCACAACAATCAATTAAGCTTAAATTTCAAGATTCCAAAAATTTAACAAACTGCATTAACAATTACTGCATCACAGAAGAAGAAGATTTTGAACATTGTTGTGCACAGATGAAAAACTGGATTAATTAAATTGTCTAAGAGAATATCGACTGTTCACTATAGGACGCTGCTGGTTTAAAGCTCTATTGTAGACCACTCTGGTATGACGGTTATCACAGTTTGTGTGACTGGAAGAAGAAAGTTGTTTGTTTACATTATTTGGATCACTGGAAATTGGAGCACTGGAATTTGGAGCACTGGAAACAGGTTGTTTGTTTGCACGGCGCTGAGAACTGGAAATTGGAGCACTGGAATTTGGTCGCTGGAAAACACTCGAGGTTGATGAGGACACAGTTTGTTTATCACGACCAAGTGCACTATCTTTTGGAAGAGTTTGAAGCTCAACTCTTCTAGGTGGTAGTAATGTAAGTCTGTTGACATGGACTCTCTGCTCGTTCTTCGGATTTAGAACATGTTGTATTATAAAGTTAACTGGAGAGATTTTCTTGATCACCTTAAATGGACCTCTATTATATGAAGAAAGTTTTTTGGACTGGTCGCGTGGTAAATATGGTGTGTAAAGGTACACATGGTCATTTACTTTAATCACAGGTTGTTTTGCACCTTTATGTTGTTGTTGCATTTGACTCTGTTGTGCTTTATCCAGATTAACTTTAACAATTTCATATATTTTCTTTAATCTATATTCCAAATCTTGACCATAATCATGCACAGAATCATATTTTGTGCTTTTAAATCCTGTTAAAAGGGTATTTGGTACTGTTAAATCTCTGCCATACATGAGGTATGCAGGAGTTTCTCCAGTTGATGCATGAACAGCATTTCTGTGGGCCAGAAGGGCAAAAGGAACTGAACGATCCCAGTCGTCTTTTTCTTTATATGCAAGATTCTTCAAATTTCTGAGTAAAGACTTGTTTGCTCTCTCGCAGAGGCCATCAGATTGGGGATGATAGCTAGTGGTACTATGTTTGATGATTCCCAACTTCTTGTATAGGCTCTGAGCAGCTTTTGAAAGAAAATTCGACCCTTTATCTGTAATCAGGTGGTGGGGAATACCGTGAGACGATATGAATTTCTCAAAACATTCCAAAATTTTCTCTGAAGTAATAGATGATAATGGGTAAGCTTCTGCCCATCTTGTGAAATAGTCTGTAATGACCAAAATATACCTTTTCCCAGAATTGGAAACTGGAAAAGGGCCTATACAATCCATTGCCACTCTTTGGAAGGGAAAATCAGATGTATCAAACTTCTGTACTGGTGCTTTCAAATTTCTGAACCCATGGTTCATGACACAAACATCACAAGAACTGACATAATTCTGTGTTTGAGTGTACATGTCTTGCCAATAATACTTTCTGCTGATACTAGACAGAGTTCTGCGAAACCCACAGTGAGCAAATGCAGGACAGTCATGGTGCAGCCACAAAATTTCAGATACCAATGACTGAGGTACTACCAATCTTTCATTAAATTCGTGTCTTCTTTTGGGGTGCTTATGTGTGCACCACAATGCATTTTCTCTCTCGAAAAAGGTTAATCTTTGTGGAAATGGAGCCACTTTTTTTTCTAAGAAATTCTTAATTTTGTTGCATCTGCTATCAGATTTTTGAGCGTTAACTATTCTAGTAAACAAAGTTGGTTCCACTGTCAATTGCTCTAAATTTTCACTCTGAATATTTTCTTCATCATTTACATTTGTATTAATTACATTCACCTGTTGAATTTCTGAACTTTTTGAAGATTTCTGATTTTGTGCAAAATTTACTTTCTTTGGTTTTTGGGCATTAGCCGAATTTTTAGCACTTGCAGAATTCTTTGATAATGGATTTTCCTTGTCACCGACACATCTTGATAAGTAATCAGCCACAATATTCGCCTTTCCTGGCTTATGAATGATCTCATAGTCAAACTGGGAAAGAGAAGCTATCCAACGTGAAAGTCTGGATGTTGGATCCTTGAATTTGAAAATAAATGAGAGGGAGTGCTGATCACAATAAATTGTGAAATGAGCTCCAATTAAATAGTGTTTGAAAAAATTTGTTGCCCAGACTACAGCTAAAGCTTCACGCTCAACAACACTGTATCTGGTTTCAGCATCATTTAGCTTCCTGCTGGCATATGAAATAGGGTGTAAAAAACCATTTTCATCTTGCTGTGAAATATATGCTCCAAGTGCATATTTAGATGCATCTGTGTGCAATATGAATTTCTTTTTAAAATCAGGTAAAATCAAAATTGGTTCTTTTAAAAGTTCTTTCCTCAAAATGTCAAAAGATTCTTGAGCTGCTTCATTCCACTTAAATTTTTCACCTTGTTTTGTTTTTAAAAGTTGTGTGAGGGGCAAAGCAACATCTGCAAAATTCTTCACAAATTTTCTATAAAATCCTGTGAGACCCAGAAATTGCCTCACATTCTTTATGGACTTTGGCGTCTTAAATTTCTGAATTGTTTCTAGATTGTGTGGATCAGGTTGCACTTTCCCATCTGAGACCAAAAATCCCAGATATTTAATTGTTCTTCGAAAGAAGTAACACTTTGAAGGTTTTAGTTTTAAGTGATGTTCTTGCAATTTTAAAAATACTTCTTCCAATTTCTGTATATGTTCTTCAAAGGATTTTGAAGCCACAACTATGTCATCAATGTAAACATTCGAAACACCTGCCAAGACCAATGACATTAATCTCTGGAAAGATGCAGGGGCATTTTTGAGTCCAAAAGGAGTGCGACACCACTCGAAATGGCCTTTGTTGGTTGAAAAAGCTGTCTTTTCACAGTCATTCGGGTCCAAACAAAGTTGGTAAAACCCAGAAGTAAGGTCCAGAGTAGAAAAATAAGTTGCTCCAGCCAAATTGTCGATGAGCTCACTGATATTAGGAATTGGATATGGTTCGTCAATCATGACTTCATTTAACTGCCTAAAATCACAGACCAAACGATATGACCCATCTGCTTTCTTGACAAACAGGACCGGCGTATTATAAGGCGAAGTACTGGGCCTAATAATACCCGCACCAAGAAGTTCTGTAACCTGTTTATTTAATTCTTCTTGAAGGTGATGAGGCACTCTGTAATTTTTCTTTTTTATTGGTATGTTAGTTCTTAAATTTATTGTATGGAAAATTGTATCACAACCCTCAATTTCTGAAACCGACTTTGCAAAAACTCTACGATGCTTTTTAAGAAGTTCCAATAACTTCCTCTTCTTCTCTCCATATAAGTGACTTAAGTCAAAGTCACCACCCCATGCTTCAAATTTTTCATTATTTTCAATGGGTGTGTGGTCAGTTACTGTATTTACTGGCAATGCTTGTACTTCTTTAATACTTTGTAATTTTGCAATTTTCATTTTCTTGTTCAAATTAATTACATTTTCAGAAGGATTTGCTATTTTCACATACAAATAATCTTTTCGAGGTGTCTTGTACACTGCTCTTGCCACAAAAAATTCTTTTTCTCCCTCAAGCGGTTCAATCAAAATAGTATCATTATCTTGAAATTTATGATTTATTCTAATTTTTACAAAAGATTCAGTAAGTGGATTAAGTTTACTTTTTTGAAATACAGTTGCAACAATAAATTTATTTTCTTTAATTTCATTAATAACGTTGATTCTCTCTTCCTTTTCATTATAAGTGTTTTTGTACAAAGGTGGTCCCAAAACTGAGTTATTCGGGCTGGTCAGAAAGTAAGGAATTTCCTTCCGATTTGCATTGTTTACATTCGTGAATGTCTGTCTGTCATGTACCTTTTCATTTCTATTTCCAAAATTCTGATCAAAATTCCTAAATAAACTTCGTCTTTCCAAACAACTATCTTCTTGTAAGCTACAGACATTTGCCAGTGAAAATTCCTGACTGGAAAAATTTTCTCTGCTTTTAAATGGAATATTTTGTCCACACATGATCATGTTATTGTTTTCAAAATCGATTACAGCTTTATTTTCTGTTAAAAATGAGTTTCCAATGATAGCTTTATAATTTGATGGTGCAGGAGAATTCAAAACCCAGAACTCAAGAATAAAGTTTTCATCCTGTATGGTTAATTTAATTGAAATTTTATAATTCACAATTGTATCTCCTCCGTTAAATCCACGCAGTACAGCAGGTTTTCTATGCACTGTATACTGTTTATCGAATAAATTTAAAATTTCTTCATATGTGATATTTATGCTGGACCCTGTGTCAATTAGCATATTCATGGAATTTCCTGCAAGTTTAGCAGAAATAACAGGCAAGTTTGTTGCATTTTGAGATGCATTTTGCACGATGGTGCTGATTTCATAACTATTACCAAAATTTCCAAAGCTCTTTCTTGAATTTTGGTTCAAATTTCCAAAATGTACTTGATTGGCTGATCTGTCTTTTCTAAAATTTCTTCTATTAAAGTTACTTTTGTAGCCGAAATTTGTGTTATTACTATGATTTGTTCTAAAATTTGGACTTTTGTAAATATCGAAAGTATTTCCTCTATTGTTGTTGTTTCCTCTAGCTCTTGGAGTAGCCGGAATAAAATTATTTCTTTCACCAGGTTTCCTGTAACTACAAAATCCTCTCTGTTGATTTACTTCTCTACGGAAGTTATTTCTGCTTTCTTCTCTCCTCGGGGTAACCGGAATTCTTCTTTCAAATTTTCTTCTATTTCTGCTTCCCGGGGATATGTACGTCTTCATATTTGATCGAAAATTTCTTGATTTAGGTGTTCTAGGGGATTTCTGTGTTACGCTATTATCATTTTCTTCCCATATTTCTTCTTCGTCTTCCCAATTTTCTTCCTGTCTGTCCCTTTTTTCTAGTTCATTCTTAAGTTCATCTAATTGATTACTTTGAATTTTAAGTAGTTTTTCTAATTCTGTTATTTTCTCATCCTCTAAATTTTTCTTTTCAACCGAATTTACTTCTAAATGTTCTTCATTTTCGTTTTTACACTGCTCTTCAAGCACCGCTAACTCTTTAGCTGATTCAAATGTTTTCGGATTCTGCGCTAGGACTAATCTTCTAAAATCAGGATTTAATCCCCTTATAAATGCATTTTTCAAAAGCGCTTTTCTTATGGAGTAATTATTGTTCTTTTCTAACTCTTCAGGTACCGCTACGTACGAAGCCGATTCAATTCGCACAGCGAACTGGCGAACCGTTTCTCCAGATTTCTGTCTTATATTTACTAGCTCAGCAATTCGCTTTGCCATATCTTGTGTATTTTCAAAATTATCCCTAAGAGCCAAAATTAATTCATCATAATTCTTCGAATTTTTTAAATTCGGAATGCCGTTTACTAGCCGACTCGCTGGACCAGACAGTTTCATTTTCAAACAAAAAATTTTCTCTTGAGACGTCCATCCCACATTCTCTGATATCAACTCCAATCTATCTAAAAATGATTGAAGTGAACTATCCTCCGCTCCGGAGAACTCTGGAACCGAGTTCCAAAATTGAGTCTTCCCGATGTTTGATTTAGCAGTCCCAGTGGTGCTCACAGAAAGTGACCGACGCTGAGGAGGTGAGCGTACCGGTGAAGGTGAAGCCTGTCTGACATTGTTAACGTTCCTTTGAACTTGTGAGTTACTTCTCACATTTCTTTTCCTTCTGCTTTGTCTGCCTGACATTTTTAATTTTTGTTCTTAAATTTCTTTTTAACAAATGTCTATTTTAATCAAATCGAAAATGTGTCGTGTAAAAAGTGTTCTTGTTGTGAAAAATGTTTATATGTCAAAATATGCAGCAATTTCATAAATGAATTTCATTTGCAAATATATACTGACTTACTTCGGTGGTATCAAAAACCACATTCATTTCTGCATCTGTACATATTATAAATACATTTTCTTTTCACAAAAATATCAAATATATTTTTATTTCAACTCTTGCCATTTCAAAATCATTTTTAGAAACCGAAAATAACACAAATATTTTTTTGAAATCGAAAGTATTCCAGCACTCAGGGAGACAAAAGGGCACACGGCGCAACCCAGGTTCGAATCCTGGTCACGGCACCAAACATGTAAAAGCGTTTTCTAAGTGTTAAAAGACTTTTCTGCTTTCACATTCAAATGTATAAAGTTAGTTGATATAAAACATGTATAACACAATAACGTAATAGTGGTAAGTACTAAACTCCAGAGTTCAGATCCGTCTCCCTGGTGAGAAGCGAAACTACAACTCAATGGCTGGAAGTAATAAATGACAAGTAAAATAGCACGTGAAAAGAAGACTCTATATATTTCATTATAGTAAAGGAACATTCTTTAATTTTCTTTATGAAGCACAGATAAGACATTATTCGTAATTTAAATTCAATTTTCCAAAAATGGCAATTATAACTCCTTCATTCATGAGTTAGGTTTCTAACATTTGTTTCAGAACAATATATCTAGCTTGAAAATCTTTTAGTATAGATATTACCATAATTAAATAACCTTTTCAACAATATAATATACCAGGGGAGATTGATACAGATCTATTACTTTTAAGCTGGCTTTTTACATTTAAAAATTCCATAGACTTGCAACCAGCAATTCAATTTTACAATCTCCCAATTAAAGGAAAATAGTATACGAACCCAGATTTCGGTTCGGAGGGGCTCTGTCGGTCGGATACCATACTGAGAGCAATTTTACACAAGTTAATTTTATAAATTTAAAATAGTTTCATTATTAAACTATAACAAAATCTATATGCGACCGACAGCCCTCTCGTCCATGGTAAGCTCTGTATTTCATCCAAGCGCGTCCCTCTACATTTACCTCGCTGACGTCACAACAACATATACATATCACACGTACCAAAACCGAGCATTGGAAAATAATCAACAAAATAAAATTACACTCAACGGCTTTTTTTCTTTCTCCGCTGACTGGCAGGCGAGCCTATTCAAGGTCGCACACACACTCCACGGTTTGCTCTAATTCCGACAGAAAATCGTCTGAGAGCTTCTACATTTACATGACAAGAAAAAGAGCATTTTTAAAACAGAAATACGCATCGCAGATTTCGATGCCACAAACATATTAATGAAATGAAGAGCAATTTTGCAACAGTATCGCCAAAAACTGTATTTATATGCAATCTGCTTGCATTGACTGAAATTCTGATAATTATTACGTATTTCATACAGAAACTATTTTTCAAATGCATTATTAATGAATAACTTTTTTTTTTATAACATTAAAATAATGGTTTGGGTACTTAAAAATGCAGCCATTTCAAAATACATTAGAATTTTTGTTTGATCCATTCTTCTATTGCAATATAGTTTGTACTCTGTTAAGGTTCTGATTTAGTTGATCCATTTAAATAATTTTTCTGAATTTCAAAAAAAACTTTAAAATCCCCCCCCCCCCCCCCCTTTGCACATTTTGAGGTTTTTCACTTAACCTCACAATCATGCCTGATAGAGAACTTGATGATCTTCATTTTAATATCATAAATATTGAGACGGACTCTAAATTTTTGTCATATCTTCTATGTATTGTCATAAGTACAAAAATGTATTATTAGCTGCCATTTTTGTTTCATAACATTTTAATAAAGAATAACTGAAATTTTTTAGATCTACTATAAAATGTAAAATGCTATTTTTGGAGTTTGCTAGTAGACCTATGTTACAGATGATAGTTTAATATTTGTAATCTGTCACAAGTCTCTGAAATCATGTTCCATGTCCATTTATTATTTTATTGACATCTTGCTAAATATATGATCTAAATTCATTTCAGAGATTAATTAAAAGACTGTTATCTTTGATGTTCTGTAACAAACTTTTATCTCCAAATTTGATTTTTGCAAAATGACGGTAATGCTTTTTGATGCAATGCCACAATAAATTTGCTTAAATTTTGCACTATAATGTAAAATGAATCTTGTTCTAACCAACACCTCCTCAATTTCTTCTTTCTGGGATCAAACTATTTACAAAAGAAGTTCCTCTAACGTGAATGCATAGGTCTATGTGATGAGCATAATAGTTGATTGATGTATGACTCATAACACTATTGAAAGTGACTGGCAGGGGTTTACTAAAAGTGCCAAGCAGAAAATCTCGAAATATCAATTTTTGAGAAAACTGTTTAGTGTCTTTCCTGTAAACACAAAACTAAAAAAAAAAGTACATTTTTAGTCTAGTGTACATAGTATAGGAAAGTTTTCTGAGATAATTTTAATATACAGAGTTTAGATTATATAAAATATGTTAAAGTCTGTGGACTGAAGCCCCTTTCTACATGGAACTCTAAAAATGCAGTGTTTAATTCTCAAATTTTTCTGTTGCTTTTAGAAGTATTTTGTTTTTTATATCTGTGATGTACAAAAATTAGGTAATATAAAATCAAAATTACCCTGTGGACTGAATCCCTTTCTATATGTAATCAATATGATGAATATAATTGCTATTGTGTGGCAATAGTATAAGGGCATTATAAGCCCTCTTCTTCAAGTCAGACAGTGTGTACTGATCAAAGGATCAAATATAATTATTGTATTTGATCAAGGGATTAAATACTGCCTCCCCAATCCAGGAATGAATCTCTTGGAACGAAAAAAAAAAAGCTCCCTCTGTTCTGCCTTATCAAATCATTGAATTGAAGAGCACCATATCGATTTACGCATTAAGAGCTTCAAGCATATTGCAATCACAACTACCTCTATTGTACAAAAAAAAATTTGCCTAAAACCCTTTCTGCATGGAGCAACTTACTTATTCATTACTCTTGTCTGTGTAGTTATCCTGTGGTGACCGTGAATTTTCCCCTTTAGTTACTGCATAGCTTTAAAAATTGAATTGCAAAATTTTGCGATACAAATTATAAAAATATATCGCAAATTACGTAAACTAATAGTTTGTATATATATATATGTCACATGTGCAGTTTACGTGCAAAATGAGTTGTCAGTGGTCATATGTTCAATTTTAACATCTTTTTGTGAATTTGGTTTCTACGGCTCATGTCATATGGCTTACTGTAATTAATTTAGTTTGCAAAGGCCTTATTCATGCCCATTATGCTTTGAATTCAAACTCAGGCTGCACTCAAAACTAGCTTTAGTGGATGTACACTCAAACCTATTTTTGTGCGGTGGATAGGGACCGCATAAAAAAAAATCACACAAAACTTCACGAGTAGCTATAAAAAATAGTTTTCGCAACACAATTAAAAAAGTGTTTTTTTATGCGGTGAATAGGGACCGCATAAAAAAAGTCTCATGTAGAAAATAACTCAAAACCTTACGAAATAACTAGGAATTGCTTTTTTAAACGAAATCAAGACATGAGACTTGGCAGCTACTTGGAATCTTGCCAAACCTTTTAGAATCTGATTTAGAAAATACGCATGCGAACATTTTTAAATATTTTATTTACATATGTACTTATATTTTACACATACAAAACTTTTCAAAACGTATAACCATTATCCTTCGTAGTCTGACAATACGCGAACTTTCTTGTGGTAAACTGGTTCAAAATATCTTTCGTCACATGAAGATACAGTACAACCTCGAAAATCCGGACTTTGCCGATTCCGGATTTTCGATTTTTCCGGATTATAGAATTTGAATAAAATTCAGATTTAATATTAACTAAATACACTATAAAGCACTATTTTAACTTAACTTTTGCCGTTATTTTTAGTAAATCAATTAAAACATATTATTTAATCTAAAAAATAGGGCAAAAGAAATTTCTAAGAAAAAATATACACATTAAAAATTTTGAATGTGTGAACGAAACGAAATGATAAAATTCCATTTTATCATTTCGTTTAAATATTTGAATTAACATTATTTCATTAATTTTGGTTTATGGGAAAGCAGTTTTCTTTATCCTGTAGATGGACATTATTTCTGCTTGGTTATAATGCTTCTTAGTTCAAGACCTTTAATTGCATGATCGATTGTTTGCATAAGATTAGCAATAGGTATTTTTTCTTCTCCACTTTTATCGTCTCTACTTTTATCTTTTTTTATTTAATATCATATCGCGAATTTCGCCATCATTCAATTTATTTACGATTTGCGCATCATCGTCACAGTGCAGAACTTTCGTTATATTGGCTTTGTCGAGATTTAATGAAGTGCCAAGATTTAATAAAGATCGAAGATTAGCACTTTTGATGATATATTTAAAGATGTAAATGTGTTTAAACCGTTTTCACTATTAACAAACGAAAAACAAAAAATAAGAACTTAAAAGTTTTATTTATTCTCTAGCATGTATATAATGTTATGTTTAAAAAGGCTGATGACTCTGAAAAAAGTAAAAACTTTATTAGTAATAGTCAAATATGTAAAAAATATTGCAGTAGATAAAATAAATATCTTTTTCAAAAAAGAAAATTATCTCTCCTCTCAACGATTTTTCTAAATTACGATGAGTCATTACTAGGTTGCAGCAACACCCGGACGTGGTGGGGCAGGGAAAGCGAAGAAAGGAATTTGCTTAGTTCCTAATCATAAACGCAGCTGACTGTCACCGGTGACGAGCCGACCCCTTTGAGAGGTTTGTGCAGTGGCGGCTCGTGTATACGCACTGTGGCACTGCGGGAACGACAGTGCTATCTCCCTCGCAGCCTCGCTTGCAGCTTCCTATGTGCGCATGCGCTCAACAGTCAAACACCGCTCTCTCTCCCTCGCAGCCTCGCTTGCAGCTTCCTATGTGCGCATGTGCACATAGGATAGGGAGAGAGAGCGGTGTTTGACTGTTGAGCGCATGCGCACATAGGAAGCTGCAAGCGAGGCTGCGAGGGAGAAATAGCACTGTCGTTCCTGCAGTGCCACAGTGCCTATACACGAGCCGCCACTGGGTTTGTGCCTTGGGTTTGTGTGTTAATGACCTTGTTGCTCGGTTCTGTGCGATACGATATTATTTAGTTATTTATTTGCTATTTATAGTATGTAAATATGGCTTTCTAAACAAAAAAGGCAAAATATACAGTCGATTTCAAGCTGACGAGAAAGAAAAAATCGTCTCATATCGGGAGGGGGAGGAGATTCTGAAGACAAAACAGAATACAGAAATTAGAATGAAATTCATACTACGAAGTGAACAAAATAAATTTCTGTGAGCGTTAATATGAATTCTCGGGATTTTTAGATTTAATTGAACAATCTGTGATAAAATATTACAATAATGTCCTAAAGTGTTTAAATATTAAAAATTACATTGTTTCAGAAAAATGTCTTTTTCAGAAATGAGAAAAGGAAATTTTGATAATAAAAATTTCGTATTTAAATAACGATGTATATTTTACGCGAAATAATTCATCGGGAGTTGTGACTTGAATAAGGGAGAGGAGGAATTAACGCTAACAAAGTAATTCACGCTCCAACCACGAGCCGATCTACGGCCGTCCATCTAAACTTTCGTTTCATTTCCGGGTTAAGAAAGTCGACCGGAAAATACGGTAAAATAAATAATCTTACGTATAAAATAAATAATCTTACCCTGTTGTTTTTTAAATCCGCGACTTCGTCAGTCCGGGAAAAAAAAAGAAAAAGAAAAAAACCGAAAATTTGGAAAACGTCCGGATTTTGGAGGTTTCCGAATTTTGGATGTCCGGATTTTCGAGGTTGTACTGTACTACCTCGCACTCGTTTAGAGTTGACTTTTTTTCAATTACCATGTAGTCGGTGATCATTTTTTGCGACGACTGTTGTTTCACTAGATGCTTGTATATGTCTGGGTAGCCAGATATACATGATTGAAGCTCCTTTTGAAATTTTGAAGTTCTTTCAGAATTGGCATCGAAAAACTAAATGGCCGATCAAACTTACTAATTTTTTTTATTGATAACTTCATCAATTATGTTCCAATTTGATTGAAATTTTCATATACCGCACAAAAAAATCGCACAAAAACAGGTTTGAGTGTACTACCATGCTAAACCATCATAAAATGCATTGTGAAATAGGATGCAATGCTGATTGATCTCTAGATGAAATGTTTTTTCTAACCAATTGGACATAGGTTGTCATAGAAAAGGTGAAACGATAAATTATTTTATCTTATAATTTATTGACAAAACTACATAAAGGCAGCTAGAATAGTTTTTACTGTAGACTGTTAATAGCCAATGTTAGTAACTTAAAAAGTGAAATTTTTCTATTTGTGCTAATTTGCTATTCTGTCTCTCTTAACACAAATGTCTTGTCTTTTTAGATTTCAAATGCCCAAAACAAGGTGTACATCAATGCCAATGCCCTCATGTTGAACATAGCTGATAAAGATTTCGATATGGTTTCCTTGGGATCAAGTAAGGGAAAATGAGAGTTCTCTTCTAGAGGTGTATTTGTATGTACTAACGAATTAAGTTGAACAGTCTATGATCACTATTTTAGATGGCTGAATTAATTGTAGTTAAATTGAAATATCTTTATTAATAAATATTCAAACTCCGTTCAAGAATTTTTATTTTTCTTTAGTACAAACATACTTCATAGAAAAGCTAAAGCATGTTTCTTGAAATTTGAATTATAAACATCAATTACGACTAGAATGAATTTATATCACAGTATGTTGAATATTAAATACAGCTAATCACAAATTATGTTCACTTTAGAGAAAACATTAAATGCTTTCTTAAATACGGGAGCTTCTAATAGTATTTTGTACCCTGTCGTTTAAAAACATTTTATTCTTAGCCATGAATGTTTTTCAGGTGTAATGCATAAAAGTTTTATAAAAATGATTAGTAGTTTTTATTCATAGCAGATTTTATATCGCATTCTTTTTGTTAAAATGTTTTATTGTGAAATTCAAATTATAATGTGAAAGTAATTCATGGTGAGTTAAATAATTGTGTGCTTAAAATAAATTAAAACTTGCAAAATGTATTTAACATTAGCTTACTAGCATGTATCTATATAAGGGGATAAAACCCTTACAAGATTTAAAAAATTGTTTCACAAAATTGGCAAGAGCTTCATCTAAGTCTATTTTTCTGCTGTTTGATGCTTAAAATGGCAGTGAACGTTAAAGCTCTTGCATTCTTGTTTAACTAATTTTTTAGGGGTTTTTTTTTTTATGTCTGCTGCAAGATAAGCCATGAATGTCCATACCTCTTCAAGCTATGCAAGTACATTGCAACTTGAAATTCATGTAAAAAGTTGAATTCAAGTAAAAGCAACGTTAAATTCAAATAAAAGATGTTAGCTGGTTGCTATTTAAATATACAGATAATAAAATAAATAGTGGGTCACCTAACAAACTTTCTACGTAACATTTTACATGTCAACAAAATGTACATCATCCTATTCAAATGATATATTACAATATGTAAAAATTAAAAATGTAAAAAAAGTGGACCCTTGTAAACTTTGATCATGATTAAAAGTAAAAGATCTACTTATAAGGAATGTACCCCATTTTCTATGAACATATGAACCATACAGAGTCAATCATGTACCTTAAAAGCTTTGCTTTTCAGCACCCTAAATATTAAGACACTATTAACAGCACATAAAAGATATATCTTCGAAGGTAAAAACAATCTTTTAAATAAATATTTTGCCACATCTTGATGTTAAGTGAGCATCATGATATTTTTATAACAGCTAAAAGCATACGTTTTTGGCAAGTCTATGGTACTGAACTGAAAACACATAATATACACCTAGTTTGTCTTTTGCAAAAAGGGAATGTTATGCACCGTCAGATGAAAGTATTCTCTCCAAATTGGGACATTCTAATACAGTTGCACCTATACTGCTCCTCCGTAGGGTCATGGAGGTAACAAGCATCCACTTATTATGCCTAGGATCGTATCTTTCTACAGTACTGAGACTTGAGCTGCCATCATTTCCACCAATGGCGTATAAATAACCTTCGGTTTCCACCACCTCATGTGTTGTCCTATGGATGAAAGGTTTTATTAAATTATGGAACATGTAATATATACATACACATACTCATAGCATGTCATGGTTTTTAATAGGAGCCACACATGTTTTGGATTTTAACATAACCATATTTTAAACATTTCATAAATATTAGCAGAATTTTTTTTTATTTAATAATTTCATTTGAAAAATGTTACATTAAAATTTAAATATTTTTGTAAATTAGGGTATTCAAAGATAAATAGAATCTCAGTCTGACAAGTGATAAATGTCTGTTTTGTCTTTTTAATATTATTAATCATTAAAGCACATTTGGCTTTAAAAAATTTTGATGCTTTTAAATATTTATGGATTTTGGTCATGCTTTTCTTCAGCTAATAATATCATCAAAATATTTAATTGAAATTTTGCTGTATATCTCTATGCATTCAAATTGTCTTCGAAATGTGTTTCTCCAGCTGAAATATGTTACTATTTCATAAATTATCTATTTTAATTGATTTATTTATAAGGAATGAATACATTTTAAATTAACTTTAATCTATCTTTATTCCTTCACTGAGGCAACCCTCATGGCAGTATATTACATATATATATATATATATGTATATATATACCTTATCTGTCCTTTTCTATTTTAATGGTTTGATCTCCTTTTAAAATACTGGACCTTATTAAATTCCACTAAGTATGGTGCTAAAAATATGATGTTGCAATTCATATCAATTTTAAGAGATCTTACAATTACATTGTGATTGTCCTGGTTTGCTCATCTAAAAATGTGGTAACTCTACTCACAAGTCAAGTTGGTTCAGTATATAAGGACACGCTGTGGAGTTTAGCATCTTGGATATATCTGGCAATCCAAAATGTTGCATTTTTTTCAGTAACTAACTATAACTTTAGTATTTTTAAATGGTTTTGTAATAACTGGTATAAATTGGCTATGTGCAGATGTCAACATGAAATCAAGTGATGGTTAATGTTGTTGTTGAGGCCCAGACCGTCCGACCTACCAGAAAGGTATAAGGTAACTGTTTGGACGTCCGGGAAGTGTCACCCAATTTAGGCTGGAACCCAGTGAGGGGAGGCATCCACAGGGGCCGTACCCTCCTTCCCCTACCATCAACCTCTCGGAAGAACTTACGGACCCACATGTTTAATGCGATCGTACTCTGCCTGAACACTGCGGCAGTATAAAGTTTTAAAAGCTACTGTTACTGTTTGCCATCCTAATACTTTTGCTATCTTGGTCCCTCTTTATACGTAATCATTTGACTATAAAGCAAAACCTGTTTTTTTAGTAATTATCAAAAATAATCATGGTTTTTTCTATTTGTGTAGGAGACTGAATTCTGTAATACATATCAGGACTAATCGGTGGTCATGCTTAAATATTTTTGATTATTCATTGTGATTTACCTTCTGGTATGCATGGATGCCATTGCCTCCCAAGCTCCTTTGACAGGGTCGTACCTTTCCACACTGCACATACACAAACTGCCATCGTTGCCTCCCACGACATACAGCATGCCATCTAATGCTGCCACACCACAACTGCTTCGACGGTTGATCATAGGTGGCATTTGCTGCCACTTTCCTTCCTATATTCGTAAATATGCATGTTAAATGAGGTTTGGCTAAATTCACTTTCAAATAATCATTTGAATGATATGCTTGTTCAAAATAATTAGATTTTATGGACTACTGTATTCACATTTGTGATGGAAATATAAAATATATACTTATGGAAATGTAAAATTTATATTTACCCTTGGGTCAAGTTTTTCAACAGATGAAACATAATTTATTCCATCATATCCTCCAACTGCATATATAGCACCATCTAAAAATCATATTTGTTCTATATATATATATATATATATATATATATATATATATATATATATATATATATATCACAAAAATCTAAATATTAATTATATCTCCTAAATTGAAAGTTAATGAACATTTGTTAATCTGACTAAATGATGCTAACGCTGCTGGTGTATTGGTATTGCTTTTGAAGTTAGCGAATTCCAATTTCTCCATTCACTCAAATCAAAACTACATTAGCGGTCTGATTCCAATACGCCAAATTGTCATTTATAGACTGCATAACAATTGAACATATCAACTTGCAGTTTCATTTTAACAATTTGTGTAAGCTGTGAAAGTTTTCCGATACAAAGTGATAAACCTATCTGGCTGTTAGAAAAGTAACACTTTGACATGTAGTTAGAAAGTATGTCAAAATTGATGCTTTTTAATGTTTGTTAAAATTTAGCAAGATTGCTAAAATATTATGTATACTGTTGAGAATTCATTGGACACTTATAGTTTCTAATCCATGTACTAAAATTCCTTAAACTGAAGTATAGTACCATGATTTCCAACCTGTCAGAAATGTTAAAACTTCCTTATATATATATATTGTAAAATCCTGTTCAAATTTTTGTATGAAGAATAAATATGTGTACTATAAATCTTTTGGTCGGGTTAATAGCTTTAATTGTTCATTTAAAGCATTCCATGTGTAAATTTTTGTTCAGATTGCCTACATTGTGAAAAATAAGGTTATCATTTTCTAAAGAAATTATGCATACATTTTCATTATGTGAGACTTAAACTGCCACAATTTTTTTTCTATTAACCCCTTGAGAATATGAACCAACCATTGATATATTACAAAGCATTCTGTTGGTTTGCAAAATTCTCAACAGTATGAGTTAAACTTTTTAAATTTGTAAATCATTTTTTGCTACTTTTTAATATTTGTAATTTTAATTTAATAATGAGGGACGGAAGACCACTGATGTCTCACATAAATATAGTACATACATTTATACTGAGAACCCTATAATAAACATACATTTTTGAAATGATAAACAGTGGATTCAAATAATAGCAATGTTTCTGCAAAACAATAGAAGTAGTATAAATATTGCAAACTCGCAGAAGAAAAAAAAAATTCTCTATAGTAAATAATTAGTAAACAAAAATGTGAGAGTGCTTACCAAGAACACCTAATCTGCAATACCGCCGCCTTGTCTCCATTGCTGTGACTGAAGACCATGTTGTAACCAGAGGGTCATATCTCTCTACACTATTCAAGCAGGATGCACCATCATAACCTCCAGCTACATAGAGTAGTCCATTTAGAGATGCCACCCCAAGACAGCTTCTTTTGGTTCCCATCGGTTGCACTGGACTCCACTTATTAGTCAGAGGGTTATAGGATTCGGCAGAGGACAAGTCCTTAGTGCCATCATATCTGAAATGAAAGGAAAGGTTATTTCTTTTAATCAAAAATATTAAAATGTGACAAAGAAATAAGTGTCAATTTTTTTTAAATGTTGAATTTTTGTTAATTTGCTGACATTTTTGTTGATACAGTGGACATGTTCTGACATGTTCCAAAAATTGGAAAATTTTCACCAAATAGGATGGACAAATGGACCTTATCAAAACAATTACTATATACCATTCCCTAGCAAAACGCATCTCCTATGAACAGAGAAACGCTATACTTTAAATCACAAATATTTAATTAATAATTCTCACAAAGTGACATGAATTAGTAAAGACATTAAACCTTATTAATAGTATGTTTTCTGGATTATTGAATTTTCATCAATTTAACAATAATTTGTCAATTTAGTGACATTTTCTGAAAGTTGCCAAATTTGTCATCAAATGGAATGGACTAACAGACTGACCATACAGAAACATGATCACTATACCATACCCTACTGCACATTTAATTTATGACCTCCATTAACAAAATATGTCTTATGAACAGTGGAACTTGCTCTAATTTGAATGACGTGTACTAAATTATAACAATTATATTAATGTACTAAATTAATAAAAGCAATAGTGTCAAATAAATTGAACTTGATTATCAAAAATATTGAATTAAATTGGCAGCATTTTCTTCAATTTTGCAACATTGCATTAAAATAAAATGTCACCAGATGGAATGGTCAGACACCCTACTGAAACAATTACAATACCATCCATTAATGAAACACAGTTTACAACCCCCTGGACCTGTTGCATATATAGTACCCACTGTATTTTGAATCAAATATATTAAAATATTTTCTAGCAAAGACTGCAAATTTAGTAAGCTGTATTTAGAAACGGCATTAATGATATACACGAAAATTTACCTTTTAGAGTGCCAGAATGCTTTCAGACATAATGTCCATCATCAGTGACAATGTTAATGAGATTACAGACATGAGCTTTTATACAACCTGAATCGCGAATACAAAATTTACATATGAAAAATCAGATAAACCGATACTAATATATCATAAATCAGAAATAAGTACATAAATAATTCAAGCGAACAAAAAAAAAAAAAAAAATGTACATAAATAAGGCCAACTAATAAACGCTTTATCAGAAACAAAGCACTAGATTTTCAGAAAATAATATAAGGTTTAACATGCATAGGTTGGCCTTATTTGGGTTTATTGGTTAGCTTCCACAAAGCGGCAGGGATTATCAAGATATTGAATTTTTATCAATTGGGCATTATTTTTATTAATTTAGTGTCATTCTTATTTGTTGACATTTTTATCAATTTAGGTACAGTTTTGACAATTTGGCAACATTTAAAAAAGTTGCGAAGTCATGCTGACAGACACTACTGATACATAATTGCAATACTATCCCATAACAAAACATAATTCATTTACGACCCTCTAACGAAATGTACCATTTCAATGAACTATGAAACTATATTTTGAATCAAGCATAAATATTCTCCACAAACTGGTTGGAAATATCAAAGAAATTGAAATTAACTTTCCAAGATATTGAATTTTTATCAATTGGGTGTCATTTTCATTAATTTAGCATCATTTTTATCAATTGGATGATATTTTTATTAATCTGGTAACATTTAAAAAAAAAAAAAATTGCCAATCTGCCTATTCATTGTTAAATGTTTCATCTCGTGTTACGGACATATAGAAGGAAGAAAGGATGGAGAGAAGGACTATTTTCAAATAATGATAAGAGTTTCAAAGGACATGCAAGCTTTTGTAAATCAATGATTAAAATATCTGTCAAATTTTAGGAGAGTAGACATTTGATTTTCTTTTTAGTAATCTGTCCTTACACTATGCAAATTTAACTAAACTTCCAAATAGAATATTGTTTAGAATTAGTTACATATATACATGAATAGCACCCATTAGAATTATATATGGGAGCTCACTTTATAATAAAGTACATTTCAGATATCTTGTGTAGTTGGTCTTTCTCGCTAATGAATTTTAATGTTCTGATTGTTTTTCTTTTTCTAGGTGCGTTACCTAATGTTGAGTCTGAAGAATCATAATTTGTAGTCAATTTACAAGAGCCTTAGCAACAAAATGCAACATTCCCCATTGTTAATATAATTTGCGTATTGAGGACATGTATTTGTACGAATTATGCTAGGCCAAATAATATGCTACATTCCACATTACTTAATTTAGTACCTGGTGAAAAACATTCTTCTAGTCATGAAGTTTATCTCAAATGGTGTGTCTTTGTAAAGCAAAAGATTGTAAATGCACATATTCTTCAGATTAGTGAAGAATAAATGTAATGATAAAAATTATTCTGTAGTCATTCTTTTAAACTACAAGGGCAAGCCTGTTATGACCCGATACATAAAGTTGCAAAAGATTACCTCCATCCCCTCCCTCACTTGCAGCACTCTTATTCACAAAAACACTTCTTCCAATCAATATTTTTTTACTCTCTTATAAAACATACCTGCCCCACGTACTACATACCTGCCAACCTGGGAAAATTGGAATGTGTAAAATTTTGCGTGAATCACATTTACAATGATTTTTTTTAAACTACACGCGCAAACGACATTTCTAATGAATTTAACTATATACAAGTACCTGCATTAAATACCAGGCATAGTACTGGTAGAATATGAAAATTCAAGACACCAATTTTATAAAATTTCAAGACAATAAATTATAAAACAAAAAATATATAAAGGTTTTATCCGGTGAAAGTTACTTTATAATGAAAACAAATATTTATGTTTGGTAAAACACATGTTTTCACTAAAGAGAGTAACAAATATTGATCTTTAAATATATATATATATATATATATATATATCACTGAATTATATTTTTGCCGAAATGGTTTCCTTTTTATTTGCCTAAATCATTGCTTTAATACCACATTTTGGTAAATATCCTTTCACAGAGTTCATACCCATTTTTCAAAATAAAAAAACTTGTATTATGCAAAAATAATTAAGAAATTAATCGTAATAATTAATCAGAATATGAAATAAGCTAGTTTAGTCGATCTAATATGCAACATTTAAATGATGGAGATGATGGGAAAAGATACTAATGTAATCTCGGCAATTCACGCGAAGCAACTTAATTGCGCAATCGCACTGTTTATGCGAAAATAATTCAGAAATTAACCTTAATAATGAATTAGAATATGAAAATAAGCTAGTTTAGTCCATCTAATATGCAACATTTAAATGATGGAGATGGATGGGAAAAGATACTAACGTACTCTCGGCAATTCACGTGAAGTAACTGAATTGCATAACTGAAGTAACTGAATTGCACTGCTTATGCAAAAATAATTAAGAAAACAAGCATAGTAATTAATTAGAATATGAAAATAAACTAGTTTAGTCAATCAAAAATTCAATATTTAGAAGATTGAGATGGATGGAAAAAGATACTTTTGTACTCTCGGCTATTCATAAGAACAAACTGAATTGCGCAATCGTAGTGCTTATACAAAATTAACAAACAAAATCACATTTTAGCGCTTCATGCTGAATTAGACAACCTTTGAAGTAGTATATTTATTACTTTCATAAAATAAGCGATAGAGATCTCCATTTACATTACACGTGGCCGAAAATCTCCGTTAATTTGATTGGTATTACCCTGCATTTCATTATGGATTTGCTACGATCCCGGGAATGGTAGAAATAAGTGCTAAAAAAGCGGACAATCGGTATTACCAAGAAATTATACCATGTCTGGTTAATTGATAAATTTTAAACAAAAAAAGCCGGACAATTTGAACGGTAATTGATTTCCTAGTAATGTTAAAATATTCAAATAAATGTGGAAATGCGTAAAATATAGCAATATATGCGTAAAAGCGTAAAGGGCAGTTAAAATGCGTAAAATATAGCAATATATGCGTAAAAGCGTCAAGAGCAGTTAAAATGCGTAAAAGTTGGCAGGTATGGTACTATACAAACAGTATTAAAACTTGCTATATTCAAGAATATTTAATACAGTAGACACTACCTGTTACGATCACATAGAGTTCTTAGCTATTTGATATTATTATGCAGTGAAAAATAAATCATTAATAAAACTGATGCAGTGAACAAACTTAATGAAAATGTACTAAAACATTGGAATGTTCATATTTATAGTGCTTCTCAAAATATTCTGATATTCTGAACTTCACTCTCATCTTTGCACTTCTGAACTTCACACTCATCTTTGCACTTGATGTTAGGACTTTCTCATCACTTTCATTATCTTCATCTGAATCTTTATTGGATATTGTGCGTGGATCTTCTGATAAAGGAATTGTTCATTGTCATCCTGTTACACTAATGTTGCAATTTGAAGTTTTTTCATCAATATCTATACAAGCTTAGAATTCCTTATTACTCAGATTGTGCTGATATTTTCGATTGCTAAGGAACCGATTTGTGTGAAAATTGCTCCAAGTTGTATTTCAACATAAAGTAATTAAATATATTCAAATATTTAAAAACTTGACAAAGTCGGTTGTCTCAGGAGTTTAGTTACCTCTGTACCAAATTTCACTGTAGCTGAGATTTTCTACTACACAAGGCACCATCCTTTTTTATTATATAAGATATGCAGGGTGCATTCCGGTGCTTGAAAATTGGGAAAGTACTTGAACTTTAGATCAACATTTTCAAGGTCTTAAAAGTACTTGAAAATTCTCATTTTCTTGGTTATGTCCTTGAAAGTGCTTGAAAGAGGCAGGGTTGAGAGTGTTCTACAGGTTCACAGCATTGTGTTTTTTCTGAGAAGTAAAATCTGTAAAATGATATTGTAACAATTCTGAGTTTTAAAAATTCTGAGAAAGTAAAATCTGTAAAATGATATTGTAACAATTCTGAGTTTTAAAAATTACAGTATTTACCATGTTTTAGCAAAAGTTGAGGAATTATAAATTGAAAAAAGTGGCTGAAAATTGTATTCTACATCTAAATGTGATGATAGAAGCATTTCTGCAAAGGATTCTATGCAAAACGTATCTTCAAGCCAAGTACAGAAATCCGTTGGATATATATTGGAAGATGTGATCCACAGGTTCATTAAAGAAAGTACGAAAATAGAACAAAAAACTGTTCTTTTATTAATGAAACATGCATATGTGAAAGGTCTAAATGCAAAACATGAGTTAATGATTAGTGGTGTAACATAATTAATAGAATTTGAGCGAGTAAGATCATCTTTCCCAACTTGTTGTACACATTTCCAGGGATACTTAAATGAAACTTCAGGAATGGTGCAGACATATTTGTATTAATGATATTTCTACCAAGTTTATTTTTCTAGAAATTTGGGGATACTTTTGAAAGAAAATGATCTCTAAAGAAAGGTCAAAGTGCTTGTCTAGATAGTTAGGCATAGAATTGAAAAGACCTGAGAAGACTCACCAATCAGTAAAATGAATGCTATGTAGGAGACCTGTACTTACGTACCAATCACGGGTGCACCTCTCAAAACCTGTAGCATCTTTGTACTACCCCATCCCGACTAGTTATATATACTTTTCATAACTAATCTTCGACCTCAAGTTGAACCTTATCCTTAGCCTTCAGATATTTCTACAAGACTCTCCTACCCCTACTAATCACTGATCAAGGAACCCATAATCCTTTCCCCTCTTCTTTTTGCCATATAATTTTCATTTTATGGCATTATTCAAAAATTTTTATTTAGACTCTTAATAGGCTCTGAAATAGACTAGAAATTTTCTAACACAGTGATGAAGAGCAAGCACCCTGTTATTCTAAATTTTCTCTACTTTAAAAAAAAAAAATTTTTTTCTATCCCCACTTAATTTCCGCAGGAAGTAAAAAGATGGGATTTTCCCAGCCCATGGACTCCCCAAAACTGAATTCCTTGATCTTCGAATTTGAACAAACTGCATAAAACTACCATAACTTTAATGCTTGCAAATTGGAGTTTTGAAATTTATAAATCAACACTTGCAAGTATTTCACTGCTCCTTGGGGCATTTATAGGTTTGAAATGGAAATTTCAACATAATGCTTAGATTCAAATTTATGAGTTACTTAAGAAAGAGAAATAATGAAGAGATGAACTGTCAACTCATAGCAGTTACAATCAGTGACCTGAATGGGGACTTATATCGTTCAGTATATGCCAATATGAAGCGGTATTGGAGCGTCAATAAGCTAAAAAACAAATTGAAAGTAAAAGCTATGAAATTAATGACCAAAGAGTAGAAATAATTCAGTTTAATATTGTGTTCTTAAGTGTTTCATTTTCATCCAATATTTAAATTGTGACTAAACTTTATATGAAATAATGTCTAGAAACATTTCTTCAAATAATTTTCTCATAAAATGCAAGATAAAAATCCTATATTATACCAAAAAATGTGTAGAAATGGACAACAGTGATGTTACTTTTATTTCATGTTCAGATATAATTTTTTTTTTTAGTGACTGCAACTTGGAGAAATGATTTAGGGAAAAATATCATTGATTGGCCTTACCTTAGTATTTTTAACCCAGAAGCATTCAATGTTTTTGTTTTCACTTGCATTTCGTTGCAAATAATTGTTTTGTTATATTATTTTTAGGTTATATAATATAACCTTTATATTATTATAAACTTTGCCATTGAACAATTTCTAAATTTTGCTACATATTTATTTTTAACATCACCCATCTTTTGTAGCAGAAATCTGCAGCTTTTTATTACTACAGAATGCCAGCATTGTTAAATTCTTCTGATGATGAGTAGCAACACGATGTTAAATTTCTTCAGGACATAACTAATGAACATTTTAAGTGAAATAAGTAGTTTTTCTGCATTAATTAAAATTAATAGTTAGATTTGCATAATTCATACAATCTCCTAATACAACACACTTAAATTATAGCTAAAATATTGATTTTTATATAGAGTTTGGGTAAGTGAAATAATCTACAATATACTAAATGTTCTTAATTGTACCTTGTGTTTAGTAGATCTAGATATAATCGACCCATATAGTAAATCTAGAAAATGTACCTGGCATTGCCTGGGAGTTAAAACAAGGTATGTATATAAAATAAGTTTTATTCATGTAAATAATAGCAAAAATTGCATGCAATCCATGTACAGCTGGGCATTATACAACCCCACCCCACCCCCCAAATTACACAAAATAGACCAATTTATATATTATGGCCATATCTTCCGCAAACAACATAATTTCTATATTTCCAATACTTCGTAATCTCCATTATTACCTCTCATGAAGCTGCAAAAGGAACAAAATAACACAGACACCCCCACCCCCAAGTGATCACATATCAAGACAATTCCTGCAGAATTCCACATCCAATCCCCGCCTATTGGTGTTTATGTACGTGTGCGAAGGAACCTGATAAAGGATATTTCGACTTCCAAAGTTTGTTAAAAATTTGCAATACATTTATGCCTTAGAAAAATTATAATTAATGAATGGATGACTTAAGGACATTTTTTTTTTGTTTTGTTTTAGAGTAGTGTGTAATATTTAAAGAAGCTTTTATTAAATTATAAAAATTAGTTTGCCAGTCAGTTATTTTATATTGCAATTTTAAAATCATGAACATCTTCAGAAGACGAAAAGTATATATTTTTTTACAATTTAACAAAAATCAATCTATTAATTGTATGGATTCCATCCAAAATTTGTTTAAAAAAGAATTTCTCTATGTTTCTGATAGCCTCAAAATGGAAACTGTGTGATCATATTTTCAGTCACTAAGAAACCAATCTGTGTGAAAATTATGCTGAAATAAAATAACTAACTAATTCGAATTCTACAAAAGAGCTCAGCTGCATACGTGGTAAGTGTAGAAGACGCTTTAATAGAGCCAAAAAGAGTGGTGATTGGCAGACTTACAAGACTGCCCTTACCTCCTATAATAAGGCTGTTAGAGAATCCAAGAGGAATTCTTGAAAAAATTACTGTGACAGTATAAAGGACATTTCTGTCACTGCTAAACTGGTAAAGATTATGTCTAAGAACAGAAACTGCAGTCTAAACACCATTAGGCTGCCTTATGGTAAGTTCTCTGAAGCTGAGGAGGGGGCCCATGCTGAATTGTTTAAGATTCACTTTCCAGTTTCAGAGATGAATAGCTATAATACTATTCCTATTGCTTGTTCCACTTCTACTTGTGATAGTAGCAAGTGGGGTATTGCTAAGCAGGTGGTTACTCTTGACAGGGTTAATAGGCAATTAATTCATTTAAACCCTATAAAACCCCGGGGATTGATGGCATCATTCCGATTTTTTTTAAGGAGGGAATTCAGGTGCTTGCTCCCATTCTCTGTAAGATCTACAGGGCCTGTATTGCCTTTGGACACATACCATTTGCCTGGAGGCATACTAAGGTCATTTTTATTCCCAAGATTGG
The DNA here is from genome assembly GCA_951213105.1 of Amaurobius ferox. Classification (NCBI taxonomy): domain Eukaryota; kingdom Metazoa; phylum Arthropoda; class Arachnida; order Araneae; family Amaurobiidae; genus Amaurobius; species Amaurobius ferox. The sequence goes on along the minus strand of OX578134.1, from coordinate 166,599,718 downwards.
GAAAGTTAACTATTATGAGGCCAAGTCTTTCCTTCTAAAGGCGATTGAAAAGCTTATTGACAAGTATATTAGGAAAGACATTTTGACTTTAATGCTGCTGTCTTAACTCCCAGCATGCCATCAACCGGGTAAATCCACAGATACTGCCCTTTACAGTTTCTTCTTTATCTTGGAAAGAAACTTGAATGCTAAGGAAATTGCTGTTTTCCTAGCTGTTTTCCTTGACATTGAGGGGCCCTTTTGATACAGTACCCATTGACACCATCCTTCATGTTCTTGACAAGAAAGGTGTTGATATGACCATCTCTCACTGGATCAAGAATCTGTTATCTACCAGGTATACAGGTATATCTGTGCTTCTTTACTTGGTGATAACATGACGGTTCATGGTCTTGCTGGTTGTCTGCAGGGAGGTGTTCTTTCACCAATTTTATGGTGTCTTGTGGACTCTCTTTTGAAGAACATTACTAGTTCTGGCTTATCCTGCATTGGATATGCTGATGATGTTGTAATTGTTGCTAGGAGCAAGTTTGGTAATACTGTCTCTGACATTATGTCTGGTGCCCTTAGGAGCATTGAGTCATGGTGCAATAATGCTGGTCTCTGTTAATCTGCAAAAGACAGCAATGGTTGCATTTACTAGAAAACACATTCTCAACCTCAGAGACATTTGTTTCTTTGGTCAGAAGCTTATTTGTTCTAAAGAAGTAAAATTCTTAGGAATTTATTTTGATATGGGCCTTAATTGGAAGAAACACTTTAATTACTGTGTGACTAAAGCTAGAAGAATTTTCTGGTCATGCAGAAGTGTTATTGGAAAAACCTGAGGATTAAATACCAGGGCTATCCATTGGATTTATTCTATGGTGATCTATCCCATCATTACCTATGGCTCTATTGTCTGGTGGTCTAGAGTCAGATGTGAAATTGTCAAATTAGATTTAATTAGGCTCCAAAGGATGGTTTGTATTGCAATCTCTGGGTGCATAAAAACTACTCCCACTGCAACTCTTGAACTTTTGCTCGGACTGCATCCTCTATACATGCATATTGAAACTGAGGCTCTCATAAGCCTGAAAAGACTTTGGACTAATATTTGGGCCACTGGAAAGATTACTCAAAATATTTGTCTTGGAGTAATCTTAATAGTAATATTATGAATCACTCATATCTCTTTATGCCATCTGCCTATGACAAGAATGCCTGTCAGGTATATCTTTGACAAACCTTATGGGATTCAGATCCCTTCATAGGATGACTGGAGAAAGACTCCTACCTACAATAAGAAGAAGTGCATTGTATGGTACACATGTGGCTCCAAGCCAGACAGTAGCACTGGTGCTGGAGTATACTGTTCAGATGATGGTACACAACTGTTTTACCCACTTGGCAGCTATTCTACTGTTTTTCAGGCTGAGGTCTTTGCTATTCTAATGTGTTATAGAATTTGCTGTGACAGAAATTACAGGAGTAGCCAAATCTATATCTGCTCTCATAGCCAGGCTGCTCTTATGGCTCTAGGGAAGTCTACTATAACCTCTTCCCTTGTTTAGGAGTGCTGCACTGCACTTTGTAATATCGCCAGCAACAATCAAGTTACACTTTACTGGGTACCTGGACATTCAAGCATTTCAGGTAATGAATTGGCTGATGAGTTGGCTAGAAAAAGTTTAAGCACACCCTTTGTTTGTCCAGAGCCAGCTTTGGGTGTCTCTAAAGAACTGATCAGAAGAACTGTTTATGACATTTGTAGCAGTGCGAGAACTGGTGCAACATCAAGGGCCAAAGGCAGGCAAAAAGAACTGAACTGTAAATGCCCTAGTGTGCGTCATAGCTATTCAAGCTCAATAGAACTGACATTAGAAGGGCTGTTGGGCTCCTGGGCACTGCACCCTTAAATGACACCTGTTGTTGTTTCTGATGACCTCCTGTAATCGAATCATAGCCGACACAGGAAAGACGAACAAGATAATACAAGAGAACAAAGTTTATTACGGACAAACATCACTGACGAAGGTCAAAGGGGGTGCAGCTTCACATTGTAGATGAGGACTCAGTAGGCGGAAGACTGACTTTACCTCGATATACAACCATGCCTTACTCGGGATTCGAACCCGAGCCCACTGGACAGCAGCCGACGACGCTATCCACTTCACCGCCTGGGCGGCTAAATGACACCTAAGCATTATGGGTGTCACTAAGGAACCAATTGGTAGAGGCTGTAAGTACAGCGAAGAAACTGCCACATATATACTCTGTGAGTGTGAAGTGTTTTCTGCCCATAGGTTCGAGCATTTGGGTCGACATGTGATAGAGTCCTGAGAGTTAAGGATATTCCTGTCAAGTGCCTATTGATCTTTGCTTCGACTACTGGTCTCTTCTCTTAGGGACTGTTTCACCTTTTGGGGAAAGTACAATAGACCTCTAGTGGCTGTGCTAGGCTCTCTTTGAGCCACCCACCTCTTAAATCATAAGTTATAATTCAAATTCTAAGAAAATCTCATCGAGGCACATTGTCTCTAGTCCTAAAGTACCCATGTACCAAATTTCATGGCCGTATGATGCTTACATTTTTTGTTACAGACGAACAGCGATCTCCCTTTATTATTTTAGATAATTAATTCTTCAGAATTTTTATGAAAACTTAAATATGAATTAAAATGTTAATTTGAAAGTTTGTCAATGTAGATAATCCAGCAAAATTTGAATAGAAGTTAATCTTGTTGCACAACTATAAATACTGGATTAAAAGAAACATGTTTATAGTTATTGGTCAATGGGACGAAATTTAATTTTTGCATTAAAACCTATAGATGCTATGAGAGTTTGCTTTTATCACAATTACAGATTTGATTTTAATAGATATCAGTTAACAACAAGGTTGCATTAATTTATCAATTAAAAATTTTAGATTTAAAACAAATTTTTCATCCACGAAAATTTGAAATTGCTAAATATTAGTGAACACAATTCAAGACTAAGAGAGCCAAGTAAGGGCACAAGCAACAGGTCTGCTCCATTACGTGACTCTCTAAAGTACTAATTAAATTTTACTTGCACATATTGCTACTGCTGTAAAGAGCATGTGCACCACTTACCCTCCAACAGCATAGACGAGTCTTCCTACCGCTGCTACACCAGCCCGGGACCTACGATGTGAGGTGGATGCGATGGGTGACCATCGGTCTGTCCTTGGGTTGTAGTACTCACATTCGCAGTGGATGGCAAAGAGGGATCCACCACCTGCAAACATCGGAACAAGGGGCTTAGTAGGCATGTAATGGGCAGTTACGCTGGGCCCTGGAAGAAAGGAAGGAATTCAACCACTGCTTAGAAGAACATTGGACTTCAGCTAAGCCTTCTTTTAAAATCAACAGTTTTATATTTTTGTTTTAGTACTGTAATTTAGTACTGAAGGAGCATCCTATAGCCTGATACTTAAAATTATAAATTTTCAAACTTTAGTTAACTGTGTACCAGTAGCGTAGTGGGGTATTCTTTACTGGGGAGGCTAAGCGATTGTCATTTTAACTTGGAAGAGGTTTCTGAATGATAAGTGAATTTATATTGGAATTCACACTTTGAATAAGTTTTATTTCCTTGGTGAGTAAAATAAATTAATTTAACATGAAAATGCTAAGAGTGAATGAAATGCACTATATTTTTAAATACAGTGTTTCCCAAAAAGATTAAAATGTGCTTTAATTCTTTACCTGTTGGAGATAGTGGGCAATGTAAATTGCAAAAATATTGAAAGTAAGGTAGGAAATAAGACTATGTTAATGAAATAGTTCTCCCATTCATTTTCAAAAAGTTACACTTTTTAAATTTTGAGACGACCCTCTTAGACAAATTGGGTCAATTCGAAAATTTTTATTTTTAATACAAGTTCATTAAAAAAAAAAACCGCATGTCTGTATTTTTAAAATTGAGCAAGTTATATTTAATTGGAAATTGAACATTGTGAATTGGAACCCTATATCAAATTAGAAATGGAAATTTGTGATATATCACGAAAAAGATAAAACTGGATGATAATGCATAGGAGACATTTTTGTGAATTCCGTTTAGGCTCACGATGCAATCACGGATTGATCTCTGTCAATGTAATGCTTTATTTAGACGTATTTGTGATAAAAAATGTTGGCACATTAACGTATTTTCACTAACGTATTTTATAACGACAATTTCCATCGGCAATTTGTTTATGATCCTTATTTTCACTGATGAAACAGCCTTTCACATAGTACGGAAAAGTGGCATAAATCAGATTTTTTCCTTTATTATAATTCAGTTGATTTTAAAGATACAGATATGCGGGTCTTTTTAATGATCTTGTTGCATTAAAAATAAAAATTTTCTGATTGACCCAATTTGTCTAAGGTAGTCGTATAAAAATTTAATAAGTGTAACTTTTTGAAAATTAATGTGATGGCTATTTCATTAACTTATTTTCGGAGCAATATGTGAAAATGAACATTGGAGGAGTAGAACAAATAAAGAGGTTTATGAAAGATATAAAGAGATAGATATTGTTACAACTATAAGAAAAAAAGAATTCAATAGCTCGGACATATGATGAGGATGGAGGAGAGGAGAGTCACTAGAAGGCTTTTGGAAGGAAACCCAGGAGGGTCAAGATCTCGAGGAAGACCTAGGGTCATATGAAAGGAGCAGGTAGAGGAGGATTTGAAATTGCTTGGTAAGCAATTATAAGAGGAAAACGGCCAATAGAAAGGAATGGTCAAAAATCTTAAAGGAGGTCAAGGCCCTACAAGGGCAGTAGTACCATGATGATGATTTAATAAGAAAGAATTAAATAAAATAATAAGATAAGGAATTTAAAGCGTGTTTCAATCTTTTGGGACACCCTGCATATTACCTATGTAAGATACATGCATACAAAGTATAACATTTTAAATATTTGCTTATTTCTAAATTAGTTGAATTTTTACAACCATTTTATTAAATATGAAGTCATGGTTGCTCATAGGGAGGACACTCTCTCCCTTAGATATTCAAGATAACACAGGCGAGCATCAATCTAGAGGATGTTATACATTTTATTCTTGAGTTTACCCCCTCCCCCAGTGCTGGATTACCCAATAGATACACCGCACACTAAGCAAGTGCTTAGGGCACCTAAAAATTAGGGGGTCGAAATCCATTTTTTCTTTTACGTTTTTTTACAGAGATAAAATTCACCTCCTCCCAGTAAGAATTAAAAATATGATGTGGGCAGCACCTAACTTTCCCTGCAGACTCATATTCACGTTCTCTTTTATTTATTCCATAATTCAATAAATTGAGTGAAATTGTACAAAATAGCAGTCATAATTATATTAAATTACACTGAATTTGAACTTTTAATTCAATTTTCGTCTTCATTTGGTAAGGACTTATTTTCAAAGGTGGCGTAGTGAAAATGAGAACAAATAAAATATCTCGAGAACGGCTAGTCCTAATGTAATGGGGTTGGTCTTATTCTTTTTGTCGTAAAACTTACGTATAAAATAAGCATTTAATTGATATATTTGAACATACGTAGTCTTTTATTTTTATATTTAACGATTTTTGAGGGCTATTTCACAAAAAACGTCAGGTTCCTTCTTTCTAAATAGTACCAAAATTTAATCAGCACTAGGTTAAGCTACAAGTGATTTATCTACCAAGTTTTGTGAAATTTGGTCTATTAGTTTTTCAGCTAGCGTGCATACAGCAATTTTTGCGGGCCATTTTGCAAAAAAAAAGCATGTTCTTTTATCCCGAATCGTACCAAAATCTAATCACCACCAGGGTCACCTGCAAGGGACTTACCAAATTTTATGAAATTCGGCCAATTAGTTCTCCAGTTAGAGTGGATACGAAATCTGCGGAGACACACAGACGTCACACTAAAAATAGTTTTTTAGTGTTCTAGAGGTCCCAAAACGTGTAGATCCGTCGCAAACTCGATTTGCAATTTTCGACACGATTTTAGTATTTCCCCTAGACATTACCATGTATTGCAGGGAAAGTAAAAATGCGAAAGAAATATTTTTCATTAATCTTCAGCCTGATTTTTGTCCTTCAGTAAGCAGGATTTTTAAAGCCATTATAAAAAGTCATATAAAATCTTTCTTTTGATACGCCCTGAATGACCTCTTTTGATGCACCCTGAATAAGTTCTTTCGATATGCACTAAATGGGCTCTTTTGATACTCCATGTATGAGCTGCTTACATTCGCCCCAAATATACATTTCACCCTCTGTGTGGACGTAATACGCTGTAAATATGCTCTTTTAATACACCCTGTATAAGCTCCTCTGATTCACTACATAAACTACATAATCTCTTTCTACTTAAATCAACAACACGTTTTCTAAATGAAAATTCTTGTAAACTCTCATAATATTGTTACGGCGTATCCTCTGGAATTATGGGTGTATTCTACTGATACAAGAATGAGTCCAAATGTCTGGATAATTAACGCTTTTATTTAAAAGCACTAATAAGCGTGAACAGGAACAAAATACAACAAATAGCTCGATTACTATCTCACAAGATCATTGAAGAACTAACAATTAAACAGCAATTAAATGGTCAGCTAATTCACAAAGTAGCAGATACTATTCTCAAAACACTGACATTTTAGCTCGTATCATGTCGATTACTCTCCAACTGAGCGATGACTCCTTTTATATACTCTCCGTAGAAATTTCCTAGCTGGTATTTACAAGAATATTCGTTATTTCGAGAAAGTTCTATTGCATTCGAAAAAGTCCCCAAGTTTGCGATAAATCGCCAAATCTGGCAACCATGCACGAAAGTCAAAATCTGGAAACCCTAAATTCACGTGATAGGAATAGGTGCCTGTAAAGGTGTTTTCTCCTTGAATATTTGCGCTGTTTTCCGCTATGTATTATTTAAATAGAGACAAAGCACAGTGAAACATTTTATACAGGTTAATTAAAAAAAAGATAGGCCAAATTTTACGAGGTGGTAGTACACACCAAACCAAGATTTTTCGTCATAGTTTACCGGGTCGGAAAGGCATTACAGGACACTTACTCGATGGGAAGTGGTCCCTCCACTAAATTATAAACCGTCATTCTGGTTATTATTTTCTGGTTGAAGAAGAAAACCACGTATGCAAAATTTCATCTGGGGAAGAAGAAAAACCCTTATGCAAATTTTCGTAACACCGGATGTACGGCTTTATCGGTTTGCAGCAGTTATTCGCACCTCTAACTTTTGAGACGATGGAGGAATTTAAAAACAGGGAAAAAGCCGATATGCATTTCATCTATGGATCTTCTTTTTGTGGGGATATCTCAATAGTCTCGTCTATGATACTCCCCTTGAATCTGAAGAGGTACTTGCCACTAGAATTTCGGACTCTGCTGCCGAAGGGCGCGACATGCCAGGTCTGTTCGAGAGACTTCGTCGCCAATCCCTCCATCGCCGCTGTGAAACTTGCATTCAGGTTAGTGGTCGCTTTTTTGAGCCATTACTGTAATTATTGTTTATTAAATGTTATTTTATAACTTCTAAGTCATTCTAGTGTTTTTGCCTCACCTCGTCGGTTTCACAATTAAGCGCCCACTGGCACCTTTCATTTCCACCTTTCATTTTACGACCCGGTAAACTATGACGGAAAATGCTTGGTTTGGTATGTACTACCATCTCGTAAAGTTTGGCCCATCTTTTTCTAATCACTATGTATATTCGTAACAGGACCCCCTCCTTAAGACTGCACGTCTCTGGCAGTATCAACCTACTGCGGTCCATAATAAGGGACTAGTATAACAATGTGGAAGATTTTTGGCTTGGTTGAAGACAATTTCTGAACTTTGATAAATGACATTATTTATTTCCTTCATTATGTCTTAGGGTCCCTCTCAGTTGTTCTGTAGTTTCGGCAAAAGTCCTGGTCATCGCCGAGGTTTGAAACAGCTACACTTTGTCACCTTCCTAGAATCGCCCATTATTGGCTTTAATAATCGTACCGGGTCTTCATTTTATCGGTAGCAATATCGCACCTATCACGAGCAAAACGATGAACCTCCTCTAACCGTGCCTGCAGATCTTGCATATCGTACCTGCAGATCTTGCATCAGGCGATGAAGGAGCATCACGTGATTTTCCAAACATCAGATCACACGGTAGTCGTAGATCCCGGCCAACCGAAGTTTTATGTTCAAGTGAAATTTCGAAAGTGTTAGCCTATGACTCCGCTCAAAAACAGCAATTATCCATGTTGATCTTATAATGGTATCTACCTTCGTAACAAAATTAAAGTCCATAGCTCAATAAATCTGGAGTTCAGCCCTCACTTGGCAATTCGAACATTTTTATCCATCATAAAACATTGTAAGCGTCAACCGAAAACTATTTTCTTTCATATATTCATTTTATTTTTGTATTCTTGTAACCTTGCTCTAGCAGCACTCACTGAGACACGTGATGTTATGTACGACGCGTGATGCCTTCATTCGATGTTATAATATATTTTTGATATATTACTATGCGAAGTATTCAATAAATCGTTATTAATTTATGCTAAAATGTCATTTATTAAAATTCTTCTGCCTGATACATCCCTTACACATCCTACAATAATATGATGTGGGCAACACATGACTTTCCTTATATAATGCAATGAATTTATTACTTTTACGGTTAAAAAAAAGTTATTCTTATAGTAGATACTTATATTCTTTCCAAGATATTGAATTTTCTTCAATTAGTCGTCATTTTCATTGATTTAGCGTCATTTTTATCCATTTGACGAGATTTTTGTTAATTTGGCAACAATTAAAAATGTCGCCAAGTTGGCGACATTCCGCCAAATTCGTCGCCAAAATCTCGCCAAGCGTTATGGACGGAGAAATAAGTTATTCTTACAGCAGATAAATGACTATTGGCGTTCAAATACAAAAATATTACTCAAAGTATATTTTTTCATGAATGGAACGAGCTAGATCCACGAGAATGATGTCACTAAATTTATCGCATGGTATTACATATGAAAAGCGAACATATTTCTTAATAGGAATTTTTTTTTTTATTTTATATGACTTTTTGATAATGTTTTCGAAAAATATTCAATATTTCGAGAACGGTTCACGTTAGAGTTCTAAAATTTATGCCAATCGTTTTCTAATGAAAAATTACATAAGAAATGTCTATTTGCGTAACTTTATCAGCGGTTTTGATTTTTTGACGATTTTTTCAAAATTTCACTCGAAAATTTAGGGGGATTCTGAACATTCGATTGCGTATAAAGACAATAGGCTTCCAGTGTTTACAGATTGTGATTTTTGTACCAAATTTCATTCGAATCGGTCCATTCGTTTGTCAGTTATCGTCTCCACAAACTCACTGACACACACACACACACAGACATCATTTCAAAAATGTTTGACTCGTGATCAGGGCTGCTTGAAACGTGCTCTCCCGTCGAAAACTCGAATTCGAATTTTCGACCCCGTCACAATACTTTCCTTATACGTTATGTATATAAGGAAAGTAATAATTATACATACTTGAAAACATTAATTAGCCATTTTGATTTTATCGCATATTCTACCTTTGTACCCAATTTCAAGTTTCTACCTTAATAACTTAGAGATTTATGTTCATTCAACACGCAACAGTTCGAACGTTTTTGCCTATGACAACTCTCTAAACTAATATATTTAAAACCAATAATTACTCAAGTGTATCTTATCATATGATCTACTTTTGTAACTAAATCAAACTCAATAGACCTGAAGTTTCATGTTCACTGGGCAATTCGAACATTTTTGTCTATGACACCCTTTAAAATAATAAATATTTGAAAACAACATATATCTTATCATATGATCCACCTTTGTACTAAATTTAAAATTCCTAACTCAATATACCTGGAGTTTCCATGTTCACTCGGCAATTAGAACATTTTTGTTTATGACAACTTTTAAAATAATAAATATTCAAAAACAGCATTTATACATGTTGATCTTATCATAAGATCTAACTTTATACCAAATTTAAAGTCCCTAGATTAATCTTCTTCTAATATGCAGTTATGCATCTATCCTTAATCTTAAAGTCGATACAATAAAAATGCAGTTATGTTTCAAGTGTTGATCGATCAAATCAGCCAATTAGGCTCCATTACAAATCTATTTTCTCATATAGGATGGTGTTACCATGTTTCATTTCATAAAGACAATTTTTCTGTGTATGTGTACTTTACTCTGGTTTGTGAATTTATAAGTTCTTGCTTGATAAAGTAAGAGCATTTGACGTACTTCAGAATCTCTCTAAGCATTATAAATAAATATTACACAGTTTAAAAAAATTTATTATTAGATTTATTTCTCTAAACCGTATAAATAAATATTATACAGCTTAGAAAAATTTATTATTATAGTTATTTCTCTAAACCATATAATTTTCAATTATATCGCTTACAAACATTTATTATTTTATTTATTTCTCTAATCCATATTAATCTGTCAAATGCAGTGGAGTTACAAATCTTAACTCCAATTGACTAAGCATTATCTACTACAGTACGATTCTCTTTCAAGTTCCAATTCAGCCATTGGTTTATTTTCAGAGAGTCAGCAGGCCAGATGACATTGGATGAATTTTAAGATTATATTTAAGACAGGCTAACCCTTATTTTTATCCCTATAAATATTAAATTATATGAACTTTTTGTTTAACGAACACTCATATATTTTTGCCCTTTTTGCAAATATAATCTGCAATTTTTCATAATGTGTGGAAAGTAGCGATGAAATTCAAATATATTTTAATCCATTGGTAGCCATCTGTTCTGTAAAATGTATGAATCGCTCCACATATACTTCCAACCTGGCTGTAGGATGTAGTCGCATTCTTACCTATTGCGAAGAGATAGGGTCTGAGTCCCTCTGGTTTTCTGTGCGTGGTCCTGATGGATACCATGTTATTCCTCTGCTCTGGTAAGAGGTGGTACTTCATGGCCTCGATGAGCAGGTCCTTGCCCTCTTGGCTTCCCTGGAGAAGAGGTTCTTCAGCCACCTGCGCCAATAGGAAATCCCTACCCGTCAGTGGCAGTCGAACGTGGTGCAAAAGCTTAGGAAAAAGAGCATACAGAATCAATGGAGTGCAGTGTTGGAGAATGGTAACGTTTTATACCAAGATGCAAGATTGACACAAAATAAGATTGTAACAATCTCAATCAAATCATTTAGAAAAGAATGCAGTGGAAGATATTAAGTGCCTCCATAGTTTAAAAACTTTGAATTAGTAATTGACAGCCTAGAGTGGGCATCTTACAAGAATTTATAAAAAAATATTTTTGAGCTATTGACAATTATTCTATAAATGACATACATTTCATTTCCGACCCGGTAAACTCTGACGAAAAATGCTTGGTTTGATGTGTACTACCTACCACCTCGTAAAGAGTTTGGCCCATTTTTTTAATCACCCTGTTTATATACTTCCTAGATATAAGAGTTAACTTTTGTTGCCAGCTAAATTAGAATGTAATTGTTATTTGTATATGTATATTGAAGACGATATTTCTAAAAAATATAGTTTCGCGGTATCTTACCTTTCCGAGATATCTGTCCCTCGTTGAAGCGTCATGCCGTATCCAGGTAACAATGGCCTTGTATACAATTTCTTCGGACACCACATTTAATTGATCACTAGCTATTAGATCACGGACCTGCGGTGAAAGGAATAATACGTAAATAGGGTACCCATGCGATCCATTTTCTGAGCTACAAAAAATTGGATCTTTAACTCATTGTAATAATTATTTAGTCGTAACAAAGAATAAATCAATATTTAAAACCTTATCATTTAATATAAATACTCGTACATTAAATTTAATGTCTCGAGTTCTAATCATACGATCACAATACGCTTGTTTTATAGGAATCGAATTTGCATAGGGTCATATTTAGTTTTTGAACAAAATTACGTCTTCTTCAAAGGATTTTTGTTCGAATATTTAAATAAATGCGAAATGAAAGCTATATGAGCCGTATTTGTGGGCAGTTATTTAATATTTTCTGATTCTTCAGTAAAATCTCAGAGTTCTATCTTCAGATGTCAGATATACAAGCTATCATCATATAAAAAAGCATTTTGTGGCTTCTTTTTAGTATATAGCCCAGTTTTCCTCAGTGTTCTTTGGAAGAACATCCTCGGATCAGATTGGTAGAGTTCATATGCCTTAAAAAACCTGGAATTTAAATTCGGCTCAAATTCTTGAAAGTGTGTGTGAGTGGTATCATAGAAAATTGCATTTCTTTTTTGAAGGCTTGGAAAAAACCTTTGTTTTATAGTATTGAAAAACACAAACATTTTTTATAAGGATACATTTTCCTTTCGCACTTTAAAATAAATTTTTTGTAGAAAGTTTGATATTAGAGTCGTTTATCATCAAATTTGTCAATACTTTGCGCATTGAATTTTTTTTTTACTATTTATTAAATTTAAATTTCTTTCATAAAATAAAAATATATATACACTCATAGCCATAAAAATTTGCGCATCAAAAAGTAATTGTGGGATTGTAACGAAACTTGGCATGAAGGTATGTGTCGGGCAAATATACAAATGATTAGAAATACAACGTGATTGCGCATTGAATAATGCCAACAGAAGGCGTTAAACTTCGTTCTCCCTGGCGCAGCAAAAAGGTACTCGGAGGCTTTTTGCCTGTACTTAAATCTATTGCAGAGGGACGCTTTTTCATTAGGGATGCCATTACGCCGTCATCGAAGACAATATGATCAGCTCTCAAAGTTCGAGAGGGGAAGAACCATCGGGATGTAGAAGTCGGGTGGTCAGCTCGGCCAGTAGCCCGCCACTTTGTCCGTTCTGACTTTACTGTGAGGAGGTGTTGGGACCAGTGGACGATAGAGAAATCCATACACGACGGTCAGGCTCAGGACGCCCTCAGCAGACCAACAGCCGAGAAGACCGTCATATCACCCAACACGCACGCATAGCGCCAACTGCATCATTGTCCGCCATTTGGACACAGGCAGCCAAGGTTACTATATATATAAGGTTGCGCCACTTCAGCTCTAGCCAATGAGAGCACGTAAAGACGCAACGTCACTTGGAGTTAAATGTCAGGAACGGCCCGATAGACTCCAATGTTAAAGGATGCTAACGAAATTAACTTAATCATTTTTTTTAATTTAAAATATGAAATAAATACTCAAATAACATTAATTTTACTTGAATACAACTTAAATATGCAGTACAGGGTTTTTTTGGAAGGGTACATATATAATAAAACTGTATTTCCCTTTCTGAAAAATATAAATCATCTGAAAGTTTCGTTTCGCTGTTTGAAACCAGTCAATGTTATTACAGAAGGCGATGTTATTTTTAATACACGAATTTACAGAAATATGTTCGGAAAGTTTTCTAAACAAGCAATCATTCTAAAATTTTCATTATACACAAATAAACATCGCGTAATTTCTTTCTAAATGCATATAAATAAAGTTATTTTCGATTATGTTATCTCTAATAATTGAAAATCAAAACAATAATTAAAACGCTAACACTAAGAATTTTATGTCTTTTTAGGGGGGGGGGGGGGGGATGTACTTATGCCTAACTAGTAAACGATTTAAGTGATGCTTTTATAGTGAAGAACTTATTGCTAAACACTTGATTTTAGTGGTTTTTTTAGATCAAAAAGATAATTTATATCAAATCGAAATTCAATGTAAACATATAAAAATATAGAAAATAATCGTTTAACACACACACTATGATATACTTTCAGAATAATAAATTAAATGTATTATAATATATTGATTCATGATGAAAAACATACGGGCAAGCTGTTTATTTTCTTAAATCGTCCCCCCCCCCCCCTCCATTTTTTGAATGTAATAAAATTTAATTAATAAAATGTAATGTAATAAAATTTAATTAATATAAAATGTGCGAGATTAAATCAAAACAATAATTAAAACGCTAACACTAAGAGTTCTATGTCTTTTTAGGGGGGGGGGGATGTACATGTACTTATGCCTAACTAGTAAACGATTTAAGTGATGCTTCTATAATTTATATGAATTTTGTACACAATTTGCATGCACATACATGTACACAACTTGCAATCTGATTTAAAACAGCGGTTCCCAACCTTTATCCCCTTGAAAACCCGCGCCTGTTTATTTTCTTAAATCGTACTCCCCCCTCCCCCCATTTTTTGAATGTAATAAAATTTAATTAATAAAATGTAATGTAATAAAATTTAACTAATAAAATGTAATGTAATAAAATTTAATCAATATAAAATGTGCGAGATTTTACAAAAATTACAAGAACATCATTAGAAAATATATAAAGATACAAATAACTTGCTGTAAAATGAAATGAATAAAAAGTATTAATGGAACTTCATGAACTAAACTAATGTTTCAAGAAAGAAGTGCATTTTCCCAAATTAATAAAAATTTTACAATGTTGACTACTTTAAAAGAAAATTTTTGATTAAAATTTGCATTATTCAACATTAAAAAAAGGAATATAAATAAATTTTGAAAATATAAATGTACTTTTAGTCATTAATTTCTTAATAAAAAATATCTTTGGCTTAATAAACGAATTTAAATGAGTCCTATTCTTCAATACTGAAATTTTTGCATGTATCTGAGGTTGGGAAACACGACTCTAAAATATACATTATATTACGAAAAGAACACTTAATTATTCACATAAAAAAATCTAGCATTGCCTGGAATTTAAGATGCAAATCTTTGATTAAAATTCTAGTTGAACTTGTAAGAAGTCTTTGAAACCAATAAACACTTTAAAAATACACTTGTTTCAAACAAAAAATAAAATAATCCCGCGCGCTGCAAGTAAACTCCAACTCCAACTGACGTCACAGATAGTGTTCGTGGCAGAGGAGTGGCACCCCCCTGACAGGCAGCACCTTCACTACGGACCCCTGTGTCTGTCGAGGGCACCTGGCTGCAGGCACCTGGCGGAAGAAAATTTGGTATCGCGGCGCGCATTAAGTGTGCTGCCAATGACACCCATCCACGGTCGCCTCCGTTTGGAATGGTTTCCCGCTCGACGGGATTGGACTGCAATCGAATGGAACCAAGTCATCTTCAGCGACGAATTGAGATTCAATTTGGGCAGTGATGACAATTGTGTACGCATGTGGAGGCCTCGTGGTGAACGCCTCAATTCTGCTTTTGCTTTACAGCGGTACACGCTCCCACAGCTGGTGTGATTGTATAGGGTGCTGTCGCATACGACACCCGGTCACCTCTAATATTGATTCACGGAACCATGACAGCCCAGCGGTACGTTCGTGACATCCTTCAGCCACATATGTTGCCACTCATGGCAGGGCTACCAGGAGGCATTTTTCAACAGGATAATGCTCGGCCACACACAGCAAGGATGTCACAGGAATACCTCCGCCACATTACCATCCTTCCCTGACCTGCCCGATCCCCAGATTTGTCACCGATCGAGCATGTCTGGAATCACTTGGGACGACATGTTGAACAGCCTTCGAGTTTGGTTGAACTAAAGGCGAGCTTACAACAACTGTGGAATAAAATGACGTAGAACACCATACGGGACCTGTATGTCTCAATGCCCGCCCGTATCGCATTGTGTATTCACACTAGAGGTGGCTTAACAGGGTACTAGAACCGCCATTCATTTGTAGTTTTTCTTGTAATAAATGATCCTTTTGCTTTGATTTTGTAATCACTTACTTATATCAACGTTGCACTCACATATATAAAATTTATTTCGATTCTAACAACTTTTATTGGTGCGCAAATTTTTATGACAATGAGTGTATATATCACAAAAAATCACGATTTAGACTGGGAATTTGTGAAAATTCTTGTGGTAAACTGGGGAAATTTTATTTCCAAATTTGAGTGTAAACTTTGATTAGCCAGTAAACCTTGCTTATTACAATTCAAGTCTCTAGGATTTTATTTTCCCGCTGATGTTTTTTGTTTTTTTTTTCTTTATTTCCTCCGCGATTTAGACAGAAAAGTTTGTGAAAATTCTTGTAAACTCGGGGAATTTTGTTTCCAAATCTGAGTGTGGACCTTAATTAGCCTGTAAACCTTGCTTATTTCATTTCCAGTTTTTAAGATTTGAAGAAGTTTGTGCTTTCTTTAAAAATCAGTAAAATAGCTATAAGTATTTTTCATATGTTTAAAATCTCTTTTATTAAAATATTAGAAATGTGTACTAATTATTTTATCAATTTTTGTTAAAAAAAACAGTACAAAACTTTCAATTCTTAGCATCTATCCTCGGCAAAAGACATTCTAAAAAAAAGATTCTAAAAACTAAATGATCTAGAGGTTAGTGACTTTTTCCCCATAGGTTAACATAGAGAAAATGACACAAAAGGCTGAAGGAAAATATTTTGTTACGGTTTGCTTTACATGGTGCCTTAATTTGATACCATGTAAATACTATAATACCATGTACCATGTGGATAATATTTGGATCTAGAATTATTAGCCGCAAACCATGATCCCTCTACATTTTGAACCCCTGGGCCGACATTGATTTCCCACATTATGTAACAGCTACACTTTTTGAAATCTGAAACATTCCAAAATTAGCTTACGAAACGGGTAAATACACAGAATAAGCAATGCAAAGATAGATCTCACGCACCTCACAGAAAGGCAGGAGGAGAAACTCCTCAGTCAGGGCGACCTCCTGAAAATTCTGTAGGGCGTACTTGTGTGACTTCCGATGCAGTTCTTCACATGAGTGGGCGTCCGCGAAACTCCTGATTCCAAGACAGTTGGAGGGGTGCAGCTGTCGAAGCAGGAACTTGCAACACGCCTCTCTCACGCTTTGTACCTGAAGAAGACTGGCCACGGGAAGCAAAACCTAAGCAGAGAAATTAGATAATAAACACACTAAATTCAGGGTAGTAGCCGTGATTTTTTGTGAATTTTGCAATAAATAAATAATATCGTGATAATTCTATTTCGTATTCTACAATGGATCGGTCATCAAAGAAGATGTACAGTGAATATAAACCAAGAAGGACTTCGCCCTGTAAAGCAATCAACCATATATATCCTGTCAAATTTAAACACAATGTAGCGAAAGCTCATAAAGCAATATTAAATACCCTCACCTAAAGATGTATTTAACTCAACGCTACAATGTTCACCTACTACACTTTAACCCCTCCCCCAGGATTGAATCTTGGCACTGCCAAGTTCGTCTTTCACGCACTTGCTCTAAATGGTGACTGATACAATCGAACAAATCCAACCTTCAATAATCCGCCTTCGAATGCACTTCTTCGCGGCAAACATCTCCTCTTTCTTTCCTCCTTTTCCGAACTATTTTGACAACCGAGATCCAGTGGGGGTGTCCACCACAAGGACTGTACCCTCTTTCCCCTGCCACCAACCTCTCGGAAGGATTTTCTGACCCACAGATTTAACGTGCCCGTACTCTACGTAGACACAGAAATTGAACTCGGGTCCACCAAGTGCTATCCCCGTGCCTTAACCACTGAATTATTCCATGCCTCTGACACCCATCAGGTATCATAAGCACCACACTATAGTCAATCAGACAATATTCGTATATATGTCTACAGAACTATGGTAAAAATTGTCTTATCAGGTTAACCTCCGTTAGGTTTCTGCACATTGGGGGGGTCGGGTAATAGAAGGGTAAAAGCGCTAGTTAAAAAAACCACAACGATCTTCTCCATATAGCCTTTCAAACGTCAACACATCATTGTGAGAAAATTTAAGTCCATTCATAATCTAGTGAAAAGAAAACCACAAAACTCTCTACAACAATAATAAGATTATTCTCAAATATTTGCGGTGCTCAGTAATGATTCTTTTCCATCTCTCCTCGCGACATAACTTCCCGTGTCTGCTTCTTTCACTCCCAAACTTTCAGTTGGTCGGATCAAAATCCGAATGTTCCCCTTTGTTAGAGAAGATATACACATTAAGGACGCACACTGAATCGTGCAAAATACAGTTCGGTTTGAACAATAGTTACTATTTACTGTCCATACACCGAAGACACATGGCCACACGCTGCACCAGAGACGCAAAAATGGTTTTCAGTGTATATTTGAGCAACATACAAGACGCAGTACACGACGTACAGTGTGTCCTGAATCCTCAATGTGTGCCCTGCCTTGGGGAAAACTGGAGAATTTGATCAAGACCGAAATGTTTCCATGCGTATTTCTGAACAAATTATTTGTACGACCAAACTAGCTAGATTTGGATGTGTTCAAAACTGCCGATTCGACAGTTTTATTTAGCAGGGGCGGTAACTATCTGAATCTGCCTCTTTAGGATTTTGGAAAATTTGAAATTATTTCCAGTGAATACAATTAAGAAGATGGTTTGAAATTTTTAAAATATCCTGTTGCAAAGGATAAACCCACTAGTGAAATAAATGCACGTGGGCAGGGATGTGAATGTAACGACCGCAACGAAACAAGGATAGTCTGGTCGAGACCCTTTGTTTGTGTTACATTAAGATCTAAGTGATGTCGCATTATTTATATTTAAATTTTCAATGACTGACTACATAATTTCCAATTCATTTGCTATCTTAAATTTGGTCTTCATACGATTCTTCTTTTGGAGTGGAATAAAAACCTAGGAACAAAATTTAGTTGCCATGTTTTTGAGAGCTTACCAAAGCTTGACAGAGACCCAAAACGTTCCATATATAAAAAGCCATGTTTTACACTCAAACCCTGTTTTAAACACTCATTTAGGGGTTAATCTGAAAGGTCTCAGTTTTGTGTCAACTCGTGTATCGAATGCTTTACTTACTAATATCATTCTGATCGGTCGACCATTTTGGACTCACTAAAGCTGTTTCCGATTTAATCACTGGCTATATTGATATGATCAGCTAACTTCAGAAGATATATCTGTATAAGTTCTAACCAATCAAAGGAATAGGACATTAAATTCTATAGCATTCGACTGGTCGTCATTTCTGAATCAAGCTTAAATTGATTACGTTGCTGCCGACACCTACACATCCGCATTTTTAAAACCCAATGCTCAACTCAAGGCAATTCTTTATTCCTTTCGAATTTATTAAATTTTAGATTGTAAAAAATGTGTTTTATTTTCTACAGTTAGTTCATATATAGTTATATAAATTGCTTTCTTTTAACCTATAGTTGAGTTTACAACAATTCTAAAAGTTGCATAGCTTAGTAGTTTATGGCTATGTCCGTAACTTTTAACTGGCCAAGTAGTGTGATAATTTTTGGCCGTGTTCAGAATTGACGACCAAGGCGATCGTGCGGTTGAAACGTCACGAAATAGATCATTTCGGGGAATTCAATTGGCTAATGCTGACTCACCGGGACTGACTTCTGAGCATAGCCTTAGACATAAGGATTTGGATTCTGTTGATTTCTATAATATGTACCCCCATATTTTTCCATATTTTGAGCGTTCTCTGGGATCAGATCGATCCTAATCAGTTGGCAATTCTGATTATAACATTTTCCTACTGATGGCAGCCGGGTTTTAATATAAACGTTCTGCAGCCATCCACTTCTCTAATAAACTTTAGAAAGATTAGGAACACCCAAGAGTTTGGAAAACAACTAGTTCTTTTTTAAAACTGGTGAAGTATATAATTTAAGTATTTTTTATGATTTATTATACTAAATTTTGAAATCTGCTTTAAATTTTACCTTATGATCGTTATGGCTGAAAGTAGTAAAATAACAACCCTAAGATCACAATTACTGGTTGATATTTCTCGGTTAAATTGACTCTATTTAAGTTGCAATGAATAGCTAATTCCACTCTATTTCATATATATTCCTATAGTACAATATTTTAAAGCAGAAATAATAGTCACCATAAAAATAGTTCTTAAAATTAAAGTATAATTGCTATTTCTTGTGATCCATGATTATAAAAAATTAGTTTATCATTCATTTTTAAACTTCTATTTTCCTTTTATTTGATTTGATTTAAACCAGGTTAGTATGTGACTATATATTCTACTAAACACACTAAACCAAAATGAGCGTTCCTTAAATCAAACGTGGATCTCCTTCACAAATGAGGTTAATGTCTTCTATTTGTAATTGTCTGTGAAAGCTTCCATGACGACAAATGGAAGGTTGCTTCAGTCAAAAGGACATTAAATATCAATGAACTTCTTGTTTTATGTAACTCGGAACAAAAATAAATCGCATTATAACAAATTACATGAATTTGAATGTAGTAGAATTTTTAGCAAAATTGTGGCTGACAACCATGATCAGTGTTTCTTTCAGGCATACATTCAGAGAGCATACCTTTCAGAACTTTTTGCTCCCCCCCCCCCCTCCGGACGGAGACATTTTATGTTAACTCAGTTTCTAATTACGTGACAGTATTTAGATATATTTAGCGCAAATAGAAAACTTGCCCTCCTAAAGTTTTATTCGCCCCCTCCCCGCCCCCCGGGCAAAAAGTTCTGAAAGGAACACTGACCATGGTACAAAAATCGAGATATCTCTATCTATACATTATTCGGTTCTAAAATCCGTTGTTAGTCATTTATCCATGAATGTTTCGAAAGTTTAAAATGTTTGCCAATGTCTTAATTCAGACAAAATAAGAAAAAACTTATTAGAACTATAAATTAGCAGATATCTATTGAGAAAGTTTGACTTAATTCCTAAATTTAATAATTACATTTAAATTCTTATTTTGGGGAATTGCTGCACATCAGAGTGTCAAGGAAAGTCATGAATCAAGCCAATAACTTAAAATATTAGGGTTATCGTATAATTTTATGCAGATGCATAGAATACCCCTAGAGCGGTAAAAGATGAGACAATTTTAGGGGGTTGACCCCCCCTTTTTTAAGGGGATATGGGGATATTTGTTTTTTTGTTGGAGATAGTGGAAAAAGTTAATTACAAAGTTGTATGCCGTTGCAAAATGAGTTCTAAGGAATTTTATCCTTCAGCTAAAGTTTCAAAATAACTCTTTAAATAACGATTTAAAAAATACAAGTTCATTAATCTGCATGTAAAAGTGTAAACGCAGAGACATTGAAAAACACTCCCATGCATCTTATTTGCGTGTGCAAGCATGGATCGTTGCTGAACGTAAACATTTTGTGTACAATAAAATCAACTTTATCCTGCCGCATTATTTAAATGTTCGATTTTGTGTGTGTGTGTGTGGGGGGGGGGGTACACTTTGGGGTATGTATACACTGATTTCAGGGTTCCTTTCCATCTTTTACGAAGAAACGAAAATGCTTAGTACTTATTTTGAAACGATCTACCACTTTGTAATTGACTTTTTACTCTACCTGTAACAGAAAGCGAGATATCCTCTGAAAAAGACCATCCCTCTCAATTGTATCTTATTATGTAGCGCCATTGGGATTTCCTATACACCTGTATAAACCCTAATCACTTCTCAAGTTATTGGCCTGCTCTTTAACTTTCCCTGACGTCCTGCATACATAAGCGCCACTAATCTTTAGATTAAAACGGATATGTGATTTTCTCCCCAAGCATACGCTTTTGTCTTAGTTTGAAATAGGGTGTCTTTATTATAAAAACGACTTATTTAACAAGTTCTTGTTAAACAAGATTTGATTTAAAAATACTGTCTTAAATATTAAAAAGTATGAAAATGAAGTTTTAAAGGATTATTTACATCTATCGACATTTTTCAGCTCTACTTTTTATATATAATTAAAAGAAATTTGTATATTCTGATATACTTATTGAAAACTTAGACAGAACAATTCACATGGGACAGACATGTACAATTCTTTAAATTTTTCTGAAGTTATTTCAAAAGTTTTACTTAATGCTTATTTTAAAGAATATATTATTTATATATAATATATTATTTATATATAATAAATATATATAATATTTTAAAAATACTGTCAAAATTATTTTAGAGTGGTTTTAGTTTTCAGAGCTTTTGTTTTTATTAAAAGTGTATTTTTTCCCACTTTGAACCGTTCTTTCCCACTGTTTTGAGGACATTTAACACTAAACGTACCGACACTCAATATATACTTATTAGTACCGTAACCTGTCAAATGACCGGTTTTTAGATAAGGACTTTATTTTTTCTGATTGAATGCAGGCAATATTGATTTTAGTAAGGAAATATTAAACAAAGTAACTTTAAGGTAATATATTCCATTCGATTCCTAAAACTTGATTTGCTTCTTCAACTGTGCATGTTCTTATATGTTTCATAATACGGTGGCCAATTATCAACGAAAATGCAGTCTTCGCTTTATCCTTTATAATATTACGTTTTGCATATCTCGTTGGACCTGATTCTTTCCTGAAAATGTTATGAAGTGCTGCTCTCCCAGATGTAGCACCTATTTGCATTTCTTTCCAAACAGTGCCATCCATCGAAATAGACTGCTCATTTTTTCATTCTCATCTTCAGAACTTGAGAGCAATCTCATTCATTTTCGTCCTCTACGTATTATATTTACAATATTCTCCTCTTCATTGTCGGTATCTAGGCTCATACTCAGTATCTAATAGATCATCATTATCTTCACTTTCAGAAAGTTCACCTTCATCCATTTCCAAAAACTTTTAAGCCTATGTTATTTATTCCTTCTAAGAACTTGGTGTGTCTTGAATGTTTCAGCATTATTTCAGGGTGAAGATTAGGAATGGAATAACGCTGTAAAAATAAAATATAAATTAACTAGTAATACTTTTTAGTTCTTGTCACCTTTTCTTGCAACTTGAAATTCTACTCACTTTATTGAAATTTTAATACACAATTAATTTAAATTGAACTTACTAAGCAACAGTCCTTGAAAAAATGCGCAGGAAAACGGATGAAAATATGTGGAATGTGTATGTGCATCCCATTTTCTGACCCGATAACCTAATAAGGCAAGGAAGTTTTCTCCCGGTCAAATGACCGGTCGTGGTAGATAACGGTAGACCATGCATCTTCATCATATAAACACAAGAAGAAGAAAAATAAATATTGAAAAATTGATTGTATACATTTAATACAAAAAGTCATGAAGTCAAGTGAGAAAAAACGATACCATTATATGCGAATTTTCTAATCAAAAGTTTACAACCGGTCATTTGACCGGTCATGGTACGTTTAGTGGTAGGGAATTCTCGAGATATCCACATCCATGCACTAAGTAATACCTGAAATGGAAAATATTTCCGAAAGATTTTTTCTTTTCCACTTACCTGCACATTGTCCTCAGAAATGAGGATCTCTCCCGTGTAAGCAAAGTCGACCAATAACTGCAGTGCCACAGAATCCACGTCATGCATCGTGATCGAGGCTTTGTCCTTTTCGGACATTTCGCCTGAAAAAGACAGTCATACATATGTGGCGTGGAAACGACCCATATTAATAACTAATCCACAACAAAAATAAGGTTCACTTGTCATCCCTTTAGCATTCCTTGACCGGTTTCGCGGTTTTTGTCTCTTTTCAGTAAGACACCTAACCGAGGTCGCACAAAACTCTTTTAAACAAAGGATTCTAGAATTTTTGTTGGAGCTGCCTTGCACTTTTGGTTGTACCTACTAAAAATAACTTCCACCAGGAAATACCAGAAACCTTTGCAGATAGCTTTTCACCGCTCTGTCATTTCATTGCTGACTCCTTTCTGAAGAGCGGGATAACCGGGTCAAGAATGGTAATGGGATGACCAAATGATCCCTTTCTTCCTTATTTTCATCCCCTATTGATTATTAGGTAAAAGTCGCTTCACTGCTGACAACTAAATAGTTACAAATTAAAGCTTACAATTCCATTTGGATCGTCTTCTTCTTACTTATCCTACCTATATGGTCTTTTTTCTCGATCTCAATTTTGGTGCTTGATACTATATGAGCTGTCACAGGGGCGTAGCGGTAAGACAAAAGTTTGTGTCGAACGGTTTTCTAGGGCTTAATTGAACTTCTCAAGAGATATTTCGGGAGTGTTTAATGCACGTACTCAGGATTTGAAATACGCCTTGTCGTTGAATAACGCGCACCAACAGTGAATCATAAGGGACAGTATCGCGGAGCTAAAAATCAATTTTACTACTGGAGTGTCACTTGATATAGCAGTCTTTCCATTTATACATATCTCTGCGGGCACCCAAATTGAATATTATATTGCAATGGATTGACTCCTTTTACAGAAAAAAAAAATGTATAAGATCCACGGTGCTGTGTTTTTAAGGTTGAATTGTACATTGGGTGATTTTCCGGATGACAACATGTAATGCCATTTCAAAGTACCCAAACAACTTATATTTCAAACAACTTTAAATTAGCAGTTATCAATATAGATAGCATCCTCAATAAGCGATAGAGTCCGTATATTAAAATATTTTTATATTTAATTCATCAATTTGGCATCATTTTCATTAATTTGGCATCACTTTTGAAATTTTGACGAAATTTTCGTCAATCTGGGGCGAAATATCGCCAAGTTAGAGATACTTTGCTAAATGATTCTCCAAGTTTGCCAAATACATCACTAAGTGCTACAAACAAACGGAGAGAAGAGCATTTCTTATATACTAGAAGGTATGCCTGTCATATAACGGAAATCAGAATTTGCGAAACATTTTACTTCTCCTTTGACGTCATTTTTATCAATTTAGTGACATTTTTGTCACTTTGGCAACGTCTTGCTAAATTTATTACCAAGTGTTACGTATGGACGGAGAAATGGGTTATTCTTATAGTCTATTCTTATGTACTTTCTAAGATAACGAACTTTCATCAATGAGTCGTCATTCTTTGATTCAGCGTCAGTTTCATCAATTTGGCGAATAGTTATCAATTGGGTAATATTTTCGACAATTTGGCAACATTTAAAATGTCTCCAAGTTAGAGATATTCCAAAAAATTCGTCATTAAAATTTTATCAAAACGTTATGGACGGAAAAATAGGTTATTCTTATAATACTCGTAGATTCCTATATTCTTTCCAAGATATTGGATTTTCGTCAGTTAGTTGTCTTTTTCATTGATTTAGCGTCATTTTTTATCAATTTGGCGACATTTTCGTTAATTTGGAAATATTTAAAAAAGCCGTCAAGTTGGCGACATTCCGCCAAATTCGTCGCCAAAATCTTGCCAAGCGTTATGGACGGAGAAATAAGTTATTCTTATAGCAGATAAATGACTATTGGCGTTCAAATACAAAAATATTACTCAAAGTATCTTTTTTCATGAATGGAACGAGCTAAATCCACGAGAATGATGTCACCCAATTTATCGCATGGTATTACATATGAAAAGTGAACATGTTTCTCAATAGTTAATATATTTTTTTTCGGTTTATGTGATTTTTTGATAAATTTATTTGAGAAATGTGCAATATTTCGAGAACGGTTCATGCTAGCGTTCTAAAGTTTGTCAATCGTTTTCTAATGAAAAATTACATAAGATATGACTATTTGCGTATCTAACATTGAGAAGAAAAGAAAGAAAGAAAAAAGTTATATATTAAGCAAATGTCCTGCCCATTGCATTCTGTTAACTTTAATGTATTTAATTATGTCAATCTTTGTATAATTTGTATAGTTTAAAATTGTATATTTTAGTCCAATTATCATTTTCCAAAAAAAATCCACCAAAAATTTTTGCTCAAAGATACAGACCTTTCTCATCATGTCGTGAGAGAGTTCAGGTTTCGGAAGCATAAACTATGGATATGTCTTATGAGTACTTTATATAACTGTAAATTGGTTCTTCTACCAATTAGGTGTGATCTGAAAAAAACTCCTAATCTATGAAAACAGCTGTTTGCAGTGTAATTCATTTTTAGATTTCTAAATAAACATTATTTTTACAGTTTACATAAGATCCCAAGTAGTTAAAAGGCTTGATAGATTCAAATGTGTACAAACCAGACTGAAATACGAGGTGAGTATATTACTGTCATTAAGAAAATGACTGTGCATGATTGAATATGCTGTCATTAAGAAAATGACAGATAGTATTTTCTTTAATTGCGGCGGCATTCCCCCCCCCCCCCTATTCCTTGTACATTTTCTTCCCTATCCTTCGGCAGTTTTGCTGCAGCGCATTTTTGTTTTGTAAATTACGCTAGCGTTTTTCCTAATATTTCCACACGAAATCAGGCTTGTAAAATGAGTAGTGATTGAAGAATACTCACAGTTGAACATGGCGTGAAAATATGCACTACATGAAGCAAGGACCACCTTGTGTGCGGGTATGGCATCGGTCGCGCCTGCGCAGTGCAGCCTGACATCGCAGAGCTGCCCCCTCTGTCGCATGCAATTCATGGCAAGGAATCCGCTGCCATGGTGGTCAGGGTTGACGTGATGAATGTGGTGAAGTCTTACAACGCCGGTCCCGCCACCGGCCATAGTGTCCAGCACGTCGGCTTCCATCGTCAGACGGCGACGGCTGCAACGAAAAAAAAAAGAGATAGATTAATGAATAAAATAGTATGGAAACATGTCAACTAATTAATACTTTAAAATGAAAGACAACCAAAAAATAGGTTTAAAAGTATTTTATTAAAATCTCCTTTTTACGTATAAAATGACAGTATAAAATGTAAATGACAGTATAAATTTTAAGTATAAAATGACACGACTATAGCTCTTTCAGGCACTATTATGCCCTTCATCAATGGCGAAGTGAAAGGAGATTATAATAAGACTTTTAAACCTATTTTTGGATTGTCTTTGATTTTAAAGTAGAGATTAATGAATTTTACATAAAGTATAGATTAATGAACTTTACACGAAGTATCGAATTCTGTGATAAGTTTATAATCAAACCTCCCCCCCCCCCCCCAATTATATTAATATTATGTAAACTTATCGTACACAATTCAGTACAAAGAAATGATTTCAAGGAAATTATTCATTTTTTTTTCATCAATTTTACCCCTACTCACTCATGACGCATTGCGATTGTTCTAATCCTTTATACTTGCACTATTCATGAGTTCAAAGCATTCATACTTCCGACAACGCTAATTTAGGGAGGGAGGGGGGGGGGGTTGTATAAGAAAAATTATAAGCTTTTGCTAAGCTATACAGTTCACATGCTATTAAACGCTATTAATGAATAAAAACAAAACTTGATAAAGTAAAACCCATAGTTTGTATTCAAATCAATTAGTGCTTTGTTTTAAAAAGTACAATATCTGGCAGTGGAAATGGTCCAGAGTCGTCATTTCAATCTAAATATGAGCAGTTAACAGAATGTATACACACAAGCAGTAACATTTTGAATCATTATTCAATGTATGATAATTTATCTCAATTCAGAAGTTTGTTGACAGTGATATGTTTGGTACCTATATCTAGATCGCTACCAAACTTCTAATAGTATATACGTATTTTAGTTTGTTTTTTTTAAATTAGTATCATTCATTTTTACTGCGTATTAATATTGGTAAAGTAAGCGCTCTTATGTAGGAATTACTACGTTATATGAAACAAAACATAATTTAGTTTTGTATATTAGTATCATCCATTTTTACTGCAGTAATACTGGTAAAATGTCATTATGCAGGAATTACTATTTTATATTAAACAAAACATATTTTAGTTTTGTATATTAGTTTTATTCATTTTTACTGCAGTAATACTGGTAAAGTAAGAGTCATTATGTAGGAATTACTACGTTATATGAAACAAAACATATTTTAGTTTGGTATATTAGTATCATTCATTTTTACTGCAGTAATACTGATACAGTAAGTGCCGTTATGTAGGAATTACTACGTTATATTAAACAATACATATTTTAGTTTCGTATATTAGGTATCATTCATTTCTACTGCACTAACACTGGTAAAGTAGGTGTCATTATGTAAGAATTACTACGCTGGATTACATATAAACATGTATTAGATCTTAAATGTAGAGCATTACACAAGTACATGCATACTATATTACGAACATAAAGATTAAAAACGGAAATGCACTTATTTTACACTTATCATGTCTTTTTATAACAAATACATGTCTAGTCTTTTTATAACAAATACATGTTAACAAATACATTCAGATAAACGTTTCTGTCTGTTAAAGTAAGGACAAAATAAGGACCTGAGGTTTCTTTTCGTTCAGGGTTATGAATTATTTGTTACTATTTTTAGTGTAGAATAACTGTTAAAGTATAATGGGATACATTAGCAGTATATTGTTGCTTTTCGACATTCTGAACATAATTTTCTTCATGGAATAAAACTTTACTTTTTCCAAGTTAGTCAATCACAAAAAAGGAACACCTTGAATAGCTAATTATCAGATTTTAAGAAATAATCTAATTAGCAGATTTCTAATAATCAGATCGACATATTCGACGTGCATCCTTTTTAACTCAGAGAGGGATATTTAAGATTGGTTATTGTTAATTTGTTTCACCCTGTTTCATCACCATCATTGAGAGAAGAATGGGACAATCTCTGAGATAAAATGTGCAATGTTTAGTAGACTAAACAATTAGTAGCGCAGAAAATACCCTACAGCTCCGTGTCTTTCCTGTAGAGTTTTTAAAACAGATGGCAATACAAAATTGCATCCTCTAATTTCAATTTGTCCAAATAGATTATCAGCTATATCTCAATTTAATTATTGAAATCATTTTTGCTTTTTCACTTGAATGACCCAAAATAAATGTTATTATGAAAATTCTCTAACTCGTTTTGAAATAAAATGAAAAGTGTGTGATAAAACCAAGTTAAACTGTAACATATTAATATTTTTATTGAATCTTAACCAATTTATGAAAATTCGATTGAATTTACACAGGAAATTTTTTAAATATAATTTATTTAAAATGTTTAATATTTGTATTTTAAAAACTTTGTAAATTAAACGAAAATTTTTATTTAGAGGTTTAAAAATACTTCAATTAACATTCGGTGAAGCTAATAATATATAATTGTCTACTTTTTACTTTGCAAAAAGGAAAAGCAAATTAAAAATGTGTTTCTTTTAGGTCATCAAAGTGCACATTTTAAAGCAAGAACAATTTGAAAAAATATTTTTTTTGTCGATATATAGCTGCAGATATTTTTGAATAAATTAATATTAGAGGATCCAATCTTATGTTACCATTTATTAAAATATTTCACTGCAAAAAAACACAACCTATATTAAAAGAATTTTCGAAACAAATAATCTTTTGGTACAAAATTACAGCATGCTTAATTGGAAGCTTGTCCCATTTTGGCTCAATAATGGTGATATAAAATACTGGAAATAATAAACTACAACTAGCCAAGTAGATCATTTTTAACTGAAGAAAATGGAAGTCGAACAATGTCGTTCGGATAACTAGAACGCTTACCATTTAAGGTGGTCACAGCTTTTTTGCGTGTGGGTGTGATAGACTTGAACGTAATGGCAAATTGTTCGAGTCACATCATATATAAGATATAACATGTTTTAATTTCATCATTTTAACACCCACAGAATGACAAAATCTGATTGTTATGTGATGAAAATCAGGAATGTATCAAAATGTGCATGTTTATGTTATACATCATCCAAAAATACGATAAATAGTATTGAATGTTATATCTACTTTATCGTAGAAATACAGATTTTGGTTGAATTGATTTCCTAAATATTTTTTATTCCAACAATTTCGAAATTTTGGTTTCGTAATTCATATTGCCAGATTTTAGAAACAAAAGTTATTTTAAATATCTTGACTGATACATGAATATGTTTTTGATAAAAAAAAATGTATATATATGTTTTTGATAAAAAGAAAATAAATATGTTTTTGAAAATTCAGACAATTTTAAATGCAACAATCATTTTAAGGAGCAAACCACATTAAAAACAACATGTAAGCATGTCTACCTATATTATATTCCTACCTATATTATATTATCTACCTATGTTATATTACCTATATTATATTTATTATTTTTCCGGCCACTCAAAAAGCTGCTGTAAGCCCTAGCGCCAGACGAGTGGTCTGGGTTTTCGACCTATATTGTATTTTATTAATATTTACTACCATTTTATGTTTAAAATGGAAGGATGTTGCAAAAGAAATCATTAGAATAAGTTTTTTACTGGGTAATTTTTATTATTCCAGCATATTTAAATTACTCACTGACGTATTTTAATCAAATGATTTAAAAAATATTTTGTGGCTAAATAGATTCTTGTGTAAAATAAAATGGAATGTTAAGAATTTGGCAATTTTAAAGAGCAGATGATATTAGAAATAAAGTTTCATTATGTCAATTTTAAGAATAGAATCTAGTTCAATGCTTTCCTTTAATAAAATAATTTAAGTTGGTACTTTCGTCTGATATGTTTTAAAATTTTCCATTAAAACTACAACCTCAGGCCAGAAATTTGTAGGCTTCTCCTGAGGATCTCAAATGGCTAAATAGACACTTGATCTTCAGATGAATTAACTTTACAAACATTGCGTGAAGTTAAATGCTGCTCCAGATGGCAATGGGAGGCTATTAAGAAGGAATCCCTTCATGGTTGACAGGCACCCCTTCGTCTTGTTATGAGCTGGAATTCGTGATGTGCAATAATAAGATTCGATACTAAGAAATGCGTAGGAGGTAGTTTTGGTATTCATTTCAGAATACATTTCCAAACAAATCCAATCCGGAAGCTTTGAATGGCAGAAAGTTCATTAAACTAGCAAAGTGAAGCTGTAAGACACTATGATGGTAGTAAGGCATTTTATAGGTTACCATCTCGTTTTTTTTGCAAAGAAAGTGATATGGAACTTTTAATGTTTTCAGGCGAATCAATTTTCTTTCACATTTTAAAAACCAGCTGTCTTATGAAGAAGGGAAGGGGAATTTATTTGGCAAGGACTAGGGAAAGCAATACTTCCAGATAATACGTCATTCATGGAAAACTTTTAGGGGGAGTATTTTCGTTACTTTCCTGAAAAACATGAAAACTTTACAGGCGCAGCTTGTCAATACAAACTGATGGATTGGAACTTAAGCCCTGCGGCTTGATTTTCCATTGCTCAGTGATCAACAAAGTAACTATTCGTACTAAAATCAAGTGTCGATGTTACAAGAACGAATTTTATATAAAACCCTAAATCTAAGTAAACCACAGACAGCTTTGTAGTCAGTAGGGGTCATAGCACCCAATTGGCCGAACAAACCTACTGGCTTCCCATTACCTAAAAGATATCTACGACCGTTAATCCTCTCCTTTTCTATGTCCCGTCTACGCCTATGTTCATATACAGCGTGCTTCAAATAAAATGAACATTGAAAGGTTTTTTTTTTTATTTTTGTGTCTACACACATAGTTCCAATTGCAAAAATACTTTAAATAAGGTAGGAAATTATGCAATAGTAAGTTAAACAATGTGCAATATTTTTGTTAAAAATTAAAACATTTTTACAGCCCCCCCCCCCCCCCCCCGCGAAAAAACTTAATTTGTGAAAATATTGTAGGTCATACCTTATTGAGTCAAACTGGAAAAAAAATTGAATCTCAGAAGTGCCAATTTAAGGCGAAATAGATTGTCAAACTTCCTGACTTATCCCACATTATCGTGGTTTTTCGATACGCTTGTCGTGAATCCAGGGGTCGTTCACATATTGAATTGATTCACAGAAATCTTTTAGTAGGGTTTTAAAACAATTTTTATTTCAACAGTTTGTCTTTGAACCTATTGTGGCCATTCGGATGATTTTGGATGAATTATGAGGTTTGAGCAGAATAGATGCACTTGTTCACACTGAGTACAGGCACGTTAAATATATGGGTCCTAAGTCATTTTAACCCTCAAAATGACTAAAAAATTGGCAATGGCTCCAATCTGGTGTAGCCGAAATGATTTGGCATTAATAACATTTTGTTAAATGAAACGCCAGTAAAAGTTCAATAAGTTTATTAGATCTTTTTTTCAAACTCATTTATTTCGTTTACAGACTTTCAAAGCATTAAAAATGACTCCCTAACTGTTTATAGATAGCTAGTAATTTTAGTTTTTGCCCCGATTTCATCTGGATACTCAGACCAAGTCAAAATATCAAATTAGTTTAGTAATTTGCTTGGTGGTATATAAATTGAACTTATACAATATACCTGACAAGATTTTACACTCAAGTTAATTTATAAACTTGCCTGGCTCACAAAAATATGTATATTTCCATTTATTCTGTTTTTCTTTTGACCCAAACCATCAAACCATTTAACCTATCCGAAGGTGTAAGTTAAAGTTTGGACGGCCGGGACAGTATCACCCAGTTTAGACAGGAATCCAGTGGAGGCGACATCCACAGGGACCAAACCTTCCTTCTCTCATCACAAACCTCTTGGAAATACTTTCGGATCCACATAATTAACTTGACCATATTCAGCTTAAACAGTGGCATCTATTCTGTTCAACCCTCATAAATCATTAAACATCTTTAGAATCCCCAAGTTAATTTGGCATTTATTTAGCCCCCCCCCCCAAATATATATATATATATATATATATATATATATATATATATATATATATATCGTGCTTGTGCACCCATATTTCTTATCTTTGTACATTTTCGTTTATAAAATAAAAATAAATAAATAAAAAATAAATAAAAAAAAACCTCAAACCGGTATGCTTACCAATTTGTCCTTTATTTTCTTGTGTAAGATAATAAATAGAGTGACCTCATATACTTATAACAAGCGGTAATATTTTACCAACAAATATACACTTAAAATTAGGGCAAGAAGTTCAGTACTCTAATACACAGATATTTTCCTATCTCCCTCCAAGTACTCTCGAATAACAACCCTTTATAAATACATCCGTCCCTCTATCAAAGCACTCTACGAATAACGTGTTCTATCTTTCGGTACATCAAACAAGATTGGTATTTATATCTTATTATCCACGAGTTCTTTCCCGCTCATTGCAATAAGGGGGAGAATTATATCATTAGAGTTGGGAGTTTTTTGGGCTATTTACGGAAGAAATAAAAAGTAAATCGGGGGGGGGGGGGGGGGGGTAAAGATTAATGATCTCAATAAAAAAAAAAGATATATCTGGAAATATGGATCTGGAAATCATCCTAAAATTGGATAAAAGATTAGTTTGAAGTGGCTCTCAATACTGGAGATAGGTGCTAGCCTTTTGCTTTATGTCTGCAAAGGGGGATCGAACTGTTTGGGATGACAATGTACCCTCGGGGGAAGGGTAAACTGCCTCCCAAGGAGGGGGATAATGACGTCACGAACAAAAAATAAATAAAATGTATCGCGACTATTTTTCACAACAACGATGAAACTATAAAGTCTTGTCATCATTGAGCCATCAATAAACTCTTTTGTGCATGATTATGTCAAATTTTGTCCTATAGTGCTATGTTAAAAAAAAATTTCGAATAAATTTCGAAACGTTTTCACTCGCATTAAAAAAAAATCTATCTAGAAGATGTTTTGATAACAAAGCTCGATATAAAATTTCATGAAAATCCATTAATATATGTGGCTGCCACCGTGTACACAAGATATCGACGAAAGAGAGACAGACGGACATCACTTCAAATAAATCAAAACGTGTGCAGGAGGTCTTAAAGCATATATTGCATCAAAATCTCGAATGCAAAAGTTTTCGTGAAAACAATACTTTATACTGTATTACATAGTATGAGAAAGTAAAAATATTAGATAATATTTAGAGTGTAAAGCTCCACACTACCTTCTCATACTCCATATTACAAATTGCGTTTGTCTCTTTATATAATTAGCATCAGAATAAAAAAGACTTATCTTTTTATCAGCTTTCGTTCAAAGTTATTCTCCAAAACACTTTTATTTTGGAATTATTTTGCCGGCTTGTGTTTCATACCTATAACATTCACAGCATAATTCAAACTATCATTTTCAGAATCGACTATGCTGCCACCATTGTTATAGGAATTATCCAGTTTTTCCATAGAAAATAACGTCATGAAAGTCCTAAAATTTAAGTCATTCGAGTTCTGATTATGAAAAATACTGAAAATTATATTTAGTTCTAGTTTTCACATAATGTATCCACACATGAAATGTCACAGCTGTACGAATATTCGTTCTTGAGAATATTCGTCACATCTCACAGAATAGTGTTCATATCTCACGTCACATCTGAATCTTGTTCACATCTCACACACAGACCGATACCTTTCCGAAAGTATTCGAAATGTTCTTTGCAACTAGAATACAAAAAAAAAGTTTTTCTATACAACAGTATGAGAAATAAAAAGTATATAATATGTAGCAAGTGTAGTGAAAGTAGCAAGCTGTCAGTACATTGTTGTTTCTACGATTTTCCTGATATTATATTAGCAAGGACTACAATTTTATTTTCTCTTAGCCATTAACGATGTTTTTTTAAATTCAAAAAGTATTTGGAATTTGTCACGTGATACAAATTCTAACTTTATTTGATACTAGCAGTATACCCATTCTTCGTACAGAATATATAATATATAAAAACTTAAAATTCACAACATGTAAAAATTTGTGTAATATTCTAAATGACATTGTCATTCAAAGCATTCTATTAAAATATTTAAATGAATGCTCCTAAAAATAAGTTTGAGAATCTCTGTTCTTTCTATACAAAATTATACTGAATTAAGAATCTCTGTTTTCTCTATATAAAAATTATCTTCACAGGCAGATCTGAATGATAAATAAAACAGCCTGGTCCCATTTGTAAACAAATTTACAAAAAATATGAAATTGAATCAATATATGCCAAAATAAAAGCTCTAAAATTGTATGAGAAGATATATGCCGAATATTAGAAAATATATTGGTGTATTAGTAAAAAATGACCCGTACTACAAAACATGAATTTAAAATACCTTTGCCAAAATAAAGCAGATAACGTAATAAAGAGAAATATCAATTATCCCCGCAATCCTTAAACTTGAGGGATGTAATGGATTCTAATATATGCCAAAATGAAAAAGCTAAAATTGTATGGGAATCGTACTGCTTATATTCTCGTAGATTATAAGATATACCTGTGTACTAATAGAAAATGACCCGTACTCCATGGAGTTTCAGCTTTTTCTGCTAAAATAAAACAGATGACGCAATAAATTAACAATATCAATAATCCCAGTGATCTTTAAAACTAGAGGCCGTAATGGATATAACCCAGTCAAAAATGCAATTTCGATAAAATTTATTTATATGAGTTTCTTTAGTATTTAAATCGAAAAAGATTTAGCAAAAATCGCCTGCTGCATAAACATATTGGATTTAAATCCGTTGCTAAGTGACATGTTACCATTTTTCTTCAATAAAGTTACGGGAGAAATATCGTCTGCTTAATGTTATGTCTATGGAAGGCTTAACTGTGCGTTTTTAATTAATATCTGGATAACCACTGATTCTAGAAACTCGAAACATGGATTCAATTTTAAGTGGGGCTATTCCAAGGCTACCCACAAAATTTCATGAAAATCGGTTCAGCCGTTCTCCTGTGATGATGAGACAAACATACATACAGACAGACAGATTTTCAATTTTATTTATATAGATTCATCGAAATGTGATATTCAGTGAAATATTACTGTTGAAAATTCTAACTTGTGTTATTGATTTTCCACACTATGGATTGTTAAACTGTAGTTGAAGTCCCGTGTTAGATCCTTTCGATTTTAAATGTATGAATACTAGCATATATAACCAAGTGGCATGAAAACTCTTTTAGAAACTATCCCGCATTTCAAATTCTAAGCGCATTTCAATTTCTAAGGATTTTTCTTTCTATTGATTAAACACAAAATGGTACATGGACCACACTAGGAATTTTCGAATATCACCTTTGAGTAATGACTGTAATAGACGTTCGGAACGTGGGGCGAGAGGGACCCATCGTCTTGGAATTCGATTAATTCTGCAAATCCATCCTCCCCCCTCTTTCTCTTCTTTTACTTTTGGATCGGTGGGCAGAGAGTTTTTCTTCCTGCAAGATTTATGAGAACCACAATTTAGATTATTCCAATCATAGTCTCTTCGATGTGCGAATAAAATTACATTCTGCACAATATGGATAAAAAAAAATGACGTATGTGCCGAGTATGAGCAAGCTATGTTGTATGTAAAACATTTCTGTAATTTATTTTTTTTTCACTCATTTACTCCACATTTGAAATTCCAAACCTTTCCGTTTGTCTTTCACTTTGGTTATCCCCGATTCCCTGATAGATGGATAGACCTGGGACATTATATATATTATTCTATCTGACTGAACGCTTGGCAAAAAATGGGCGACCTTGGGATAAATTCGGTGACTTTATAAAAAATGTTTCAAAATTTATAATAATTAACGAAATAAATTAACGAAAATGACTCCAAATTTACTAACATTCATTATATTGGAAAATTGAGTTCAATTTATTTGTAAAGCCTTGCCGTTTAAAGGAAATTATTAATATAATATTCTTTATTTAAAATAGAGTGAGGTTCACTGCTCGTGGGGCAAGTGCGTTGTTTTAGGGGGGGGGGGGGGCGTACAGTAATTGCTTTTTGTTAGAGAATCGCATAGTAGTGTATGTTTTAATAGGGGATCGTAAATTGTGTTTTGTTAAATATAATATGTATGTTTCTATATGGGGTTGTAAATTAAGGACATTTTAGAGGATGGTATAATATATGTGTTTCTATAGGGAGTCATATAAGAAATAATATTGAATGAGAGGTCTTTTGGCTCGCATGTGTCTGTGGATATTAGGAGCGCAAATGTTGCATGCGGGCAAAAAATATTTCAACTTGGTTCGTCATAAGAAAGTTCAGAGACTAATTGACCAGTAAGAAAAATCGTTACTTATAATAAGCAACAATCCATTGGACGTAGGCACAAATATCGTAACTTTTTTTTGCCCTGACAATCATGGTACT